>CM040756.1:5559022-5616522 GCA_022829145.1 Albula goreensis
ACTCCCTGGAGACGTGGTGGGCAGGTGCCTGTGATTTTGTGAACTGGTCATATGCTGACTTTGCATTCATCCAACAGCATTGGCTACATATGTTTGGCATCACACCACATCTACAGTGAGGCTGATGGTGTAGCATGGTTCAGTCTGGATGGAATAACAGGTAAAGAAATGGAAGAAATGGATTATCACTTATTTTTCTAGAAACTTTTCTAAGCTTTTTTTCCCCATAATTCATCAGTTTATGGCCTTTGTTATTGTCTCCTAAAAGCAGTATAGGTAGGCCTAGGTTTTTTTTTCCACTCCGTTTAATCCTTAATCGTTCAGATTGTGTCTTTCTCAGAGCACAAACAGTTTCATTAAAGACCCACATGAGTCATTTTGACATATTTCCTGATATATCACATCCTGCGGTTTGGCAATAGTGGTACCAAATGATCCAAGCCCGAAAATGGCCATTTCTGTAAGAATATGTGTGTTTTGGCCAGGAAATTCTTTTATCTTCATTCCTCCTAAAACTTGTTTTTTTAAAAAAATTTTATTTCCCATGTGACTTCTACTATTTCATATTTTACAGATATGATAAAGCCATTCTGTTTGTAAAGATACTGCCCAGTGATAGACATAAACCTCAGAGCATGTTCTGCATCTTCCTAACATTCATACAGGAGGTGCACCCAGGTGGCACAATGGTGTACTACAGAGTAAACATATTTATATGGGACACGTTTACGTTAAATCATTTGGCAGACACCTTTATTCAGAGCAGACACCTTTATTCAGAGCAGTTTACACAGTTTGTATTTCTACACACTGTCCATTTATACAGCTTGATCTTTTTATCAAAATCAATTTGGGTTTAGGTACCTGGCTCAATGGTGCCACAGCAATGCACTTTCCGGGAATTAAACCTGCATGCCCAGCTCCATAACTATTGTGGAACACTGCTGTCCTATAACACTTACACTGCCTCCATACTAGTTATACATATTAAATACGTAGGTTGATGCCAACATCCTCAAACAATATACTCACCTGCACAGATACCACTTTGGCTTTGGAAATTAGTCGCATGCTCAGGCTGTCTGAGGGGCAGGGGCGAAAAAAAAATAAACAAAAAGGGCACCTGCATGCTGTGGGGAGGGCACTTTATCACATGTTCTCATACATAGGGCAACTCTAGAGGGCACCTCATTATGTTTTCTCATTCATTGGGCATCTCTAGAGGGCACCTCATTATGTTTTCTCATACATTGGGCATCTCTAGAGGGCACCTCATTATGTTTGTTCATACATTGGGCATCTCTAGAGGGCACCTCATTATGTTTTCTCATACATTGGGCATCTCTAGAGGGCACCTCATTATGTTTTCTCATACATTGGGCATCTCTAAAGGGCACCTCATTATGTTTTCTCCACTGGAAGGACACTCCAGAGGGCACTTTATAACATGTTCCCATTCATAGGGCAATTCTAGAGTGCACATCAGTAATGGACACTTCATCATGTTTTCTCATGCATAGGGCAACTTGAGAAGGCACCTCATCATATTTATCTCTACTAGAAGGCCACTGTAGAGGGCACTTTGTCATACATTGGGCAACCTTACAGGGCACTTTGCAGCATTTTTTAAACCAAATGGGTACCAGCCGCCCCCCCCCCTCCCCACCACCACCTCCCTTGCAGTATGTATAGATAACGAAATGGAAATACATGTTTAAAGAGGTTGAACTTAATAGGACTTATTTTATTTTGTATTCACTTATAGTAATTGCATGATTATTGTCCTTAGGCAATTTCAATGCCTGTTCTTTTCTAATATACATTTATTATGGGCTGTATATCATTATAATTCATGAATCTGAAGCGTGAATTTTTCTTGGACGCTTTGTGCTGCTCAGTGAGTGCAATCATTAAGCTTTTCCAAGATTTATAATGTCTTGATGTGATTGATAGCTTCTGATCCTCAGGGTCTAGTTCAGACATTACATTATTTTCCTGTCTCTTACTTGGCTCTCAGCTGCATATCAAAAGGAAATATATACCTTAATGTGCTCGCCACTAAATAGCTATGAATTGCAAGAAGCTCATTCAATGCAGCCCTTTCCGTTCATGGTATTTTCTTAGGACAACCACTGGACAGAATTGCATTTAATTCAAGACTTAAATATTTAAATGACATTTTTTAACGGTGACAAGTATTTCTCTGCCACTGTAATGGAGCAGATGAAGGCACTGCATTTGAGCCAAGCCTGTAGAACATGCAGACTTTTAAGTTACGTAATGGAGTTGACTGCATAGAGAAATGGTGTGTCCAATCTGACAGAACAAACTACAGCGCAGTACATCAAGAGTTTATGAATGTATTATTATATGAAGTAAGAAAACAAAAAGAAAATATGACTTAAACGACATATGGCGCAGGGTGTGTTTAGCATTCACAACATGTCAGACGTCTAGGCCTCCCCCACTAACGCACATGGCACAACGCATATCTGCTCTTGTCACAAGCAACAGGCTGGAGAGAGATGACAACATTAGCTATGCAGCAGATGTGCGGCGCAGTGCACAGACTGCGTGGGTGTGCTTTCGCCCTGCTGGAGGTGAGGACAGGCACGGGGGCCGTAATACAGCTAATCCAATGTGCTTAATGGTGTTAGACCGTGATAAAGATTTATGCCTTATTCCCATCAAGCATCAAGGCCTAAACCGATGTTCTGTGTGACCGGCCATTGTACAACGACCCTCCCACCCCTGAAACGCCCCTCCTCCCCCCACATCCCAGCCACCAGTCATGAAAGAGGAATAAGACTGTTCACCAAGTGTCACTCAAACCCGACCAAGCTTCCCTGCCAAAAAACACTGCTGTGGGTTCAGAGTTTGTCCTTAACTGTGAGACATACAGTATTTGAACAGACTTTTTTTTTTTTCTTCGTTCTTTTTTTCCCTGAAAAGTTTGCCAGTTTAGGAGTTTGCCCACACATGATAGAACATGGGTTTCAAAAATGGGTTTTAAAATAATAGCAATTTCCATGTATTTGTCAAAGATAAGGACACGTGACCAAGGCCTATGCTAACGTAGGACATTGTTTAAACAGCATGATACAAATATGCATAATGTAAATTATCATGCCAGTGTAAAGGTTATCTTGAGCTGGAACTTTCTCTACATATGCTGTAGGTACATTACACTCATGAACTTTAGAAGAGAGTGCCTGCAGGCTCACCAGTGCAAATGTCCGGTAAATGTAATGCACTTGGCAATTAAACTTGATTCTGCATTACCGGTCACAGTTTTTGATCTAACCAGTTGTCATGGTATCTTAGCTTCTAAATAGCTGTATTTGAAGAACAGGTGATTGTTAACAGTACATGTTTGTGTTTAGATTAAGACTGATTGTAGTAAAAGTATGAATGCAACATAAACAGGGCATATTAAACAGAGCCAATGGAACTCCTCAGTGCATGGATGCAAGTGGAAATTCTCCATTAGCAACACAGAATGGGTTAAAATGGGTAAATAGTTTAAAGAAAACAACATCTGTCACTGGCGATTACAATACCAAATGCACAGCCCTTAGCAGACAAGTGTGAGAGGAAGGCATTGATGTTGGCTTACATGATTTTCCCAAATATTAAATCATCTTGGAACTTTGAAAATAAATTTTGTAAAATATATTTCCTCTCTGGAGGTACCAAATACAGTGTGTGTACACAGTTGATCAAACAAACAAACATTTGATGTGGCATGAATGAATGATGGAAGTAGCAGCCAGGAAAGAGGAAATAAAATCAGGTGGACAATATCAGGGGCAATCATGTGTGGTCTTAATGTTCAAAATGCAAAAACACATCCTGTTGAATTTGATTCTGTTTGATATACCCTTTTTTATTTTGTACAGCCAATTCACAATTGCTTAAGTACACATATTATAACATACATACTAGTGTGCAGACATCCCCTCGCCCAACACACTCGCATACACTTACACATCTAAATTAATATTTTTTTTTTCATTTTTCAGCTACTTTTCAATACCGTAATGACACCATTTTTGAAAATGTCATGATATTTAATGTAACTTCTGCATAATTCCTCATTCCTAATTAGATATGGCCAAAAGGATTGAGGTATTTCAGAAGTATGCCCTTCTTTAAATGTAACTTGCATGCCATTTAACAGACTCAAGCAATTAAAGATACACATAAACCCGGAGCTGCCCTTGTTTTAATTAGCTCATCTCAATCCAGGTATAATTTGAATTGCGCTGCCCTCAAGCCTGTGAAGGCCATGGGCAAGTACATCTTCTAGCAAATTACAAACTATATCAACAACCACCAGCACAATCATAATATACATGCAATTAAACAGTACAAAGGTACAGCCCCTGTCAACAGAGATGTGGATATGTTAGCAATGTGCACATGGCGCCAATAAATGTAACGATTTCTCTGCAACGTACTTGTACAAAAGGAGGTCACCCAATACCCCACATCGCTCACCTGTACCTTAACCACTCACCTGTAACCAAACAACTTACCTATACCCAAACCACTCACCTGTAACCAAACCACTCACCTATACCCAAACCACTCACCTGTAACCAACCCACTCACCTATACCAAAACCACTCCCCTGTAACCAACCCACTCACCTATACCCAAACCACTCACCTGTAACCAACCCACTCACCTATACCAAAACCACTCCCCTGTAACCAACCCACTCACCTATACCCAAACCACTCACCTGTAACCAACCCACTAACCTATACCCAACCCACTCACCTGTAACCAACCCACTCACCTATACCCAAACCACTCACCTGTAACCAACCCACTCACCTATACCAAAACCACTCCCCTGTAACCAACCCACTCACCTATACCCAAACCACTCACCTGTAACCAACCCACTAACCTATACCCAAACCACTCACCTGTAACCAACCCACTCACCTATACCAAAACCTCTACCTGGATCCAACCCATTCACCTATACCCAAACCACTCATCTGTAACCAGCCCACTCACTTACACCCAATCCACTCACCTATACCCAAACCACTCACATATACCCAATCCACTCACCTATACCCAAGCCACTCACCTGTAATCAAACTACTCACCTGTAGCCAAACCACTCACCTGTAACCAAACCACTCACCTATACCCAAACCACTTACCTGTAACCAAACTACTCACCTATGTCCACAGGCACTGAGGAGTCATGGTCACTGTGGCTCCAGGGAGATAAGCAGGCTGCTCTGTGTCTCTCAGGGAGATGTGACTCTCCCTGTGCACCAGTACTCACTCATGTGCTCATGGATTACAGACTTCAGTATGTTAGCCTCTGTGCAGTCCCACCTAATATACATAGATATGTATAGATCAACAAACTCACTTACATGCTTATATTCCACATCTATCATGCTCGGTATATAGCATACCCTACCAAGGAGCACTATGTTGACACAACCCTCTGGCTACTGGTTTCAACCCTGTCTCACTAACCCCTGTGCTCCCACACTTCATTGCAATCTAGCGGCAGAATCAGAATAAGTACAACCACTCCCTGTGGCCCCATTTAGCATAGCGTTAGCATAGCTTTTTTATTGATGGTAGGACATGAAAGGCCGTACTAATTATGATATCTGTTTTAATCACAAGAGGGGAGTGTAACGTGAAAAGAAGATTAATCTCCTGATGAAACGGCTCTGCTGTGAAACAAATCTCTTTCGAACTTATCTTCTGCACACAGCTATATCACCGCAGCCAGACAGCTCCAGTTACTCCACACTCACCTCCTCTCAGCAGATTATCAATAGCAGTAATGATTTCCATTTCTATGATATGTATGTTCTATTGATAGGTCACCGCTCTGCTTTCAAAGAACAAAGAAGATAATGCAATTCACCACAATGATGTAAACCTAGCGATGAGATGATGTGAATTCAGCACTAACATGCTTACCTTATAAGCACTTCATATACAGTAGTTCTTGAAGAACTGCACAGCTTATCTGTATATCCAAATATAATTTACCAAAAAGCTCAGATGAATATGTAACCAAATTACATAAAGGGGTACTTAAAATATTTTCAGGAAGCATAATGACAGTCAGTTACAAAGAAGCTTAGACATGCTGAAAGAGTTTTTTTTTTTTGCTTTTTTTTCCAGTTTTTATCAGAGTGACACTTGATCTACCGGTGCCCTTCCTTGCCATCTGCTGTGGCACAGCCACTGCAGAGCAGACTGGGTAAAACGCTACATTAATCCTTCCGGACACTCAGAGGACCGAGCTCTAATAGGATGGGATTATTACATGATGTGCACGCAAATTACAGTAACAAACTTCAATCACCGCTTTCATATGTTTTGCTGAACCAAGATTAGGTTCTCCCTAACAATTTAGTTTTGCATTTACATATATAGAATATGGACATGCATGGGTGTAAGCACATTCGTCTGCCATACCTTCCTTTCCTTTCTTGATATGTGTTACCTACCAACAACAACAACAACAACAGCAGCAGCAGCAGCAGCAACAACAACAACTGTTAGTTATTGAAATAAGGTAACATGTATAAATAAAGTAAAATGCTTTGCTCATATCTCAGGCAGGAAATATGGCTCTTTCCCTGGCTCTCTCTAATGAACACTGCTCAGCGTGACGCTGTCCCGTGTTCTGTGGGTGGCAGGAGACGTCCCTGCGCGAGGCACACATACCTGGGCTGATGACAGGAATAGAAAGTGCAAGGCGAAGCTCTTCCACTGACTTTTTTTCTGGGAGCAGGGAACACGAAACCCGTCACCAGCGTGTCACTCCCACCTGGCTGATGTGGCGGGTAGTCTGATGTGCCCCTCATGTTCTGTTATCGTTTGCCTGCGGCGACACGTGATGCCAGGAACGGACTGAGTGCATGTGACTGGCTGGTGAGAGACAGCGGTGCTGGTGGTTTGGCTTTGTTACCTTTCATACAGAAGAGAGGAAGAGGCTCACTTAATGTGTTCGAACAGTTGGTGATGATGGTGATGATGACAACACTATTGGATATCCTCAGTTAGAGTGACAATAGTTGCAACAGTGGTGTTAATGGTCATGATGATGATGATGGTGACGATGATGATGATGATGATGATGATGTTGATGATGTTATTGATGTCTTTGATGACATCATGAGTGACATCACCTGTGCTTATGGTTGTGATGGTGATGATGATAAGAATGATGAGGATGATGATCAACATATGAGAATGATGATAAAGATTAATGATTATTGATACTGATTTACATGGCAACGGTTGTGATGGAAAGTATGATGATGTTAATGTAATCTAATGGAGATTATTATAATTGAAGTTGTAGTAGCAGTAGTAGCACATTAAGATGTGTAATTACAATGCAATTATACTGAAGACATAATTGCGATAGTTATCCGATTACAATAATTTGCATTCTAAGGCAGTGGTATCTATTCTGTGTCTTAAAGTATCAACAGGTTTGTGTAAAGATCCTGTTAATATCTAATTTAAGATGTTTGAACTACAGCCTTTATCCCTCACCATCCATTGCAATATACCAAACCTCTGCAGGAGAGGTATTCATCAAATATTTACCCCTGCCTCATATTTCATGCCACTTCACTGAAAACAACCCAAGGAAATTCTCCCCTCCCACATGCATATTTCATGTTGGTAATTCAGGTTTTTCTGTTGGGAAATTCTAACAATCATCTAAGATGTAGGTAAATTTAAGTCAGTGGTTTTTAATGCTTTCCTTGTTGTCCTTTGTGGTCAATGGCCAAAATTGTCTACTGTACATCTCTCAGCGCTGACTCTTATGTTTCTGGATGGGGGATGGTTTGAGACATTTTAAGGAAGGTGCCTGCCCCCGACATGTCATTCATAAAATGGCCAGTTAATTAGATTTTTTAGCTATTTATGGTGCTGCACAATGACATGTCAGTGAAAGTATGATTAATTTGGTCAGACAGGCAACCACAGTCTTACACAAAGTTGCAAATGAACTGTCTTCCTCTAACCCATGCCTGCAGATCTGTGCTGTGAAAAGAAGTGACAGCTGATATGTTTTGGAGGATAGAATGTGCTTGTTTGCTTTCCCTCTCGAATTTACACTAGAGATTGTCACCACAGCCAGGGAATTAAAAAAAAAAAAAACATTGATAAAGCTTGAAACAAAACAAAACAACACAAAGTTACCCCTGGATATTGACTATTAATTATTTTGGGTGAGTGGGTAAGAACTGTAATATGTGTTGGCTTACCAAGGCAAACATGTGAGCTAGTTCCAGCACTGAGGCCTGACTTTTTGTTCAGTCTGAATTCTTATGCAACCTTTATTGTGTATCCCTGAGCCAGGATGTGTGTGTGTGTGTGTGTGTGTGTGTGTGTGTGTGTGTGTGTGTGTGTGTGTGTGTGTGTGTGTGTGTGTGTGTGTGTGTGTGTGTGTGTTGTGTGCGTGCGTGTGTGCGTTTGTGTGCGTGCGTGTGTGCGTGCGTGCATGTGTGTGTGTGTGTGTTTGTGTGTGTTTGCGTGTGTGTGTGTGTGCGTGTCCTTTTGCCCATAGGTAACCCTGCTACATGATAAGTGTCGCCATGGAGATGAGTCAGTTCTCTGAGTCACTCACTATAAGGGTGTCTGTGAAATGCGTACACAAATATATAACTTTTCCATCAACTATTCAAAGAGCAAAATATACAGTGCTGATAACAGTTATCTCTAAGAAGGGGGAAGAAAGCCTTTGTCCGTTTCTCTAAGAATTTGCCTGTGAGCTTTACCTGGTTGCAGAAATTTTTCATGATTTTCTCTTCCCTTTTTTCCTTTAAGATTATGTACTCATATGATCGGATAAGTATGGTGCACATATTTTATGTAATGCACTGAATAATTGGAGCATCATTTGTTAGAAAACTCAGATTTTAATCACATCTGTGTGTTGTTAATTTTTTATCAGTTTGGAATGGAAGCATTGGTGTCTCAGACAGTCTATATGAATGATAACAGACTCAGCTTTTATGGAATTAATGTCACATAGTTTGAAGTAAACGGTTTAAACAATTCAAACCTTAAATGTCTGCAATCTGCACATTTCATTCAAGAGATTACGCAAAAAAAAGGAGCTGTATCTCAGCAAAAGTTAGGAGCTGAAAGACTTGTTCTCCAGATCCAACATTCCAGTGTAAGTCCTTGAACTTTTTGTTTCATATCAGAAGTTCAGTCCATTGTGATTTTTCTTCTTCACAGATTCTGGTATGAATGCAAAAGTAGAATGAAAACATATGAAGTCAATAGATTTGGTGAATAGAATCTGTATTTTCATTTGGTGTCACGATATGGTTATAATCGTTACATTTATTTTGCTTCTCCCAAAAAAAAATTCAATTAATTATTAACCTTTAAAAACTACTACATGCACAACAGCAAACAGAAAATAGATAGTACTGTACATCTATTTCAGAATTCTGATTGCTCAAGGTTTGGCCTTAAGATTAAAATAAAAAAAAAAAATTGCCAAATGTCCTCAGTTCTATTTGGTTGTGACCTATAAGGACAAAGTGAAATGAACCTGTTTGCCACTTATGCACAAAAACCCATCCCCTCGTATAAACGCACAGGTAAATGACTGCTTAAGATGGCGTGCACAAACAGCTCTAGCATGTACAGCATGGGCATGCAGAAGCCTTAGTAAATGGGAATTGGTTCTGAAAGTTATTTGAACAAAAGTGAGGCAGCCTTGGGGCCGGCATTAACAAGATCTGCGTAGAAGCATGGCCCTCTATTTTTCCCGTTTTGACAAAGTAAGATTGTGCGAGGCAGCCCCGCCATCAAAGCGACTGTGGCCAGCTGTCTCCCCATTGATTCTGCTTCCCAGACTTCACTGCACCGCCTTCACAACTGCTGTCTCCGGAGGGTCTAGGACTTCTCCACGAACGGTTAACATCTGTCGGGGCGCGGACCGCACCGGCATCGGGAGCAAAGCGCTCTCAGCTGCTCTGAAACACAACGCAAAGCTCTTTCACTTTTTAAAAAGACCATTTTTTTGGAAATGATTATTTTATTTTAGTGGCTGTAACTGGGAAATGCTGGGTTTATACACTCCAGCCTATAGGCACAGCCATGGGTAGGCACTACCATTGATAACGTTCCTTATCTTGAACTGCTACAGTAAATGGGGATAAATCACACATATGCAATACAGGCAACCTAGATAATTCACACAGATAATCACATTCCAGTATTCCACAGAAGAAGTGAACTCATGCTCACATTGGTCATAATTCAGTCAACTTGTTGTTAATTTGACAAAAAAAAATGTGTTGTTTCTTAAAACAGTCAGACTGTTTTCTTCAGCCAATTTCCGAACTCATGAGAGTTACACCAGGAATGGAAAACCAGTATTAAATATTAAATTTGACTGTGGGTCAAATTTACCAATAAGCAATGGTAATTGGATCTGAGCCACGGCATTAAAAGAATACCCCAGAAGAAGTGAAGAGGGGCAGGCTAATGAGAGGGTGGAGAGAAGGAGGGAGAAAGGAGGAGGAAGAGGAGGGGAGGAAAGAAAAGGAGAAGGGTGAATCAGGGGTTAAGGGAAGGGGGGTTATGTTATGAGGTACAGTGAAACGGCAGTGCCACAGGGTTAGGTTACTGCATTTAAACACACTTCTACACAGTCATCAACATAAAGGAAGGTCTGTCCCCTGGGTGCTGGAAGTTAGGGTAATCTGTCAGCAGCAATGGGAAGCTCTGTCAGGGAACTGTGTCTGGTATCCTTGCCTTTGCTCCACTCCAAGTGTGGAAGGTGAGCGTGTCATGATGCATCAAACCACACTGAATAACTTGACACTATTCTCTCATTGAGCCTGTGTAAAGGAATGGAGATGCCAGGTGGAAAGCAACAACCTGACTACAATTAACAGGATTGTTTTTGTTTTAACACTGCTCTTTGTCTCTTTCAGAGAGGATATAAATAAATGCTTTAAAAACAGGATGGTAGCATCAATAGTCCCCAGTGAAAATTCATGCACATTTATTTGTGACCTTGCATATGTTGTTGATAATGAGTTTTCTTTGCATTTAACAGCTCTATATATAGCCAAAAATAAATAAATCAAAAACTCCAGTGTAATCGCATGGTAAAACAATCCCTCTTGACACCAAGTCTGGAACATAGCAGATGAAGGAAATAATAAAATAGTTCTAATCATCATTATATTTCACAATTCCATACATCTTAATCAGGGCAATGTATAAATCACATGGAGTTAATCTACATACGGATATTGGGTTATGTCTCTACCCTCTTCTGCTGTTGAATAAAAACATGTTTTTCTGGCCTCTGTTGGATTGAGGGATTTGAAAGGTGAAAGTTGAAATCTAGTCCTTAGAATGAACTGAGTAGCAGACAGGACTCACAGTAGGTATAATAGAGCAGTGGACTCAAATACTAATTATCAGTGAGTTCATATTGAAGTGAGCAAGGAGAGCTATAGGCTGATAGCTGAGTATACCAATGCACAAAATGACATTATGATAAACATTTTTAATCCCCCTGTGATCATATACAAGGAGATGAGGGAAAATAGACCCAAAAAATTTGAATACATAAATAAACAAATACATAGACAAAGGCAAATCATGAGTCCCTGTTCATTGCCATCACACTATCCTTGTTCATTGCCCTGGGGCCAAGCTATTGCTTGCTTTTGCTTTTGCCCATCCATAAAATTCTTCTCTTCACACATACCCACACATACTACGGCTGTCACAATGTACAGATATCGAAATGAATGCAGACATTTCTCCAGTGAAAAACATCATACGGCTGTTTCTAAAGGCATCATTCAGGCATTGGTATCTGCAGAACATCTGTGCAGCATTTTACTACAACAGTAGCGAATGTCAGTGTTTTTCATGAGCACAGCTTTGTAATTTGATTACTTATAATGTGCTAACAGAAAGGAAGAAATCATGGATCCATTTTTCACCATTAATTAGGGTATGGTAACTCCAAAAGCAGCACCTGATTTTTTTAAAATCAGTTTTATCTCAAGTAAAGTGACTCAAAAGCTCCTTTACTCATTCAAAATGAAACCAAAATGTTTATCTATATTAGAACATGACATTGAGTGTGCATGCAATGACTTCACTAAATGAATCTGTGCCTAATGCATCCGAACAATTACAGACATGAATCAGAGTATCGTAGTGAGAGCAGGCCAGCTAGCCACCAGCAGGGGTGTGACATCACGTGTTCCAGGTCTATAGCAGTGTTTTGCATTGCAGTGTATTTTGGTTGTAGCGTTGCTAACTTTGGTTTATTATATTTTGGTAATAGTAAAAGACACATGTATGTAATTCTGAGAGAAAATCGTGCCCCTTCCAGCTACGCTAGCTGGATTGCTGATGCCTCAGCAGCGTGACTGGGGTTTTAGCTGCCATGACATGAGTTTATTTTCCAGTCACATTCTTGCCTGGAAAAACATGTGAGACTGGTATTGCTCAGATAACTCATAATTATGTCCCTAAGCAAGCCTAAACTACCATATCCGCTGCGCTGTCACTAAAATATGGTCAACAGATTAAAGGTTCATGTGGTTTTATTCACACATCAGCTCATGAGCATAAATATTTACACTGTGTTGTGAAGAGAAAATATCCAGTAGGGCCCAGACACCAACCAAAGGAGGCAGAAGTATAAACATTGCAAGATAATGCCCGAAAAAAAATTGTGTCTGTGAAATGGAGGTGATACCATGGACTTGCTAATAACACTGAGTGGGTTCTGGCTCACTAAAATATTCTAAATGTATTTAAATACCCAAAACATGAATATGTCTGACCTTTATTCCTTCAAAGGTTTGAATTAATTTCAATTCATTCATCAGTGTGGATGAATGTACTGACATCAAACACAGCACCCTGTGGTATGGCTCAACTCTCATCATCAAAATGATAAAAAAATAAATAAATAAAAAAGTTAAGTAGGATATTTTGCACTAGATGTTGGCCGTGATGTTGGTGGGCCAGTAGAGCACACTCTCCCATCCAGGCCAAAATACATTGAAAAGCTCCAGTGCAATGATGGGAGCACTGTGCTGAAGGAGGTGCTGAAAAGTTACAAAAGTATGAAAACTTAAACTGAAGGCCTGTCTGCACTAGAGTGTCCTGGTCAGACTGTGATTCCCATTTTCCTTGCACCCCCTTCCACATTGCCCCCCATGTTAATACCAATGCCTACTCTCAGGAGAAGCACTTGGCAAGTAAATACATAAATAAATAAACAAAGAAACCGCTTAGTCGATGGCCACGCTCTTTCCATTACATGGTAAATGAATGTAAACACACTAAGTTTCCTTTTCTCCTGTTGTATAACTGGACTTGTTTTCTCATACAGACGCACGACGCCTCCATTTTGTAAGTGCACTCAATCATCTGAATGGGACAGAACACAGTGGGGACTGGCATGAGTGGGAGGGCCCTTTGCATCTCACTAAGTCCTCTATCTGTCATAGACTCAAATGAGAGCACAGCTGGAGAGAGATGACCCCTTTTAAACAAACGCTATTTACAGAATATGTTTTTGAATCTGGTGTTTTATTATGTATTTATTGATGAAATAATTGTATTATGCAAAAGACTTGGGGGGGGGATATACAGGGGGCATCTCTAGGACATAACTGCCTTTAGCACTTTAAAAACATCTTTTGAACTGATTAAGGCACTCATATCATTTTATGTATGAATAAAAGAAATGTACAAAAAGTATAATAATAATAATAAAAAATAATAATAATAGTAATAATACGAAGAAAAAAGAAGAAGAAGAAGAAGAATGTCATAGCTATTTATAACAACAAATACAAAAATACTACTACTACTACTACCACTACTACTACTGCTACTACTACTTATAATAATAATAACAATAATAATAAGAAATACAATAATAATAAGAAATACAGCCAACAAACTAATTATTGAGATTTTCTCTGACAGAGGATAGCAGAGTAAATTATTCTCTGATGCCAGCAGAGCAGATGAGAAGAAGAATTTTTATTTATTTATTTTTTTTTTTTCTGAGGACAGCACGCAACTCTACAAAGAGTGCATGATAAATAGAAGTCAGAGGGAAGAAAAACAGCTTGACACCCTCTTTGAGTCAATCAGGTGTCAGAACAGAGATAAGACTTAGCTATGTATTCTCCAAGGTTTTCTTCTCATTATTACTTTCTCCTCCCAGCCGCCCATAATGAAATACCCAGAAACGTCTGGGGGATACATCCAGCATGAATAATACAGTCTAATCAGAAGTATTCTCGTCAAAACCAATGGAGGAAGATGCAAAAACGAAAGAGGCATAACACAAAACAAACAAAGAAAAAACAAAGAAATAACTAACAATTAGCTCGTTTTTGAGGTTGTACTGTAGCTCGTTTTGCGTAACCATCAGGTGGAAAGATCTGACAGTAATGGAATGCACGCTCAACCAATCAAAAGCGATTTTCGGATCCAATTATAAAGTAATTCAACCTCTGCTCTGAATGTGAGGTTAGAGAGAGGCAAACACGGACACTGGAATTGCTAAACGGTCAATGCCACACCACCAGGACCCCGCGCCTCAGGTGCCGGGTCGCCACTGATCCCGGAAAAAAAGGAAGAAAACTCAGCTGATAAAGGAAAGGACAGAAAAACCTTCAGTGGGAGGATGGTTGACATGTCCATGCGTCCTAGCGAGATTTATTAGAAGTAAGAAGCTGGAGTTTTTCCAAACACTGCCGTGCAGTGAAGCCTGTGGCCTGGCTTGGCCCAAGTTCCATGCTGACTGTAATTACACTCCACTCTCTTCATCCACAAGGGTCACAGAAAATGTACACTTAAGCACTGGCCTGATTTTGGACTGAATTCAATCAACCTGTGTCCTTAACTTGGGCTTGAAGTGCATGAAAGTGATACTTTAAAAAAAAAAGAAAAAAATACTAGTGCTTTTCTCATGGACCATACTTTGTCAACATAGAGGGAACAATATTACCACATCTGATCAAAAAAAAAATATTAAAAAAAGGTTATAGAAACATTAACTGACTCTAGGTATTTGTTTTAATTTGTAAAAGATCTAATCCAACAATAGCTAGTGAAGCTGAAGGTTGCTCATACTAATTAGCTGGTTATCTAGTAACAGCTGTTTTGACAGCTGAACCTGTTTGCAGATGATATAGATGACAAGAAAACATATTTGTAGTCTGTGTAATGCAAAACAATTCCCTGGTGTACAGAAGAAAAAAAAAACACATTTTGAAATTCAATTCATTCATTTATTTATACGTTTGGCTCAAATATAATTTCTGTGATATGTCGATCGTCATACATGGTAAGTCTTATATGTGGCTAATGATAGCAAGTGGTCTCTATTGGAAAAAAAGGTTGATTGAGACTCCTTTTCTGAATGGCATAATGGTGTGGTGTGACATGTATGGTTTCTGTTTATACAGTCGTGTAGTTGCTAACACTGTTGTCTTTTAGGGCACCAGTGTCCTTCAATCAATGAATTAATCAAGCAAATGTAACCACTTTCAGAAGGCTTTCCACAGAGTTCACAGAGAAAAAAAATGAATGAATTAGTCACCTGTGAAGTTATTCAACCTATTAGTCAATCCTCAAATGGGTGCGGGATATTCGTTCTTTATGAAACGTTCTTATCCCTTACTGACGTAAAGTGCCCTTTGAGGGCAAGTCAATGTGAGTGTCTAATTCGCTTCAATTGCCTGATCATTACGCCTGGTGCATTTTAAGTATGGCTGAACTCAAGACACACGTGCGCCGAGACCCGTCCTACACCAGATATTAACATGCGACTTCTGCAGCCCGATCCCAACGATGGCATGTCTCTGTCAGGCGCAGACGTGAAGCGGCTTTGATCAAACTGTGATCTTTGACTCCTGAGGAATAAAGACGAAAGGGCTATAACAACAGCATACAGCACTTAAATATAAGCCGGTTCAGAAGAGATGCAGTTTTGGGCACAGGATGAGGGAAAAGCATGCGAAACCTTGCTGTCAGAGCTCAAAATGACCCACATGCAGACGAAGATAAATAATAAAACCAAGTTTATTAAACTGCTGGAAAAAAAAAAAAAATCACAAAAGCAGAAATCAAGCAGGGGTCAAAACCAAACAGGCACAGCGGAAGGTACAAAACACAATCCAAGAGAGTACTTGAAAAATGGGCAACAAAGTCAGTAAACAGGCAGACTCTGCAACAGCAAAAAATTGAAAAGCAGGACTCAAAACACCAGGAAACAGATAAAGGCAAAAACAGGCAGAATCAAAAAGGCTCGTAGCCTTTAAAAGCACAAGACTAATGAGCAAATGAGACACAGGTGAACAACAGGGCAGGTGAAACAAATGAGCAATCAACTGAACAGGTAACAAAGAATGTGGGGCAAACACTAAAGGAAAACGAAAACAAAAGCACATGAACAGGGGAACGAAAATAAAACCGAAACATTCAAACAAAAACGAAAGTAAAATGACAGAAAAAACATAGACTCAAACAGCATGACTGACACTTGTATAGACACACTGTACCATGAATGGATGATAATCAGCCAATCTTGATCAGGTAACATAAGACAAATGACTGCGCTAGGTCTGGACAGGGCCTTGTTGAAATCTGCCGTCAGCGGGACAGAGAAGACCTCTCAAAGTTTTGGAATCCTGCACACAGAGGCCTGACAGCTGGTGGAGCCTTACGATCCGTCTTTTTCATCTGTGACAAAAGTCACAGGCCCAACTCAAACTGACACAATCTGCTGGCAAGCCAACAGAGGCAGGTACCTGCAAAGAAAGATGGCAACAGAAAAAGAGGCATCAAACAAAAGTATAGAAGAAAGTTTTATTTGACAGAAAAGCCGAAACATCAAACAGGACACTCTCCTCCCTCCAATAAAGAGGGGCTGGAGGCTGAGATGAAACTGAGGCAATGCCGGAATCTTTCTCCCTATCAAAGATCCGGGGTGGTGGAAATAAGGATTTCACAGACGAGGTTTGCAATACGAAATCTGTGTCTGATGTAACGTCTCCCTTGAGTGACAGGTGCCTCTGACTAATGTGATTGTCCCCTGGCTGAACCTTAAAGAGATACAGATCTTATCCCACAGTGGTCCAAACTACATACTTTGATTTATTTATTTATTTATTTATTTATTATTTTCACTCATATTGCTTTATTTGTACAATGTTTTGTTGTATGTCCAATCCCATCTGGTGCCTCGTTTCCATGTATACCTTACCCTTTTCCTATCTACGAAATGCACAGTGACACGGTTAATGACAGACACCTTCACGAAAAGCAGACACGTAAAAAAGACACTAAATCTTTTTCAGATGTTGGCGATAGTGAAATGACTGCCACCTTCAGCTGCCTTCTCTCCTAACTGACTGATTGACCATGTTGGCCATTACAAACTATCTAGGGAGTTTTTCTAGGCCATTATTACAACAGCCTTGCTCTGTGTGGGAGTATAGACCGGGCTTTATTGAAAAGCAAATTGTGGCAAACATTTGTGAAATGCAAATAAATTCGGTTCGATGTGATATAGCCGCAGAGGAGGAGAGTAAGTGAATAATGGCAATTAGTGATGTCAGTGACATTCTAACTGTGTTTCTAACCCTTATCTGCATAACAGCCTTTTGTAAAGGAGGGTGAACTCGCAACACGATGCCATTGTAGCCAATGCAGGTTTATCGCCAACGTATTCTCAGGGCCGGCCGCGAGCTCTGCAGCGGCCTCGCTGGTCCCGGCGCCTCTACCAGCATGCTTTTTTCCCGCTCCTATGGTGCAAGATCAGTCGTGCCCAATCAATGCCACAGGCAAAAGCCCTGCAGTCATGCCCTCCTGTAGCCTTCCCAGAATTCCTCTGCCGGTTATTTCTCTGTTCACGCCATTAGTCCCGTAGCCCCCTCATAAAGCAGTGGCATTAATCTGGTGCACACAGACGAGACCCAATTGAGCAAACAGTGTGAGTTCATGGACGCATTTCTGACAGATGTTTCTCTGCTGCTTTTTTCACTCATTGTTTGATCACATCCACAGTGTTAAATACGCAGTTTCTGTTGTTGCATTCCTGTATGTGCAAAAGGGGCATATTCAATGACCTACATGGAACAAAACACACACACACACACACGCGCACGCACGCACGCACGCACGCACACGCACACACACACACATGCTCACATGCACATTACAAATACATACAGTCCACACACTCACATACAAACATGTCCACATGAACATTAAAAATACATACAGTCCACACATACGCACACACACACACACACTTGCTTACATACACAATACAAACGCATGCAGCGCACACACACGCACACACTCACTCATACCTCATACACACATGCACGCACACTCACAAACCCACACACACACTCACGTACAATGCGATTGTTCCCAAAACATATTTTAGATATTTTAACAATATTTTCAGCGCTTGAAGCACATAGCATTGCTGTTTTCTTTTTTGTTTTTGTTTTTATTGATGTTTTGTGTGCGAACCGGAAAGCCCGTCTTAGCCACTGAGATAAAACACACTCCTTTTAAGTGGTAATGCAGTCACAGAAGACGAGTGTCTAGGGTCTGCCGGTTTCCTCATCCTTCTTCTGCACTGCGGAAATGGTGTACTTCTATAACACAATGACTGCGCAGCTCACCTGGTGGACTGTAGAGTGAAAAGAAGCAACAGGTGGCAGCACACAGATGATAGCACATATGCAGGTGATGCAGGCAGACTGCAGCTCAACCAAAATATGGGAGGAGCTACCACACAATGTCATGTTTGACTGATCTGGACCAATGATGGTGCTTGTGGCACAAAAAAGAAATGCATTGGTTAAAATCAGGCTAAAAAAGTCATTGACTGACAGGTGAGTGTAGCTCCACCCATACATACAAGGGTTCATTAAACTCTGTTTTCCCACCAGTAGATAAGAGTAGCCACTGCATGAAAAGTATGCTGGAAGCTGCCTAATCCCGCCCCACCTAGGGTGATTGCGATGTTCCATTCTGCACCATCCATGGGAATTCAGACCATATTTGGCAAGGACAGCCTTTGATTCCAGAGTGTGGATACAATAAGTGCACTGACATCCAGTTGTTCAGTCTCCCAAGAGGCATGTAAAAACTGAACTGTAAAAATAAACAGTCCAGCCAAAAATTAACATTAACTCTCCTATTATACTGTCAAATATGAAATTATAAATTGATGTGAAATGAACAGTATTGATTTCCATTTGCCGCTAGACATTCCAGTGCTTCAAAAACACACCCACAGTTAGACTGTGCCTCTCACTCAGTTCAAAAAAATAAACGAACAAACAAAAAAGAGAGAAGAAAAAAAAGTTCTAGCAGGTGCCACCATGTCCTTGAATGTGCATTTGGGACGTCTGCCACTTCTCCCCGCCGCCAGTAATTACATTCCGGAAGCATATTCCCAATATTTCTGGCGCTTTTTTTTCTTGCCGAAATCACTCTACAGTATGAAGCCCATTGACATTCAGCTCTTTCCTGGAGCATGACTCCCACTCAGAATCTTAAGCAGGAATGACACGCAGCTTTGATTGTAAATAATTTGGCACAGGTTTTCGGGGTCAGCCAAGCGAGTGGGATCCAGTTTCTCTTAATATCGGGCCCTTCTGCTCTGCCAGATGCCGACGCGCCACTACACGAGACAGGTGTCAGAGTCACTCTCCGAAAACGCACCTTCTGTGCTCCGGGGCTCCTTGGATCGGGGTGATGGAATTACCGGGACCCCGCGGTGTAACACAACCCCCGCACCAAGCTCCGCGGGCGTATGCGCTCGCTTCCTTCCAGGAATTTTTTTTTTCTTTTTTTTTCTTCCAGGCCCATGTCAGAATAAGGAGACATGAGTGATTATTTGGATGTGATAAGTAGACCTGCAAAGTCATATTAGGTGGTGAAAAATAGGCAGGCGAATGGGGGAGAACGGTAATAAATCGATACGTTAAATGGGGCACATCCCTCGCTGAAATGGTTCTGTCGGAGGATGGGTCATATTCCGACGGCAGGGCTCCCGTGTCATTTGAAAGCAGAGCTGGCCAGCAAAAGGCCTTACATTAATAGGTAGGATTACCGTCGTCGATACCAGAGACCCGGTGCATGGTCTCGGCTGTGGTGCCCCTCCATCTGAGACTTTGTCTTGTGAGATTATAAGGTTCATAAATCTCTCAGCACAGAGTTTAATAAAATCATAATCAAATCAATGACACTCAGTACTTTCGATCCGTTTGTCAAATCCAGGAATTCATGTGTGTGTGTGTGTGTGTGTGTGAGAGAGGGAGTGTGTGAGAGTGTGTGTGTGTGTGTGTGTGTGTCTGTGTGTGCTCCTATGAGTGCATGTGTGGGTATGTGTATATGCACACATGTAGTTCCATATAATCAAGAGTGTATGTTAGATACAAATGATCTGTTTTCATGAGCCTTGTAAGATCCCGTCTCACTAGATAGATAGAGATAGAGATCTCCCGGCCGAACGATTTAATGACAGTCAGCTGACTGATTACTCAATTGGTTGTTTGTGTTGAGAAACAGAAAGAAAGAAAATGCAATGAAAGCCTACTCCAGTGTTGATACAGCAGATCCCTTCTACAACATCAATGCACCATTTCCGTGGCCTTTTATGAAGACAAAGGGATGCCTCGTAATCAGATCTTCGCTGCATAATTGAGGATGCATCAAGAATCACTTTCGGTAATTAGAGAATTAATGGCAGGTAGAGTGTTAACATCACTAGTTCTCATCTGTTTATCTGATTACTCTTATACACATTTACACACACACACACACACACACACACTTGTGCATGTGCACATGTTGCTCACACACCCACACACCAGTACATATACATATACCTGTGACTGCAATGATGAGTGAGTGTGTGTGTGTGTGTGTGTGTGTGTGTGTGTGTGTGTGTGTGTGTGTGTGTGTGTGTGTGTGTGTGTGTGTGTGTGTGTGTGTGTGTGTGTGTGTGTGTGTGTGTGATTTTGCTGTAAACAGTAGTGCGTTATGGCCATGCTCTCACAGGCCCTGTGCTGGTGGAGGTACCGCGGCTCAGCTCTGAAAACTGAATGAAGTCCTGCTCTGTGACTGAGGTGGATGAGAGGAGCGCGTTAATTAAGAATGGATCAGGTTCCCCTCTGTGATTAATAACCTCATGCAGTGCGGTTCCTCTGGAACGGCCATGCCTCCCCACTCATGTGTCACAGGCCAGGCTTTAAACATTTATCAAAACAGCCAAGTCAAGCGCAAAGCTCTGGTCTGACGGTAACATTGTGTTTCCTAATTACATCTCATGTGCCTTCTTCTCCCGAAAATGTATGTGTTTGAGTTGAAAATCCGTAATGTGTCCATTACCTAACCTCCTCATACATAGCCAAAAGATACTTTGAAATATGTTTTCTTAATTTCTGATTTAATATTGTCATATTTTAGTCATTTTTTTAAGTTATGAGATGCATAAAATGTATACGTTTATACGAAAAAACCCAAAACATTATTTCTTGATTTATTTATAGGATTAACATGGCATACTTTTGAGAAAAAAAAATTCAATTTTATGTAGAAATTATGGACTATTTGCAACCAAACTTGCCGATCTCTTGCAGGTAACCCTTTCTTAGAAGAAGAGATCTACAGACACATGACTCATCCAATTTACATGGTGACGTAAGTCACTTCTCTCTCCACTGTCGGGCTGCATACTGCCACTAACTGCATGCTGTCCATGTCTTACATGTGTTACAAGACTGCACAGCATGCATTCGGCTCATACATCCACATGAGCCTGGCCACCACTGTCACTACTGCTACGGACTGGCTGCTGGAGAGTGATGAGACTGATAAAACTAGCCGACTTACACGCTATCGTTCCCTGGTGAGGCTCGGCCAATTGTAGCTGCACCAATGTGGACCTCCGGCCACGGCTGACCGTGTTGCAGCTGGGATTTGAGCACGCCGTCACATGCTTGCGTTAGGGACACGGATCTTTACAGTATGCACCACCCAGAAGCCCTATGGTGTTCTTATTGACAGTGAGCCAGCTTGTTCTCCCCATTCAGGCTCTCAAACGAGCCCCCTGCCCTGAAGGCCACGCTCTGTAGGCTTTCATGAGCTTTCCAGAACCTTTCCGAGAGCCCGCAGCGTGTTTTTCCACACAGACCAAGGCCTGAGATCCACATCGCTTCCAGAAGGCATTTCACATCAAAGACGTCTCAGAGCTCCTTAGATGCAGCTGTAAAACACGCCTGACTTGCACAAGGCACATATTATATGACACAAATAATGTAGGAAAATCCTATAAAGATATGGATTGCAATGTTGGCAGTTATTTTTCTAGAAACCCAGGTGCAGTATTGACGACTTTGACTTTCAAATATCTCCAAACCTGATACAGCCGCCTGATATGGTAACGGCTCTCTGTGGAATCTGATACCTTATACTTTAAGAGGCCAGCAGAGATATATGCTTCTAATGAAAGACATTTGGGGAAAATAAAGTTCTAAAATGATTAATATATCATAGGTTGGAGTTTCTTTGACTGGTAATGAGTTGGGCTAAGACTCTTGCCCTTAACTTCAAAATGCCTGTGGTAATTTTATGTCTTATCAAACGCAGTGTGACATGCTAATTTTGGTTACGAATGAACTTGCCAAAAAGTGTGAGTGGAGAAGAAGAGGTATTAAAAAAAAAACACTTGCATTCATTTGTAACTCAAAGGTTGATTACACGTAGGCCATTATTCCCTTGACATTAGTCATATCAGTAGTACATGCGCTCCACATGGCTGACATCGTGACCTGGTATTTTGCTGAGAATAAATGAGTGATGTGATTATTTCCCCCTCCACGTTTAAGCATATATCACTGAGCAGGATGCCTTAATATGGCTGCTCACTCATTATATTGATTGCAGCGCGGGGTGGTGGTGAACAAACTGGGCCTGCGACCAGGAAGTTGCAGATGGCCTGCAGTCCCCCCGGAGGAAAAACTTCACTCTCATTTCATTAAACATCCAGCTGCATAAATGCAAATGTGTAAATATGTAAAGGATGAGCATCCACCTTTATACGAGTTTTTATAACATACTTTTTTCTGACTCTTGCAAAGGTGGTAGCACTTTGAGAGCTCATTAGACATGGTGAAGTTGGTCCTGCGTGGGGTTCCAGGGATGTCCGTAATGAACACGCAGTTCATTTCACCAGGCTCAGCAGTCCAATATGTCCTCTGCAACTCAGTGTATGTGCGTATTCTCTTTCGTAAGCAATAATACAATTCAACCACTAAGACTGAATTTAATCATTTTTTGGCATTGGTTTTTTCAATTTTCCTCCATGGATTTGATTGTACCCTGGTGGCTAACTGGTCTGTGAGCATTAGGACTTAGAAAATGGTGTTTTTTTTATGTTTCAACTTCTGTGGTTTAAGCAAGGACAAAATTAAATATGGACCCATCTACTTGTTTCACGGTCGCATTTCTGAAGAGGAAGGAATGGTTTGTTCTGGAGCTGGCACTCTGCAGGCAGAAGAGGTGTGCCATGAAGCGCTGACCTTAGACCGAGCATCCACCATGTTTTAGATCTGTCGCACCCATCTGATGTGTGCCGCAAGGCGTGCCCAAGCTGTGCCAAGGCGGGGGGTTGGGGGTGGGGTGGGCGGGAGGGGTCGTACGAATCTCTGGCCTCAGCCAGTTGTGCGGAAAATACCGTCGAGCAAATATGTGACTTGTGACACCTCGGGTTTATGATCAGATGGCTTCCGGAGAGAGAGAGAGGTGCGTCGGGCGTCTCCCGCCAAGCGTGACAGTACCCTTTAACATTATCGTTTGCGTGCACATTATATCCTCAGACAGACCGCTGCCACTCTGCGGCTCCGGCATCGCTCGCGTGGAGCGGATGCTCCGCTCGTTTATTCTTGATGTATTTGACATTGAGGAACCACACGGGGTCATGCAGTACAGCTCTTTCTGTAGGAATTCTGTCAGGGGCATTTTTTAAACTGTGAGGAATTTTGCACTTCTGCAAAGTTGTACATATAAACAAATACACATTTTGGGTAAAAGCTGATTTATCTAGCTGTCTCTACCTTTCTGTTTTTATTCTCTGACATGTGTGTGTCTGTGAATGAACATGTCATTGCGGTTTTTTTTTTTTTTTTTTTTTAATTTACAGTCAGGTAATACATGTGTAAACATTAGTATGAATTAGTGTATATATATGTATATATATGTATAACTGAATTTACATTCAGTTATAACCATCACATTCTGTAATACCACATTGGATTGGCTGAGCCTGAGAGAAATGGGGGGGGTGAAATGGACAATGTGAAACATGGGATGACAGCTCACTGAATGAAGATAGCTGAGGAAGAGGGCTGTTTACCTTCCTGTTACATTAAATGAAGGGGACAAGGACATGTGTGTTTCCTGTTTCCCCGTGTCCCTTACTTCAGCTTTCTTTGGGGAAAAAAAGGTAAACAGGCCTCAATGGCCACACCTTGTTACACGGATCTGATGACAAATTACTTACATCACATCGGGTTGTGTCTTTGGAAGAAATCATTGAACAAGGCAGACAAAAAGAAATGAGAATTGAACTTTTATGAACTTTTACTTTCTTGTGTATAGGTACATATAAATGCTATTTTTATTGCTGACTGGGTTTGTTTTTGAAATTTCATTTTATGTACCAGGACCCCCTTGGAGAAAAAAAAAGGTACATGAATTTGACCTTCATGTAGTTTTCATAATAATAATAATAATAATAATAATAATAATAATAATAATAATAAACATTTGAGCACTATGTAAGTATAGGCATATGCATGTGTTATCTCAATACTTAGTGGCTTCTCATACAGTGATACATCATGTGATGATGTGTACCTACTAATTAATTACCATGTAATTACCAATGTATAATTACAAAAGTCCAATGAATTACTACATCGTGTCTTACAGGGGGGAAACGCCTCAGAGTTACATAGTTATGAACTATGAGACTGCTGTGTATGCATTTCTCAGATACCCCGATGGAAGAGAGACAGGCCTTCATGAATATGCCAGAAAACATTTGGCCCAGGGTACTAGGGCGTTTCATATTAATTACATATCTAGCTATCTCACGGAATCGGCAAACATAAGGGGATTAATTTCATGGCACATTAATAGTGGTGTTGGTGCTTATTGTATAATTGCATTAGTCTTTAAAAGAGTTAGTGAAGATTCAAAATTCTAGTAACTGCAGTAAGCAATGATAATGTCAATGTCATACTTAGAATTAGACGTTTTTACATTAAAACTACTACAAATAATACCACTAATACAACAACAACAACAACAATAATAATAATAATTATATAATACAATTTTGAACATTATCACAGGTGAACCTTTTTTATATCATTCAGAACATTCCTAAATTAATTGGTGCTAAAGAATCATATTTGTGTTCCATAGAATGGAACTATTAACATGCATCTAGTACCAAAATGTTTGTTTATAGTTTGTCTAATATAATGGTTCCCCTATAATTACAAGTGCTCGTTAGATCCTGTACTACTGCTACATGCTACCGCTACAACTTCATTTACTTCTAACAATAAAGCAAAAACTAATGAATGAAGGTTGCTCATCATCAGTGTGGAGGTGTAGCGGTTCCTACTGAACTGGGGTTATGCAGATGTTTGGCCTTCGCTGCATTTAAATAAGCATAACCACTGGCAGCTTACCCCTGGGTGCAGTGTGATTCATGCATGAATCATGCATCTGTAACAGCCTAATTTTCCACATGATCCATGCTGATGAAGATACAGAAAAATAGAAATGCATGGCAAAAATAGCATATTGTCAATATTTTAAAATTTAGCAAAAAAAATTCACAAATCATGTGTTCAGGGGTGCTGATGCCTTATTAAGAGGAGCCAAGCTCCCCCTGGCTCCGCTGTAGTTCACACCCTGTCTGGGTGACCCGTAAATCTATGCCAGATAATCACTGTGTCTCCCGGGCTGCTCCGGCTTTCAGCAGGGGCGCTTAATTAATCCCGACCCGTCTTTGTGGGGGCTAGCAGCAGAGTTCGCAGAGCTTGTTCCATGTACAATTAAAGATGGCCTCCCCTCACCCTTCACTCTCCCTTCTAATCAATCAGCATGGCTGCAGGACGGCGGTTCACCAGTCATTGTGTGGTGACTGGAGGGTGTGTGTGTGTGTGTGTGTGTGTGTGTGTGTGTGTGTGTGTGTGTGTGAGAGTGAATGGGTTCTTACAGGGTGGTGCCAGCAGCTGTTGGCACAGTTTGGGTGGTCTCCGTGCCGACCTTGCCATCGTTTGGGGTCCTGGCCTCTGGCTCCCACGGTCAGCCCTGCTTGTTTTCAGGTTACCAGGGATGTTGCCCGGCTTGAATATTGCCAGGAGTGCCTGACCGCAATGAAAGACTGCACACAAAGGCCAGTCAGTCCATGTACTGCCAGTCAGCACTCTGCAGCCTACAGAGGTGTGCCAGCTGGAGTCCAGTGCCTCAACACTAGCATTTGATGAATATAGGAATACCATAGACACTGGCTGGAGTCCAGTCAATGCCCTCAAGTATTTTCAAATGCATATGTAATTTAGCTATGACTGAGTTTGGTATTCTTAAATGTATATGTCATTAAAGACACTTCAGTTCTTTTGTTCCATACACAAAGTATGTGCACACACTGATCGAGTGGGTCACCTGAAAGGTGAAGCGGTTGTTTTTCAACTTAACGTTGAGCAGTGAACGCCGAGCCAAGCTCAATTCATCTTTTGCAGTGTTTTTGGTAGTGTTAGAACACAGCATGATCCTGCATTTAGAAGAATCTCCGCGCACCAAGAGCCTTTATGCACTAAAACGTTCATTGTTAATTTAAGTCTGACACAGTTTCAAAATATTGATGCACTCTGACTTTTTACTGCCATGAAGCAGATTTTTTTTTGTCATATTCAATAAATATTATTATTTGTTATAAAAGATGAAAAAAACTGAAAACATGAAATAAAAAAATATTTCTGGATCATTGTGCAATATTATTTCCAAAATACAGGACGTGATATTTCATCTGACAAAAAAAAAAAAAAATGTCAAAATGAATCAACTGGGCCTTTAATGACACACAGTTTGCGGCTGTCAAAATAGCAGCACGCTGTGTGATTTGATTTTAAGCTTCATGATTCTTGATGCTGTCAGTGCTTGTTGACTGTTCACTTTTTTGCAACTCTGAAATTGTATCTGTTAAAATCGGTAAGCGATACTCAGGGCATCTCCAGACTGTGGTTTATTTGTGTTTTTGGGATGTAGCTTTCACAGAGTCTAGCTTTAGCTTTGCATGTTTGGATGCCATGAGGGAATGATCTATGAGGGGAATTTCAAAGTAAATGAAAAGAGTAACAGTTTTCCTTTATTGCGCTTTATTAAAGTGACTGTTTGCGGCTGTCCCCATTTGCATAATTGCTATTAGTAAATACCCAGAAAACCTGAGAAGATAAATGCGTACAATTTTCACTTTCAACACGGTGTAATTTGCTGTTTCTAATGCCTGTCTTAATAAATCACCCACCAGGTGTATACAGAATTTCTTCCGAATGTAAACGTGACTGAAACCAGCTTTGCTACTGTTGTAGTCGTATGTATTTTCACTGGCTCTTTATTCCTGAAATAGTATGATAGCAAGATTTTGCAGTAATGTAATATTAATGTATCCCCTTTTGATTTCGAATTGAACATTTTCATTTAATTATCACAGCCTTCTCAGCGGATTGATGCAACGGTTACATGACATTACAGTACGTTATAAACATTTCCCAGAAGCTCTTATCTAGAGTGGCTTGTAATGAGAATATATGAACATGCATCAGGACTGACATGCAGCAATACCATAGCAGGGTGATGTACAGTCCCAGAGAGACCAGGGATGGGGGAAACACAGGACTGGGCAGAACCTGTTGATTAACCTGTTAAAACAAATGTAATTACAACAGAAAGTAACAATCAAATTCATATGCACAGCAGCAGCCTATACAGACATGGATCAAGTACTTTTTAATTTAAGTTAGATTTCCAAGGTGGCTGCCCAACAACAAGCTCTATTTAAATCTTCCTGAATCATTTTAATATCTCCCAGACTGTTGCTGACTGAACCTCGGTTTGCAGTCATGTGTCATCTGCAAATGTAACTCCTTTAATACCCTGTGATTGCGGTTTGACAATGAGTCGCTTCTGTGGCACCTCGTCAAGTGCTTTATGTGAATCCAAGTATGTAATGCCATAAGCCTTATTTGAGCTGGAGATGTTGGTTGCATTGTCAAAGAAGTCCAAGAGTAGTTAACCATAATCTCTTTCAGAGGAAAATCCCAATGAATGTCACTTGTACATTTATTTTATCATTATTATTTTTCTGGAATGGCCTTGTTTGTTTGGGTTTATTTTTAAACCTTGGCCCAAACTATGCAATATCACTATCTCATGAGGACTTATTCATCCAGCACTGCTGAACATGATCTCCGACAAAGAACAGTAACAATCATTTATCTCTTCATGTGTTTTAACTATCTAGCTCTTGTGTAAGGGTAGATGAACTTAAATAATTTGAGGTGATTTTTGCACCTTACTGGCTGTTATATGAACACACAGCGTTTTCTTTTTTCTTTTCTACTGATGGATTTCAGTCCATCTGAAAGGTGTGAAGGGTGGGAATGAGTGAAATGACCCATGGCAATTCTTGCCCTGGTTTTCAGCAGCTTTCAGCCCACACAACAGGCGAGGGGCAGCGTGCGTGTGTGTGCATGCGTGTGTGCGTGCGTGTGCGTGTGTGTGCTTGCATTCCTGTGTGCATGCGTGTGTGTGTGTGTGTGTGTGTGTGTGTGCGTGCATGTGTGCGTGTGTGTGTGTGTGTGTGTGTGTGTGTGTGTGTTGGGGGGGGGGGAGGGGGATTGGTGGTCGGACTGTCAATGCTGCTCTGCGGGTCCCAAAGGTAGGAGTAGTGTAATTGTAATTCTGTAATTCTGTAATGATCAACCCCCCCAGGAAATCCATGATAATTGCACACCCCACACGCATTCCTCTATTGTTCTGGCCTGGGAATAAAAACAAAAATAAATAAATGAAAAGTTGTTGAAATGTGCAAGCGGTTGCCAGGATACTCAAGCAACGGGTGATCGGGGGTCGTGGCGTATTGAGCAGACGGCGATAAACTGGTTGCCAGTTTTGGTCTAAGAGAGAGAGAATTCAGGGCCTGAAGCTGCACTCTTTCTCTCCCCCCATGGCTAGTACCCTTCTTTCCTCAGTGCTCAGGGAGTTGGATCACAGATACAGGAACAGTAACAGAAATGAGCTCCAGGGTCACACGGTCGATTTATGATCATAAAATGATTAGCTTTCAGGCCGACAAGGTGTTGTTTGTTCACCACAAACACCCACCCCCATTTATCCCAACATCTCAACGGCTCTTTGAACAGATGCAGGATTTCGACTCCGCAGTCTTTGTTTACGTTCATGTATAATACAAGGAATGAGACGTTATTTTGTCATACACAGGGGGTGGGGTGCGGGGCCTGTGTGTTGTGTGTGTGTGTGTGGGGGGGGGGGGGCGGATACCTGAGCACAATGCCGTACTTTAAAATGAAAAGGAATCAATTGCAGAATAAATCATGTAAATTAAAGTCATTTTTCACAGGAAATGGGAGGGCTTGATTTATCGCGCTCCGCACGTATGAGTTAACAACCTGTTTCCTCTCAGATCTTGCCTGGGGCCTTCCTTGTTATGTCACCACATCCCCTGGAACTCCTCCATCCAATTTACCTCCTTAATGTTAAATGACTTTATTGATGTATTGATATTGTCATAACAGGCCCCACCTTTCAGCAGTCACAAAGAGGGGATAATGAGAACGACGCCAGCTCGACTTCTCCGTCTGGCTTCACTTGTCATTTTCTTTTCATTTTCTGACTTTCTTGCCTTCTCTCTTTTTTTTCCTTTTTTTGTTAGTTTGTAGGGTGGAAGTCGTCAATCATGTTGTCTCATTTTTTTTTTAGATTTCCATTGACTTGCCAGCGTAAAACAGAAGGTTTACAGTTTTAGATGGGAATGCAAACTGGGTCAAGGTTTTTCATCTACCGCCGAAGATGATGGATAGAATTTGATAAAGATGAATGATTTTCTAAACACGCTGTCTGAACGCATGCATTAAGAGTTGCTCTCGCTTTCTTCACTCATAGAGGAGTTGTCTAAACCCTTTTTCCTTGACAGCAGTCACCAGCTCTGACACAACTCCTGGCCCAGTAAGGTGGAAATATTGAAACATCGCCACCAGGTGCTCTTGCCGAGCTTAAAGAGCAGGTCTTGCAGTTCAATTGAAATGACTCACTTGTTCTTCCTAGAAGGCATCCAGAGAACTCGGTTAGATGTGCAAAGAATATCACTTCATAAGAGATATCTCTGATTGTAATTCTCACCGGCATTCAGTTTCAAAACTTATTAGCTTTCCTCTCGGGAGTACAGTCACAGTTCATAGCTGACCGGCTCTCCGTGTTTGTGTGTGTGTATGTTTGTGTGTGTGTGTTTAAGTATGTTATATATGTGTTTATGCATGTGCATGCACACGTATGCGTGTGTGTGTGTGTGTGTGTGTGTGTGTGTGTGTGTGTGTGTGTGTGTTGTGCATGCACATTCATGTAGGCAAGAAGTCGTGCAAGTAATCTGAGTCTGTGTTTTATTATGAGCACCAATTAAAATATGAACTTCAGGAACAGTGGGGAACAGTTGAGCTATATAAGACAGGCAATTATGTTTCTTGTAGTGCAATGCCATTTTAAGACCAACAAGATTGATGTCAGAGCCTCCATAAAAATAATAAAAAAAACTGTTTTAAATTAACACACAAACACTATTTTCTTGAATATGAAAATGCATAATATATCAGATGAAATCCATAAAGTCATCCATTTAGTTTGCATATCAAAAAAAGTATAATAATATCACACAAACATTGTACCCATTTAAGTGGCAGTATATTTGTTTTCCTAACTGATGAATCCAGCACATTATGATTTGCATCAACTAAATTACACACATTTGCTTATTTATTTATTTTTATTTTAAAACTGTTTATTACTTGGATTCATTAAAGAGGAGAAATATCCAAATTTGGAGGTGAGGTTTTGAGTACATTTTCTCTGCATCTTTTGCAATCTCAATATTTCCCTCGTTTGTTCGCTATGCTGCAGATGACTTACATTGACTTGAATGGCACATGAAGCTCAAAGTAATGTGTTTGCCCTGAAGAATGTATCTCCATTAAAAAAGCATTTATATGTATGTATGTGTGTGTGTGTGTGTGTGTGTGTGTGTGCGTGTGTGTGTGTGTGTGTGTGTGTGTGTGTGTGCGTGTGTGTGTGTGCGTGTGTGTGTGTGTGTGTGTGTGTGTGTGTGTGTGAGTGTGTGTGTGTGTGTGTGTGTGTGTTTGTGTGTTTGTGTGTGTGTGTGTGTGTGTGTGCATGTGGTGTGTGTGTGTGTGTGTGTGTGTGTGTGTGTGTGTGTGTGTGTGTGGATGACAGCATGTGTGTGTGTTTGTGTTTGTGTGGATGAGAGCATGCGTGTGTGTGTGTGTGTGTGTGTGTGTGTGTGTGTGTGTGTGCATGCATGTGGATGTGTGTGTGTGTGTGCATATGTGTGCATACGTGTGTGCGTGAGTGAGTGTGTGTGAGTGTGAGACAGTGTACTTAATAAGCCAGTAAATTACAGTGATAGTGCTGCAGTTCTGTCACCCACTCTTTTGTAACCTGTGTAGCACCCCTTCATGACAGCAGCCTCTCTGTGGTGTGAAGGAGGACCGCTGGGGAACGGGCGCCGTGCAGCTCAAGTGGACTCCTCACACCTGAGGCCCGAGCTTCCCATAACTGGCAGCTCTGTCTGTCACCCGAGACCTGCTGAATGGGTATAATCCCACAGGGGACCACTGCAGCCCTACCCTCTCCCTGCAATGGGAGACCGCTCTTATCACAGGCAGAGATCTCTGCTGCCTGTTTATTTTATTTATTTATTCATTTTTTTTTCTCTCAGTTGTCTGAGCACAGTCTTTAGCAGCACCTGTTAGACTTTCATTCTGTAATCCAATTCCAATTAATAAGTGTTGCATATGCATATTAATCACATTAATATCAATATACACATTTTCTTTCCAAAAGACAGCTTTGAATAAGAGTTAATCATGTGACACCTGCTACACTATTGTAGTTATTCTTTTCTGCTTCTCTTCACACAGGTGATTAATCCCTTTGATGGAAACTATAAAATGCTTTTTCAAGAAACATGGAGGATACTCTGTCTCTCACGTTCTGTATGGGATGTAAAGTTATGTATTACCATCCCTACTCACAGATGTTATTATATGTAGTAAAAGGCCATTTAAAAGGCCTAACGTACTGTAACTAGTGCAGTTTCAGTGGAATAAATGAGCACAGTCTAAAGGTCTTTTGTAATATCTATTAAGTGTCTACCTGTAAATACAGCGCGCTCTGTTAACATGTCATTAGTCATGCGCCTAATCGGCTCAAGCTCAGTTCAGATTTGGCCCTTCAGTGCTCAGAAATTGCAGTGACTTACTCTCTCATCTTACCACTCAGCCAGGTCAGTTATTGCATATAATCGTTCACCTGACAAAGAGTTTTATGTAATTTAAGGAAAATTTCACTGATTTATGCTCTCTAGAAGCTTTCTCCTGGCCTTGTGCTGGCAAATTACTTATGTGCATCACCTCACAGGGCACAATGGGAAACAATACGCAGTATGACACATACAGACTCACATGGGTACAACAGTTCACAAAGGAACCATTTCTTTGAACACAATCCAACAAAGAACTGGAGATAATCTGTCAAAATTAGCAAAGAATATGTACTGTTAGGATGAAAATACTTACGATGCAATGTGTTTGCTTCCATTTTATAAACCAGGCATCCTGAGTCTTTTCTTTACATATTCATATTCAATAACAATTGCCAAAGTTCATCAGGATGCTAACAGTATCCTTTTTGGTGATTCATAATACATGTATACCACTCTCTGCCCTCATTATCAAATGTAGCATTTGTGCTAAGGTCAAAATTGAGCTAATAGTCTTTTCTTGTATGTCTAAAAAAATGCAGGATCATCTCTGTCCATCTGCTGTTTGCTGTGCATTCCTCAGTGAGCACATTTAGTTAGCTTTATTGAACATCCACCTGCCTTTTCCCAGTTTGCTGCAAGCCATTAACAGTCTGACGAGACGGTGTGTGGTGAACAAAAGTGGCTCTATACAATTATTTTAATAGAACATTTCTCAAATAAAAATGGTTACCTCCTCACTCCACAACAGCATGTTTGAGGTGACAGCTTCACTGAAAACCACCCAATGTCAGACAGGCAGATGGAAGCAATGGAAGAAACTAGGCATCATTATCTAACTGCATAGGATACTCTATTTGCACATTTGCAGTGGCAGTATCTGGAAAGACTATCATTTTCCATATGCACGCAAAACTCACACAACTGGTACAACGTGTAAGCCTGGAAGTCAGTATCACCGTGATCAGGAACATAGTGTGGAGGGAGTATCTTCAATTAAATTTACTTGGAGTCAGGATTATGGGTCAAAAATATTTTTGCATCACAGCTAAAGACTGTATTCAGTTTGTTGTTTTGTCCATTTTGGTCGAACAAGAGTGTTGTTTTCCGTAGTGTCAGTAATAGTGTTACTTACCACACATTGTAGATGATACCGTTCATTTCACATGTACCATTTCACATGTAGTTGTAGCTATTACATTGGAGTGCCACTGTTATTTCCAAGGCTGTCTTGCATTGCCTATAAATAGGAAAATTAATGAAATGTTTCCATTGTTCCAAATGGAGATGCTTGCCCTATAAGTCCCTCTGCAGTTCGGCAAATTAATTTTACTTTCATTCTAATAAAATGCTAGCGCTGCAGGCCAATTGAATCTTTGACATTTAAGACTTACAGAATGCAGACAGAGAGGTCACACTTAAGATGTGATAAGACCCACGAGGTTCTGAAGGAGTAGTGCGAGTACGTGCCTGGAGCACTCTCGAGAGGTGATGCGCAGCAAAAATTAGAAAGAAAAAGAGAACGGCATGTTTGTGCAGGCATTATCCAAGTTAGTGTACGACTGTTTGTGCCTGTCACCTGGGGCGGTTCCTTTTGGGGTGTCGTCTCTAGCCTCAAGTAACCCTCATAACTGTCAGCGTGGGAGTGGGATTACTTCAGTGGGTGGACATTTCAAGGCACCGTTTCAATGCATCCTAACCTCAATAACAAGATGTCAGTGCAGAAAAAAAATTGTAGAACTTATGACTGTTTCAAAGCACTGTCTTGCTGTCACTGGAGTCAAGCATTCTGAATGAATCATAAATTTCAGTGTGCGGAAGGGGCACTCATAAAGAAAACAGCATATAAATGTGAAGGGGGAGAACATTTCCCAGGATGCAATGCACTCTGCAGCAGTTGTTGGCTGTTGGAGCTGGGTTCACAGCTCTGAGGCTACAGTACAGGACAATATGAGAGAGCTGGGCTCATAGCTCTGAGGCTACAGTGTAGGACCATATAAGAGAGCTGGGCTTGTAGCTCGGATGTTGTGAGCTTGATTCCCATGCCGGCCACCACAGTCGAATTTATTTAATTTCATCTGAATTGCCTCAATGTGTATAAACAGACGGTTTTGCAATTCATTTTTAACAATGGCACGTGACAGATAAAATCCCAATTATTGTCCTCTGTATAAAGTCATAATATTACCATGTTTTCAGGAAGATAATTTTCATTTGTCGCACCAAGAGACATATTTGTATTTATTTATTTTGTCCTGCTATCAGCATGTCTCTATAGACAAATTTTCATTTTCATTTTGATTTTTTTTTTTTTTTTTTTTAGGGCGTATTTATTATTCTGTCTAAATTATACCCTTAGTCTTGTAGATTTTGTGCCCAGCAAGCACCATGGTTTCACAGGCATTGGCTTCATCTGTTCTGCTGCTGTTGTTAAACTCTCCACAGACTCATCAGGGAAATTCATTTTATAATGGCTTAGCCAACAGGCAGACATTAAAGCAGCCAATAAAATTATGAAAACTGTGATAGCACCACTCTTTACGGTGGTCATTTACAGGTAGTCTGATTAACTAAACCTGGAAATAACCAAGGAACACAGTATGCAAGACTATGGTAATCCAATCACGTGGTGGAGAGGAATTACACACAACACACAGATGCAGAAAGGAAATACAGACAATTCTGCTGGTCAAGGGTAATGGTTAAAAAAGGGAAACCAAAACAATAAAAGCTGGAGGCGCAATGCATTGTGGTATGTAAATCGTCTGCATATGCCATAAGGGAAGGGTAGAAGGCCACACTGTTCTAGAGGGAGGTTGCCAAAAGGCAGTGTCCTATACCACGGCACATTAACTGCTTCACACAAATGAATTTTGGAATAAATATATTACACAAGGGGAATGTATAAAAAAAAGAGAAGAGCACTGGACCAACACCATGAAGATACCATCATAAAAAAGTACTTAAGGGCTGACAGGATGCTGATCTCTCTACTTCCACTGTCACAGAACGGTGGCGCGTCAGCGTTTGGGTCCGTGCCTTTATGACATTGAGTGATGTCACCAGCAGATATCGCCCCGTGCATCCCGGGGCTGTCCCTTGATGTCGCAGTCGCAGCCGCAGCCGCAGATACCTGGCCCGGGATCCCAAGCATTGAAACTGCAGGCTTTTTTTCAACCCCCTGTTTTACAAGCATATCTTTTCCCCCAGCAAATGGAGGCTTCCTCACAAATGCCTGTGTTTGGCGGTGCTGTCTGCTCGGTCGGCTTAGAAATCGATATCGCTTCAGATTGATTCCCTCCTCGGTGAGCCGATTGCAGTTTCATCTATTCTTCTTTTTTTTTTTTTTTTTTCCAAGCCACTGTGCAGCCATTTTCCCTCATATGAGCTGGGGCCCGTTGATTACCTTCTTTAAAGCTTAAATTACTGTGAAGTTTTCTTAATGAATGCTGGGTAAATAAATGTAAGTGAGAGAAACACTGGTAATTATGCTTTTTTGGTGCTGATGAAAATGCTTATAAACTCCTTATTAAACAATAATTAAGACAATAAAAATGAATAATACATGTATAAGCTTTTTGCAGCACACATACTACAGTAGCGAGGTGCTAGGCACACACACACACACACACACACACACACATTAATACTGAAGGAACCGATAGCACGATCGTCAATGATCTTTTTGTTTTGGCTTCCAGAGTTGCATTTCCTGCAATCGGATAGCAAAGCACGCTCTTCCCACTGACTCAGTGGCACATGAAGATTTATAATGCGCAATAGGTCTGTCCCTGAGGGATTTAGCAGATCTCAAAAAGAGCAACATGAACAGAACTATCAACTTAATGCAATTGTTATACAGCTATGACGAGCTCTCTTCATCAGTCCATCTCTACCTGTTTGTATTATGTAAACACACATTTTTTTCTGTATCAGTTTCAGCAGATGTAACCAATTCTTGTACAACATATGTATGTGCAAAACTGATTTTTTTTTTTAGTAATGTTTTACATCCGTATGTTGAAATACAGCATGCACAAACAACATGTTGCTATGATTCTGTTTTAAGAAATATCAAGAAACATAGATACTCAAATGTTAATGGCAATTACAGCTAATTACAACATAAAATTCATATGCTTAGGCACCTAAACTATCACATGTAGTTTCAGTTGTAATGGAATTAGAGGTAATGTTTCATGCTTTTGCATGCTGTTGTGAGTACGTGTGCATTTGCAATGAGATCCATAGACAATATATGCAGTTTTAACGAGAGTGGAGGGACAGTTGCTAATTGACATTGGACTGTCATATGTATATATTGACGATCGCCAGCTTCCCTGTGGGGGCCAGGGGACTTGGTGAAAGGGTTAATGTTTCAGAACCAGAGCAACGAAATCAAACGTTGATGGTCTGACAGTGAGAAGCCCGCCTTGCTGCAACGCATCGGTACACTGTTAATTATTCCCTGATCCCTGGTAAAGTTCTGCCCAATACAATTTAAACCTGACAAGCTCTTTGAAATGGTTGACAGCCATGAGATTTTCTTTTTTTAACCCTCTGTTATCCACTAGTGGCAGACATATGTGACTGTGGTAACTCTGGTTGACTCTGGTAACCTATTGACTGATACCCCCCCCTCCCCCGCCACCACCCAAAAGGAAAAACCCAAAAGGAAAAAAAAAAGTAAGGAACTAAGTAAGTAAATAAATAAATGGATATGTATGACCATCTCATTCAAGTAGTAGCAACCCTGCTGTGCACTTCTGCAATTCAAGTTACTTCATGATAAAATACTCACAGTGACACTTTGTCAGACAACTTGCTAATGAATGACGTAAATCATGATGAGTTAATTGGTTCATTGGTGGGTTGGTTGGCCAGTTGATTGGTTATTTGATTAATTAACTGATTCACTGATTTACTGAGGATGAGAGTCTTGCTGAGTTGTAACGATGCCCATAGCTTCGCTCAGGTAGAGTCGATCTCTGTTAGCAGGATGTTTCAAACTTCAGTGCTCATTGGCTAACACAGGGCCTGCGATCCACCTGTGATGGCTGCATCAACCAGGCCTTGCTCTGTGGTGACTCGGCTGGTGATCCGCAAAAAAAACAGGCAGGCTGCACTTGCATTTGATCCACCAGATCAGTTCTCCACAGAACAAAAGGGCTAAAAAAAACTGCTGTTGTGTCACTCACAAGTTAATAAATCAAGCAGTTGGATTTCGGGAAAGCAGAAGAGGATCTGCAGAGAAAGTGAGCAGTAACGCGTGAGCGCTAACGCATGAGCGCTTGGTTAAGTATTTACCATGGCCGCGAGGGATGATCGGACAGGTTGAGCCACGCCGAAGCTCCGGATGGAGAGAGCAGGGCTGATGTAACGGCGTGAAAGCAGTGGCAGGCGGACCTGATGAAAAAGCCCAGAGTCTCAGTGGTGCCCACTGGAGGATCATGGGAATTAATCTGGATGTCGGGTTTAATCTGTCCAACTGTTAACACCAGAGCAACGGGGCTGGATGGGGGAGAAGATCTCTCCTGATGGACGATGGTCAGAAATAGCCTGGCAGTGAAATCCATTTAAAATCCACTCTCACCTGAAAAAAGGAGACAGACCTGTGTAGGAGTCTCTACTGTAATGTATGGTCATACACAAACACCTCAGGGGATAATAAAGGTGACAGGAGAGGAGAGAGAGAGAGAGAGAGAGAGAGAGAGAGAGAGAGAGAGAGAGAGAGAGAGAGAGAGAGAGAGAGACGGGGGGGGGAAACAGAAACAACCCTAAAAAACCAGCTATAAACCTTCACATTTTTACCTGAACAAAGTAACAAAATGCACTAATCCATGCCTTGCAATTTAGCCCACATAAAAAAAAGCAATTTAGCCCAGTAAAAAAAGCTATCTATGCAAAGCACATTGTTTGACCAGAGCTTTTAGTTTTGGCATGTAAACATATCAATCAGATTCCAGAGCATCGCACCTCTGAAACGCTGCCAGGTAATTAATTAGGTATGACTGTCATTGTGGAAACATTACAAGGGGGAGAAAACTGAGTAAATTGTGAAAGTAAGTTTTAGATTTGACTTCAAGTGTGGCGAGAGTTCTGACACTTCCCTGCGGTAATGGCCTGGTGTCTGATCCGACTGCATCAAAGGTGATAATTGACTTTTCCATGCTATGCGCATTGAGAAGCAGGCGGTCATATCACATTCTGCCTCCGTTACATAAGGCTATGAGTACTGCAGGTCACAGTTCATGATTCCTCACTCCCACCTGGCCACATGTAGGTGTGTTTTCTCATTTGTAAAACATGTCACTGTGAAATACCTGAGGGCAGAATGGAAGGGAAAAGGTATTAACAAATCAACCAAGCCTCGTGCATTCAAAAAACATCATACGTGAGCAAACAGAAATGCATCCAGAAGTTATTGATCAAGACTTTTTTAAATATATATCTTACGTTTGTAGGTATGCATCTGCTCAGGGAAGTGTTCGATCGTAAGTGTAATGGAAGAGATGTATCTCCCTCCACAAATCTGTCATGCTGAATTATTTCTCAACTCCATTCTCACTATCTGACAGCAAATCTGAAAAAAAGCCGATACTATGTTGGCTGGTCAGAATAGAGATTTAAGATTTATTGTGGGTTAAACTTTTACTTTTTTATTATTTTACATTTAGGTGATGGTCTCGCTGATAAGTTTTATAATTCCAAAAAAAAGTATTATATGGTGAACTCTTTCCGGTGTAGCTACAATGACATAGAAGTACTACAGTCCCTTAAAAGGGGACTATGCACAGAGACTGAAATCACATGTCTCAGAGAAGATGACATGCTGTTCTTCACCCTCCCAATTTGGGGGAGGGTGAAAGTGTAAAAGTTCATGCAAATAGGTACTTAATGGTGCTCAGCAAATTTTATATATATATATGTGTATATATATATATATATATATTTTGGTTTTTTTTTTTAAGTACCTGTTTGCATGAACTTTTGCCTTGCCCTCTGGCAAGGTAACGGTAAACCCAAACACGGCCACAGGCGAACGAGAGACTCATTACAGATCAGTCCTATGATCAATGTGTACATGCGGCGTGAGGTCCTCCCCCCTTCCCTTCAACTCAGGAGGAGGGAGGAAAACTTGTGCACTTTACTTTCTCTGATGTGTCAGAGAGAAAATGCAGACTCAGACAAAAACATTTCTGCACCCATATAAGTGTCTGTTTGCACCTCTGAGTGAGATCCTCAGCTGGGTTACTGCTTGTTTTAGACAGCCCGGTGCCAGAAGAGAAAGGAAGGAGGAAAAAAAGTTGAAAGTGAATTGCAACATGAAAGAGTTTACCTTCTCTCAGAGAATACTTGAAGACGAATACCGCAAAAAAATAAAATAAAATAAAATAAAATATGGCTCTGTCTTTGTCACACATCCCATTGTTTGATTTGCTATTGTGCGTTCCGTTGTCATAGCAACGACATTTCCATGGGAAAATATAAAAATGAATTGAATCTGCGGTAGACTGTCCCAAGACAGATCCATCCTCATCAAAGCCACTTGACTGTGTTTCTGTTATATATATATATTTATTTATTTATTCTGCACAAAATCAACACTCACAATATAATTGGCATCTGTGGCTACTTATATCTGTGGTTATACTCTGCTTTTAAGTACCAATTAGGTCGCTGTATCTGTGCTGGCTAAGTGGTTGCCGTCCTGGCAAGGAGGTGAAAGATTTTAGATAACTTGCAGTTGCCCATTTTTTGAGTTGGATGGATGGCCACATACGGCACAGGGTGTTATAAAAGCAGAGCTCTAATGGAGGCCTGGCAATGAGGGACAGAAACACTAGGTAATAATTCTGCAGGTCGTCCACACTAATGAGACACTGTGACACAGTCCTTATTCGTTCATGCTGTTTTAGTTATTTATGTAATGCAGAATACAAAATTCATGTTTTATTTTTGGGGAGACGAAAAAAATGTATTCCTTTTTTTTTTTTACTGTCTCCTCAGTTTGGAATCCACTATAGCAACGATCCTCAATCCTAGATGAAGCGAGCCAAACTGCAGACTCTGCAAGCTTGTGTTGTTGTTACTTAACACTTACACAAACAATTAATTCAGTTATTTACAGAGATAGCTCACCGCACCTGGTTTCCTGGGTAATGTGAGGTAGTTGTGGAGTGAATTTTTATCGTGAAAACAAAAGCTGGAAGACCCTGGCATTCTCCATGGCGACAGCTGAAGATGGCTGCTGTATGATAATTGCAGGCCTGCTCCTTTGTTGCGCTAGCGTGCAGCTGTGCTCTGCTATTCACCCGGCTGAGCTGCGCAGTCACTGTGCCAGAGAGAGGAACAGCTGATGCAGCTGGGGCAGGGAGAGCACAGCTGTCTGATTGGCCAGAGCCCCGCAGAGACCTTCAATACCCGGGCGATGCTGTCACGTTTATAATTTACAACAAATTTCCATTTCTTTTCTTCACTCACATATTCACAAGCTCCTCTAGAGGTTTAGCTGTGGCCAACTCTTACGGAATTGAGTTCAATTCTCACCCATTATACACATTTCACTGCCGTATGTATAGCTTCTCATGTGTTTTAATACAAATCTTGGTGAAGAAAGTAACACTGATCCAAATCTATCATGCCTACAGTTCCCATGTGATTTCTAATCCACGGTACAATATGACTTTCCTGCAGGCTCTTGTTATGGAAAGGAACACCCCAACATGCCAGCTCCTCTTATCAAGGTCAACCCCAACTCCCCGACCCAAACCCCAGTCTTTGATGTCATCCAATCAGGGGCCCTTGAGAGGAAACGGATGGAGCTGAATATGGGTGGTTCCTGTGCTGCTGTCCATGGTCCTGAATCTTCCTCCTGTGAGGAAAGGTGACACAGGCAAGTGCTGCACAAGTGCAGGCAGGGGTGGTGAGTCCCATCTCCACTCCACAGTGCAGGCAGGGGTGGTGAGTCCCATCTCCACTCCACAGTGCAGGTAGGGGTGGTGAGTCCCATCTCCACTCCACAATATATTTATTACTGTGCATTTGATTTTAGAAAAACAGTAACAAGGAAAAAATGTATACATTTCCTTATAATTGTCCATGACAAGACCCATTTTTTTTTCAGTTTGCAATAGAACTCCTAAAACACATACTCTGTAACCACTGGCATGAACCAGAAGCCATTTTTCTTTTAAAATTAAGTAGAGGAGATGTCCTGAAAAACTCCTGAAAAAACGTTTAAGGAGTTTAAAAAGTTTAATGCTCCCAAGATAAATGTATTAGACATATCACGAAGATGACATTTTGACCAGGATGGTCTTTTTAAGATAAAGCACTGACATCAATGTGACCACTCTACAGACACATCTGTCTCTTTATGACTGACCTCTGGTCAAGCACCCGCTGTTGACATTTATTTACAAGTGTATACAGTACACCTTGAACCCACATTTGAGTCTACTAAAGCAAGAACATTCCTGTTTTGCTCTCATGGCTGTATAACATAGACCCTCAACATGTTAGCTATGGGCTACTCAGCCTGGATGAGCCAGTATATCTATACATGCTTCTGTCACAATGTGATATTGAACTGTATGGCCATTAACCTGGAATGGCCATTTCACCATGATCAGTTTAGAAGCAAACACAACTAAAACAGCTACTGGCTGCACAATCCCACCCTACAGCAAATTCTTTCTAGTGTATTTGTTATAACTTGTTTATAAAGAAAGATTGACTTTTTTGACGTTTTTGCTTGTAGAACAATTCTTTTTATTTTTTTTTTAATTCTACAGTTTTTTATTACTATGAAACAAATGTTCAGGAAATTCTTAAATGTATAATTTAAGAAAACATATATTCCTGTGTATTATTATCATTATTATTAATATACATACATTTGTATTGAAACAGCAGGCACCTTAACAAAGCAGAATATCTGCTGCATTTCTCGGGATTTTATACCAGACTGAGGACAGAACGTTGGGCTCATCCATCCATATATTGGAGCAGTGCCTTTGACAGGATGCTGCTTGACTATGGGGCCCATCCGCGCACTGGATCAGTGCCTTAACAGGATGCAAACCATGGGGCCCTTCCATACACTGGAACAGTGCCTTAACAGTATGGCCCACCAAGAAACATTCTGTTCTCTAATATTTAGTGAGGTCAAAAAACAGTAAAACTGTACATTGCGATTTGTGAGTTATTCCTATAGACATGACACATTCATGTATTATTCTTTTAGTTTTTCCACACTTCCTTACTTGACTTTGTTGATACTTTCTGATGCTGATGGTGCTATGTTTTTCTCCATGAGGAATGATTTTGGATGCTCGGTAAGTTGTGTTGGGACCTGATGTAAAGTGATGCCCTGTGTACAGAGGTCTACGCCAGCGAGGGGCTCGGTGTCCTTTTCTGCTCTGGAGGTGTGTCCTCCATGCGTCAGGGCAAAAGACCAGGGCTCCTTCCAAGGAGGGGGGCGCCAGCCTTTATCTACGAGCTGGGTGCCGTCTCCGTCCGTCTGCCGCGCGGCCGACAGATTGAGTTTCGGCGCTCGGAGCCAGGAAGGGTTCCGTGGAGAAATGCATCTTGGGTTCGAGGGAAGAGCGGGAGAGCAATTGTCTCAAAGAGGAGAGCAGGAAAGGGGAGGGGGAGGGATAGAGGGATAGCTGAAAGCCGACTGGCTAGCCCTGAAAACCCCAGAACACTGTGTACCTGAGATATTCACATCCCCAAAACAGGCAAGTCCACCTCTGCTCCCCAAATGAAAGAATTCACTCCCATAAACATCAAATGAGCATTAACATGCAGGTACTCGACTGACCTTCTTCACAAATATTTTGCTTTGAAGAGACTGCAGGCCACAACCTAACATTTCCATAAGTGCTATTTTTGCAATTCAGCACATTTGGATGAAAAAAAAAGACACCATTGGGGAATCGTCAGTTGTTACAAGAAGTAGCAATTATCCTAAAACCCCCACCTTCAGCCCCTAGAGTGTCTTAACAGACAGTCTCATCTAGACAGAGGTTCTGTAAAGGCATGTCGACCTGTTAAATGATTAATATCTACATATTCAAATGAACTACTCTACTGTGGGGGCCCGTACACATTTGCATTGAATAAATCACCCATATTCTAATAGAAGAGATGAATGCACAGCTTTAATTTCCAATGGAGACTTCAACAGATTCTGTCTCTTTTAGGTAGAGTACCTGTGTTTTAATGTCCAGTAGAGATTTCCATGGATTGCGTCTCTTTTAGGAAGAGGGCTCGCAGTGTAATGGCCGCGTGCCGCTGTCGTCAGCCCAAAGGCTGGTGCTGAGGTGATATCGACGGGCCTCTGCAGGGCCCAGAATCCCCGAGCGTCAGCGCATTCCAGTCATATTAGTTTACCAAAAACCTTTTTACGATCTGAATCCAGGGCTAAACATAGATCACAGTCAATATCCCGCCCCCCATCTGATCTTGTATTTACACTAAAATATGCATGCTCTTCTAACGTTAACAATAAACACAACATTTTTACATCGGCGAAATTGAGTTTTGTTTTAGTTTTCTGCATGGTGGTGAAACTTAATCAGATTTATCATTGAAAGACCTTCATACTCCCATATCATGCTGAAAAAGGGCACCATCTCTCCATCAGTCCTTTTTTATTGTTTGATTGCCCGTATTAATTTTGACGATCAAAGACGAAACACTGATAACATTAATTGAATGCAGTAATGGTGCATTTATTAAGTTAGCACTTTGCTACAGAAATATAATTTGCTCTATAATGATTCAAGCGACACAGTTACTGAAGTGAGCTGGGATTCACTTGTGTTTTCCAGAAAAAAAAAAAATAAATTAAAGAATCACCCTCAGAGAAATGCTTTTTTGGTGAAGGTTCTGGATAAATCCAGCTAAAAATGGACGTATGGACATCGCCTTCACTTTGAAGGGCATAACTAAACAGGCGACATAAATAATGCAGCGGGCACGATCTGTCAGGGAAAAAAAAGGGTATCGTTGATATAAATATGAAGAATATGAGTTGAATCGACACGGACGAGTCTATCCGGCACCTACCGACTCTGCGGGAGCCTGAGATGAAACAGCAGACGAGTGTCCTCTATCTGTTTCAGGCCTCTTACGAAAGCCTCGTGTCTGCGCTCCTGGCTGAACGCAGAATCTTTTTAATACTCCCTTTCAATGTTACATTATAAACCCACAGCCCCCCAAACCCCACCCACCTACCACCTGTACAAGACGTCTGGTAAAATTATCGGTAATTGCGGAACACCTATAGCGGCTGTCCCCCAGATCACCCCCCGAGTGACATTAGCGGTAATTACTGGTAAATGCTAGCCTGAGACCGGGCGGAGATTGACACTCAAAGGGGGCTGCTGTTCTCTGATGTGGTTCAGTGGATGGTGCTGTCTCTCTCTCCCTCTCTCTCTCTCTCTCTCTCTCTCTCTCTCTCTCTCTCTCTATCCACTGCTCTCTCTCTCCCCATCAGAGCACAGTGGAATTAAAGTCTGATGGTGCTGAGAGGAAAATGTGACATTTGGGGTATGATTGTGTGTGTGTGTGTGTGTGTGTGTGTGTGTTTTCTCAGTGGTCATGGTCGGCAGGCTCACACGCCTGGGTGTACCCCAATCTTCCTTCTCCACTGCAGTTCAGGTTAAACTCATAACTCACGGCCTCGCCATCAACGTCTCCTGGGTCTCAGCAGACTCCAGTTTCTGACTTTAGGATCACAAGTCTGGGTTTCTAAGCCACTTGCATGTGCCCTCACCTTCTGATGGGTTTGTACACTGCTCTCAATTCCTTGGAAAACAATGCATTGTGGGATATATCCCGTGGTCTAATTGAAACCTGCCGACACCAGGCATCAAGCCTAATGTTCATTTTGATGGTATCCAGCCCTGAAAATTCTTATTATATTCGTTTTTTTTTTTCTTTTCAGTGTTTTATGGCCCTGCAACTCATTTATCAGTGATTACTTTACACTAACAACATGCATGCACACACAAAGGAATATCTTACATTTTAAGAAGACATTAAACAAAATTTGGAAATGCTAGGGAAAGGAGGAGCATTTTGAGTCTTAATTCAGAGAGAGAGATTGAAGGGCAGACCTGATGTTGAATGGTAGACTCCCCCATAGCTTCTGAGCCGAGGCAGTAAAGGCACAGTCACATCTGTGCTTCAGCAGTGATGGTGGAACAGCCAGAAGCCATCGATTTGAGGACCCTCCACGACCTATGGGTATTGAAGTTCAGTGATATAAGGAGGAACTAACCCATTTAACGCTTTAAAAACAAAAAAGCAAGTGCTTTAAATCAATCCTATGGTGAACTAAGATGAGACCAGTATGGTCCCTTTTATAAGTACCCATCAGCACTCTAGTAGCAGAAAACTCACATATTAATGTGCTTACTTCAAACATGTATTTTTATAGTAGAAAAACCTTAATACAAAGCATTTATGTACTCTTTTTTTACACAGCAATTTAGTCATCTAAAAATACTTGTGCTTTGTCATTTGGTGTTTCCATTATTTTGTCACTCTCCCTGCTCATACGCTGGCTGTTTATGAATTGTTCTTGAGGGTATTTTTGTGAGGAGAAAAACTTGGAAAGTGGAAAAATGAAATGAATATGATAAACTGACTTGAACTGGGAACGGGTCCAAGTCTCATCTGTTTAAAACGCTTTCTTGCCAAATATTTTGTGTTAATCATCAGACGATAAAATCTAGTAAAGATATTTTGAGGCTAATGTTTCTCTATCTTTAAAGCACTTTGTACTCAACACTGCCTTTTGCATCCATTAAAAGTGTAGTAAATTAGTCTGGATTAGGTGTGAAGCATGGTTTTTCATTCGTCCCCTGGTTAAATCCTATAGGTTGCTACAGGGTTAAAGAGCTTTGCTGGGTGCAGCGTGTACCTTCCTATATTAGACAGGTCCACTCAGGGGAGTGCAGAATTACATCAGTATCGATCAAGCTCCCAGTAACGCCTCCTCATTCTCAGCCATTTTGGTAGCGGTAGATATTGTATCCCCAAATGTCGCAGTCTGTCAATGTGAAGTAGACAAAATTTGTAGTCTTTCCCTCAGGGATATCAATAACACAAAGCTACTGACCACTCTTAAGGGTCTGCCTTTGCTTGCTTTGTGTGTGTGTGTGTGTGTGTGTGTGTGTGTGTGTGTGTGTGTGTGTTTATTTAAGTCTTATTCATTATCTTTAGGCGAAAATATGGCTATGGGTATAAGTGTGTGTGTGTGTGTGTGTGTGTGTGTGTGTGTGTGTGTGTGTGTGTGTGTGTGTGTGTGTGTGTGTGTGTGTGTGTGTGTGTGTGTGTGTGTTTATTCAAGTCTGTATTCATTATCTTTAGGCGAAAATATGACTATGGACATAAGTGTGTGTGTGTGTGTGTGTGTGTGTGTGTGTGTGTGTGTGTGTGTGTGTGTGTGTGTGTGTGTGTGTGTGTGTGTGTGTGTGTGTGTGTGTGCGTGTGTGTGAATAGATATGTTTGTTTGCACATATGTGTGTATGTGCATGTGTATGCACCTGTGGTTGCATGTGTATATGTGTGTGTGTGTGTGTGTGTGTGTGTGTGTGTGTATGTTCAAGTGTGTATGATTATTTGTCTTGTGTTTGTGCATCTGTATGTATGTGTGTGTGTCTGTGTGTATGTGTACATACCCAACCATCCAATTCTCTTGTTAGACCCCAGGATCTGTGTGCGCAAGATATCTTGTCACCCCTCCACTGCCATCGCTGACATTGCAAATAAATAAATAAAATACACAACCTCTATTACCAAAAGGTCAAATGACCAAGACATATGATGCACCCTTAAAAAGTGGTTTGTGGTTTCATGACAAAAGTGTTTCTGTTTTTCTGTGTGCTGAAGACATTTCTATGCTTTCTATGATCTGTGTTTGACATCTAGTGGCTAAACAGTGCCCCTGCAGTGAAATTCGCTCCCCACTTTCTCCCACTTTTTTTCTCCCCGTTCTTTGAATATTTGAAACTGGAAGTTAGATCATAGTGCAAAAATGAAGAATGAAGCATCACTGGAGTCTGTAACAGTACTGCCTTCCTGTATGAATCAAACAAATAGAAATGATAAAAGACAAAGTGCACAGCTCGGGTGAGGCAGTAACTAGCACCATTTGGCTCAGCCTTTCCCTGTAGGAATATGGACTCAGCCTGCTTGAACGTCTCAGTCTCATAAACATATTTAACAGCCACACATTCCTATAAGTATGATTTAAATGCTGGTAGCAGAACAGCAGCCCCTACCTTAGCGTTAAACAGGCCAACAGTTTAACCGAGTCAGCATTACCACTGAACCAACGTGACCAATTTATCCATGGCTGTTATAATATATGGGCAAAACGCAATGAAACTATTTTCTCTCTCCTTTCTTAAATTACAACAGTGACTCAGGAGAAAAAAAAAAAAAAAAAAAAACAACATTGTCCAGATTTTGCTCTGTGTTTTGAGTGTCTTGGGCAGCCGATTGAACCCTCTTCCTTCAAACGGTCCACCTGTTCCTGAATCACAGAGTATTTTTTTTTTTTTTTGGGCATTTAGCTCAAGAGATTATCATTATCACATTATCAGCACATGTCTGTGGAAAATGCAGTGACATCAGACTGCTTATTGTACAGATCAAGATAGATGACTGATCACTCTTTCACCATAGCCTGTTGGAAGACAGATAAGAACGTTCTGATTTCAAGGTACTTTTACTCCCGATAAAGACATCACTTTGGCCTAAAAGCAGAGATGTAATGAGCACAGCAACACTGTACAACAGGAGATTGAAAGAGAAAAAAAAATAATATACTTAAAACTAATTAAATATTAATATTATCAAATCAATTTTTCAGCATTCACTGATGCAATTGCTGCCATATTGGAATTTAGAGGTAGAATTTAGAAGTAAATGTCAGTGGAAGGATGGGTTCCCTGGAAACAATTCCTTCCCAACCAATCAAATTCACCCCCAGAAATCTGAGGGCACCAATCAGACTGCAGACAGCCTATGCCAAGGAAATAATGCATGTTACTCAGATTCTCTATGAGAGAAGGAACATTTGGGGTAGAGAGGAATGCAGCGCTGCCTGGCATGGGAGATGGATACAGGTGCCAAACCTTCATCATCCTCAGAGTGTGATCAGTTTTGGGGTCCTGAGATTGAGGCGATTGGGAATGACATCATCTCTTCTGTAAATGCATAGAATCACAGGAATGCACATACCACCCTCTGAAACGCATTTATCATCTCTTCCTTCACACTGCAGTGTAGTATTTGACCAAGACAGCACTTCATGTCAAGCTTTGCGCAGACAGACTGCATGTTCCTGATTGACCAATAGGGGTCACTGAAGAGCAATGAGGTACTGAATCCTACCCTCCCTTGGCTATGCACAAGCCAGATATGTGTTCCTCTGCAAGGTGTGGTGGTGAAGTACAAACACAAAACAAAAACAACATGAAAAAGAAAGCATAAAGAAAAACTTTTTTTATGAAAAAAGTGTTCTGCACTTCAGGGCTGCTCCCATTTGTTTTTGTATGTTGCATTTGCACTCCAGGGCTGCACTTTTTTAGGATTTTGACATTATGACATTTTTTTCTTTTCATTTTTGTATTGTGCACACACTGGAGCAGAACCTTCACTGAATGAGCCTGCAGCAGCACAGGTTGGGGTTACCTGAGTATGCCTGGAATATGGTCTCTAAGGGAATAAAAACGTACATCAATAACATTAACAGGTCATACGGATTATTAAATGTTTCCCTCAATAAAACATGCAAAGTGTGATACCACCATTCCTGTTTCATTTTATTTATTTTTTTTCCTCAAGTTCTATGTCTTTCACTCTGGTGCCTAATGTTTGGATAACACTTCAGTTTGAGGTCATTGAAGCAAAGCCTTTTCTTTGTGACTGAAAGCACTGCAATTTTGGTCTGACTCAATCCATAAACACTCCAATTTCAGACAAGGATGCTGTTGTCAACACACCCCACCTCATATCACCCTAAAACCCATATGCAAAATCAATCCAACACTGCACTAAAGACCACTTTAACTCTCTAAAACCTTACCTCAGGTCACCCTAAGACCTCACATCACCTAAAATCACTGCCTGTGTAATATAAACTCACTCTAACACTCTGTGTAACATACAATCTTTCTGTGTAATCTAAAATCAATCGAACACTCTTTGAAGCATAAAATCACTCTAACAACCCACCGAACCTAAAATCACTCTGACTGCCTGTGTAACCTAAAACCACTCCCATACCCGCCAAACCTAACATCACTCTAACAGTCTGCGTAACCTAAAATCACTCTATCACTCTGTGTAACCTAGAATCAATTTATCCGTCTCACAGTATAGCCTAAAATCACTCCAGCATCTGCTCTGGCTAAGACTACCTCAATAGCTCCACATACATCATTCTCAACATACAACAACCCCTCAATCCAAAGTGTGACTAAACAGTTGACCTGAGATCACCCTTGCACCCTGCCCAACCTTAGAGTACTGATGGCTCCCCTCAGATTTCCCTGGCCTCAGATCAGTCTGCCTGTCCTCGCTCCCCCACGGGCCTTGCTGCCGTGTTCACACGGCTCTGCGCTTGGCAGCGCCTTCCCGCCAGGCAGTGCGTGTCTTGGCTCAGCACTGCGGTGACTGCGCAGTCCACGGTTGGCTGCAGGAGAGGAGCACTTGGCTGGCGCTGGCACTGAGATGGCGGGCCGTTCAGCCTTGGCCGTCAGCCGGTGGAAATCTGGAGCGTTAGCGCTGGTGCTAGCGAGCCTGGCCACTGCAGAGCACCCTGTAACATGTCAAACAGCGTCCCTTTAACTTTGGGCAGTGAGTCAATGAGTGGTAATGACAGCAAGCTGGGAGATCACTCTGTGTGGGTGCGTGAGTGTGCACAGGCATGTGTGTGTATGCGCATGTGTGTATGTTTGTGTGCTTGTGTGTGTACACATGCTAATGTAAGTGTGAAGGTGTTTGTGTACATGACCATGTGTGTGTCTGCATTCATGTATATGCATGTGTGTACATTTGTGTGCATGTGTGTGTACACATGATGTAAGTGTGAGAGTGTTTGTGTACATAACCATGTGTGTGTCTGCATTCATGTATATGCATGTGTGTACATTTGTGTGCATGTGTGTGTACACATGATGTAAGTGTGAGAGTGTTTGTGTACATGTGTGTGTCTGCATTCATGTATATGCATGCTTTTATGTTTTATACGTGTGTGTGTGTATCAGTTTTGATACATTGCCTCATCTGAAGGAGGAAAGCACACCAGATCAAGATATTGGAACAAACGTGGGTGAAGAATTGCTTCGTAAGATGTATAACTGGAACAGATATGTCAGCTCCTCTCTCTCTCTCTCTCTCTCTCTCTCTTTCTCTCTCTCTTTCCACCACCCCCCCCACCCCCCCCGTCTGCTGATTGCTGTCAGCAGAACCTGGGGTTTTGGATTGCCTGATTTAACAGAGAATTAGCCAGTTTGGATGGGACGGAAGCGCCAGTGGGTGGCGAATGGGGACGGCTGTCTCAGCCATGGCCCTTGGAACACACCTCACTCAAAACCCATGGGAGCCTCCACACACTTTGCTGTGTTCTACCAGCAGGGGGCACTCATGTGCAGATAATCACTTGCCAGGGTGCCCTCAAGAAAATCTGACACAAGCTTCAGATAGAGTTATGTAAAATGCTGACCTCTGCTGGTGGCTAAAGTGTATTACTCAGTATTCAGTCTCAGTATTTGCAGAAATCACAACCAAATATATCTTTGCATACATAATGTTGAGGGAAAATGGTATGATTAATTAAATATGCAGTCTTGTTTTCATGCATATATATAGTTGATTCATTGTAATCATTGTAAGGATCAGTTCCACATTGTCATCATGCACTGATATATAACAGATGAGGGGTGCATAACTGCTGAACTCTCAGATGGTGATAATTCATCCCTATATCCCACAGACATGAACTTTTTTCCCAATTAACATAAGCGGTTCTGCCATATTTGATTAGCTACAAATCTGAATAATTACCATATTAGCAAAAGCAACATCTCTTCATTAGCTTCCAGTCCAATTAAGACAAAACTTGGAAAGCATTAGCTATTGACTCCCAAACATCAAATTAGTTAAATTCAAATATTTGGTTGTAAAAGCACGGCAGCCAAAAGCCAATCAAATTATTGGTGCTTGTATGCCAAATGAATTAATGGCATCCACTGCTCAGTTAATCAGTATCAAAACTGTTGTGCAGAAACTAATGGGCCTAATCTTATACAACAATATTGAGCACTTTATATATTCAAATAAATTAACTAAAACAAACAATCAATAAATAAATACACTGGAACAATGAGCCATATAGAAATACAACATATTTTTGGTTTAAAGTTGTTTAAAAGCAACTGAACTTACTTTTAACTCATCTCAAAGTGCTGGATGATATACACAGATATTAATTTTATGTTTAATATTTCATAAAAGCAAATTAATTTGCTCAGCTAATTCAGTTAGTGTTTTGTAACTGCAGCAATGTTTTATTTTCCTGATTTTCATTCGGAAACATGTTGTGTATTTGATCTATTGTTAATGAACCACACGCTTAAATGGCTCCAGTGAATCAGCACTGGTTCATGAACCTTTATTTGGGGTTCAGTCACCTGCCACTGTCCCAGCAAACATAAGGCACCTTCGGACCGCACAAACTTTATCATAGTTCTAAGAACTGTTGGAGGAACTACCCTGTTTTTTTATTGTGTCCGCACTGCAGGAACTGGGAACAATCCCAGTTCTTAGAACGCCTTTTTGAGGGACTTTTTTAGCTCCTACTTCAGGGTAGGCACTCTCCCAGCACTCCTTGAGTGACATATGTGTAAAGTGATTGGTCCAGATGTAAGTGTATATTCATTGGTTGAACACATGAGCCAATGCAACCACCATTTTTAAAAAAAAAACGAACCACGCAGAAATGACGTTGGCATACTAACTGCTGGCCTACGTCTTTTCAGCTGTCCTGGTGGTGCGAACGCAAACAGAAAAAAGCCTTGAAGGTCTGTAGTTCTCCTCAGTGGGTAGTTCCTCTCAAAAAGTCCCCAGAACTGTATGTTCTGAAAGCGCCTACAGAGTACACTCTGAGCACTGGGCAATGTGCTGATATCCAAATCAGGCAATGTACAGCAGGACAGCGGGGGGCTCGCTTTATCTTCCTTAACCGAAGCGTGGCTGGCTGGAGGTACTCATGATCTGAGTGCGGAACAGCCGATGATTGGCTTGAGTCCTGACGGTCGGTCTGAAAGTACAGAGGGAAATTGGATGGGGAACCCTGCACCGCTGCCAGTTACAGCGGGGCGACAGACTGTACGGATGTTAGGTCAGAACCCTGTGAGATCCCGTCATTCACGCCTCGCTACGTCCCTCCTGAATCAGCGGCAGGGTGTGCTCGGCATCCCCCTATCCCAATGACGCTGCATGTACTGCTGAAATTATGTCATATATTTAAACAGCAGTACAGACATTATTACAGTCTCTATTTTTCATATATTTTTGTATTCTTTGCATTTTGGACAAATGTGACACCATCGCATGACTTTCAGATATGAAAAAGTACAGTATGAATTCAATTAAGAGCTGTACCTTACTTTTGATTAGTTTTGTTACTGTTGCTCAAAGGTGAGCTTTGTGTTTGCGAGAGTTTTAAAGAAGAAGAACAAGAAAAAAAGTGCAATTAAGTGAAAAAGTGAAACAATTACTGAAACTAATGTAGTCTATTACTGGATATGGCCAGAGGTTTATGTTCATGTGTCAACAGACAGCTGTGAAATAACCTCTCAAAAATACAAAAACCTTGAAAAAAATCAGCAAACAGAAACTATGCTACTACTAATCGATCCATTTAAAATATTACTTGGAAGAATGCCAGGATGATTTTGCGAATAACAGACCGTTTTTGTTTTGTCATGAACCGCTGATTAAATGACTTTGTGTGAAATAACCCCATTATTAATTACATTAAATGTTCTGCTGACTCTTACATCAGCAAAACACGTAAATGTATGTCCATTAAAAAAAATGGCTTAGTTAAGGCCCAAATCATTCCATGAATTAAATGAAAATGAGATAAACACGGATTTATTGCCCCTGAGAAGGAAGTGAAAAAAGAAAATAAAACAGGCAAACTTAATTACAGACACAGACCTGAGCAGAAACAGAAACAGACATAAAGAGGACTGACTTATTTTTCAAATCTGACGAGTTTCGCAAATCATTTGAATTTATTCTATGCAAGATTTAACAAGATTCTCAGACTAATTAAGAGCAAATAATGTGATAATAATATTAATGATCAACGGATCAATTGCATATTGTCTGTAAAGCTTAGAGCAGAATTGATGATGAAAGGATAATACTTCTAGTTGTCAGAGACCTTGGAGTCTTCTCCACACAATTATTCTGTATACGTTTAGTTATGTCTACAGTGGCAGAATGCATCTGTGGCATTTTGGTTTGTTCAGATTTAATTATTTACATACATATCCTCTGTTATTATAATGGGTATCATAGGTGGGAACATCAAATACAGCTCCTACTACTCTCAATTCTACCTCTAAAGTGCTTATAGTAAGTACCAGTCATGCCTTAGGCAAGCAAACAGTTTGTAAGTTTTCTTCGGAATCAATATATCCAGTTAAAATGAGATTACCTTTAGTCCACAGTCTTATTTAGAAAAATAAAGTAAACCTATGAAGAGATGTTAATCCAGTAAACACAGCCATCAGAAGCTGGCAAGTCAGTTAGATCGAAATTGTTCCAAGTACGTGTGGTCCTACTCATCTATCTCGTTATTCTGTAATGCTCTTGGCTTGTTATTTGTCCTTTACCACCAAGACAACAGTGTGCCTCGCAGTTAAAAACTGCAACATAAGATACTTTTGTTTATTAGTGACATTATCTTTCAATAAGGAGTCTATGACTTCTGCCTGTGTGTTTTCAACAGTACATCTGTGCCACTCTGCGTATTGACAGAGACATGCGAGAAGTAAATAGACACCTACAGTATTTGATAAAACTAAGTGCATCTATTTACTTCTTGCATGTCTCTGTATATCATGATATGGAACTGGATATCTTGTAGAGTGGCCACATATGTACACGTGTGAGAATGTATACCCATGTGTCTAAGACGGCCAGTCACTCTTCCATCAGAGGAAAACTGCAGTAAAAAAGTACAAATGCCTCCTTCAGAAGGTCAAATAAAAGGTTGATTTGGTTCAGATCTGCTGAGAGTGAATGGTACGACGTATGGGCAGGATTAGCATCATACTAATCAAACCGTGGGTCTCCTACCTCTGCTCTGAGGACTGGAGCCTAGTCATCCAAAATGACACCCCTCTCTTTCGGAAAGAAATACCTTAACATGAGGTGAACCGTAAGACTCACAATGAGTACGGTTATGACTGACATTGACCTTTCATTCAAAGGGTAAGAACGCACCAAAACTTTGCGAGAAAACACACCCTGCACTTCAGGGAAAAGGCAGAACTCGGAACTCTGGTGGAACACTGCCGTATTCTTTTTTTTTGTGCTGTCACTATATCAGAATTTGATTATTGAGTAGGAGAGAGAGATCGGATATGGAGTTGAACCAAGGTGAGCTGTAGCTCTGAACAGTAGCACTTTCAGTTGGTCATTTAATGGGGGTAATTCAGAAGGATATTATAATAACCGGCCGTTTTTTTAATCTAGAGCTGGCCATAAAGTTCAGCTCCAGGACACCAGTGATTGGTGACTTACACTCAAATGATATCAGGCCAAGACTAAAAATTACCACAACCCACACACACCCACACACACACACACACACACACACACACACACACACACACACACACACACACACACACACACACACACACACACACACACACACACACACACACACACACACACACACACACACACACACACACACTCATGCACACACACACACACACACACACACACACACACACACACACACACACACACACACACAAGCGCACACACACACACACGCACACTCATACACACACACGCACACACTCATACACACACACACACACACACACACACACGCACACACACATGCACACACACACACACACACACACACACACACACATAAAAATGGCAAAAAAACTAACCGACCACCGTAGCTGCCTGCTCAACATAGTCACCCACCTCCTGCTTCTCTGAAAGGTCACTGCGGCTGATACATGTTCCCAATCTCTCAGCCAGTTGCCATTAAAAGGACGTCCTCACTTGTAATGAATTATTCAGGTGTGTAATAAGTCCCTGGTGGCCCCTGTGTGGATTCTGTCTGGTTCCCTGAGGAGGCTGTGGTCTGACCAACGCACACGTCATCTTTTCATGTCTGGCCCCTGCGGTCTTAGCCTTCAAATGGAAGAATGCTGTTCTTGACATCATGTTGCGCACATGAGTGTGCACTATTTATTCATTATTTAAGAGGACACACTTTCCCAGAATTGGTTTCATGCAAATGTACATTGTACATTGTTTTATTTCTTCCCCTTTGGATTACACCAATTATTGTGTAATAATATTAAATAGATAAGATATGAAGCAGGCATTTGAATGCATCCATTCAGATGTCCAGTTTGCCTCAGTGATATTGTTCTCTAATTCCCTTTCAATACCCTCCTTATCATTTGCATTGCCGTCACAACAACTGTAATAATGCATAATTTCCAGAAGATGGCACTACAGACTTGATAATGAAGCCTTAAATTAACAATTATAGACAATGGTGGATTGGTCTCAGAAAAGTCAGTTCATTCATTTATATGTATATTTATCTCTGGCTTTTGATCGAGGAAAACCAAACATATTGGAAATTGGGTCAGTGGGTGCAGGTCTCATGGGATATTTTTGGTGAACAAAATGGCTGCCATGATCCTGGGTTTGGGGGGGATCAGCAGATTAAACATTATAATTCATATGTAATGTATGAATCCTATAGTTTTATAATGACTTGTGGGAAATGTGAGGGCGGTTGTGGGTGGGGACATTTGCAATTCAAGCACAAGGAATAATCAAAGGTCTACTTGACTTGTTCTGACATTTCTCAACTGATATATCTCACCGTATGGTCTGATTACGGTGGCGAACAGTGAGCAAAGCGTTATTGAAAGTAGGAGTATTTGGGGCATAATTGTCCCCTAAGAATGATTTCCCACATACAGTGATCTGTGGTCATGCATGCATTATCGATGTGGTGTGACCTTTAATCAAGTCACTGAGAAAATGCCGGGGGCGAAGCTCTCCTAACCAGCTCTCAGAATGGTCACCTTGGTCAGCCTGCTTCCATTTTTAAGAGCATTTAAGTAAAGTCAGACAGTAAGTTTTGCTAGGGGTGGCTTTGGTAACTTTTAAGAACATAATATCTGATATGTGATGAAAACTTTTAGTAAATGATTGAGAGTTTTCTCAGAGAGTTTTCTTGATGATAACTCAGAGTTTTGAAGGTATGATCTCATGGTACTAAAATGTGTGTATTGAGCTACAGCATGGTGAGAGTTTATAATTTGAGATACATCTTATTTAAAAGTTGTAACATCATAAGTTACAAACCTTGAATTGAAGCTCATGGATAATAAATACGTAAGCACCCTCAACGTTACATTTCACACATGATGCATCCACATCACTCTAATGACAG
>CM040756.1:5621522-5681522 GCA_022829145.1 Albula goreensis
GTCGACTTTCTCAGGAGCAGGACAGACCTCCAGGGACTGCGCCGCCCTGTCATATCGCATTTAGGTGTCAATATTTCACCTGCATTATTGATGAGGAACCCTGCTTTCCCCCGAACATTGTGCTTTTTTTTGTTTTTTGCTCCGTTCGTACGGCACAAAGTTGTTAGATCAACACCGGGACGGAGGAGATGGATGACGTGCCGGGGCCAGATGAAGCTGACAGCAGTGCTTTGTGATGTCGAGGCCCTTCCCGAGATAGAGAGCTTTATTCCTGCTCCGGCTGCATAGGAGGGGCGGAGGCCGTGTGCTGCCTCTCATTCTACGGCAGGGAGGAGCCGCACGATTAGCTCAACCTCATGAGTCAGGAACACCTTTGCTAGATATGAACTCTGATAGCTGTTTGTCTAATTCTGGGTTTGGCGAAGAGTGCCTTTATCTGGATTTAATGCTAACTCCGATTTATGTTTCATGGTTTATATTGTGGTTTAGTTTTCAACAACTGGGGTTTCAGATATAGTTGTTAGACTTTTATGGGATGTGTATTTAGTTTGGCCAGCCATGTATGCAAATGCTATTGTTGTTAAAGTTTCAAAAAGCTAATGAATGACAGCCAAAGGCTGTCCTCATGTCCACGACTTACACATTTTATCATGATATAATCTGTGAGTCAACCTGAACTGACATTTACAGTTTAAGAAGCAAAAAGCTGCACAGTGACAAAGACACTTGGAACTATACATGTCCTGTATTTTGCTCTATGGCAACAAATGTGCTTTAAATGAATAAATAGATATATAAATACATAAATAATCAAGTCAATAGTAGAAAATGAAATGAAATGGAGAGGCACAGCACTGTTTTTCAGGCTGCTTACATTATGAATTCCTGGCCTGCCAAAGGCTCTCAGATATGAGGTTGGGATTCCTAACATTAAAGGCAAACATATCAAAGTTACAAGAACCCGTTTGACATCGCACAACATATGTATAAATTTATGTCTCCAGGAGTAATGCTATGAAAGCAACCTCTGCTGAACTGCCTCGTCGGGAGCCATGTGAGATTTAACTGCACATGAAAGCGGCTGACCCTGCGAAGTCTGTAAACACACATGAGGACTTGTACACTTCACAGGCAATAACAATGTTTAGCGTAGCCGGGGGCTATCGCTAAAAGGGGGAAAAGCAGATACTTAAAGGGGCTTAAAGACCCCTTTAATAATATAACTACAAATAAAAACGTATTACTGCAAGGATTTTTTTTTCCAATTCAACCGTTACCGTTTTCTATTCACATATAGCAATAACTCATATAGTGCCCTGTTCACACATAGGTGCTATGTAAATGTCAAATGGGAATTATTTGATATGCAACTCTTGGTTTGAAACTCGTTTGAGTTCACATACTTTCAACATGATTGAAAGTTTAGCATTCGATGCTGCCTTTTTATCGTGCTTTAAACAGATTTTTAAAACTGATTTTGTAATTGACAATGACACCAACAGGGTATAATTTTATGCCAGGGAAAACACACCGCACACAAATATGAAATAAGAATAATAATCATACTTTGTGCTGAGTGTCATCTTTATGGAATGATTGCACATTTGAAATGTATAACAGCTTATCACACACATCAAACCATTCAGTGTGTTTCAAAACACTAAATATTATATTTACACATCACTTCCTCCATCATATTCTGCATTTGATGTGTCGTAGCATTAAAAACATTTAAATCACGGCTGTGTTATTTTTCACTTCGAAAACATAAATAAATACATTAAATTAAGTCACCCTCACGTCACCAGTCCTCTTTTGTGTTCCCATGTGTCTGTGACAGCCATTCTAACTCAGACACACTGATATGGTTCACAGCTTGAACTTATGTGTTTTTAAATGTATTTTTAACTTTACAGATGACATTAAAATTTATTTAAAACAAGTATTTCTGACTCATTTTATTTCAATAATTGATATCAAGGCCTGTTATTTTGCTAAGCAAGTGCATAGTGTGGTGAAACATCCTGTAGCTATTCCCATATTATTTAAGCAGGAGCCTCATGTTTCATCATGTAGAGTAAGATATAACTTGAATTTAAATGTAAAATCTAAAAGAAGTATCCAAATACTCACATGGTAAACAGATGACTTGGTGTTGCTAAGACGGTACAGGCGATATGAAATAGGTGGCATATCTTCAGTGTGATTTTTTTTTTTTTGATGCTTTTCAGCATGTGAATGGGAGGAAGTCTGGCTGTTCCCCTGAGAAGGTGGAAGGGGATCACTGCAGTGGCCGATAAATCCAGTTCAGAGAGAGGAAAGGGGAACAAGGGAAATGGAGAAGCTCCGGAAACACAGGAAGGTTCAAATAAGGTTGCTTTTTTACTGGCCATAATCTCATACCGGCGTATTCTGTCCTGAAAACATATGCACGGTATCCCAGTTTCACACAAACCAGTAGATCAGATCGCATTAGCCTCCTTTCTACTGCAGGGCTGAACGGTTACCATGCCTGCATTGCGCCGTTCCGTGCTGGCCCAGACACGTAGGAACGGTTACCATTTAATATTCCAATTGTGGTGCTGCAAAAATCATGACAAGGAAGTATCTCAGAATAACCACTGTCAGCAAGTGACGCAGCGCGCCAGTGATGTCGTCCTTTGTATGTAAAAAATTTGCAGCAGATGAACAACAATATGGAGGATTTTGAGTCATTTGTGGGACTGTTTTTCGTTTGACTTTTTCTGTGTGCAGACACAGTCTCGGGCATGTTTATTTTTCGCAATTTTTTTTCCAGAATACCCACACTGACCATATGCAAAGGAAGAGAATGACTGGAAGGGGCATGATGAAAATGTAAAAACCAGTCAGAGAATATCTACGTCATTAAGCCCTCCCACCAGTTCTGCTGAACTGAGCACAAGTCATAGCATCATAGCTGTGCCAAGAAAACCGTTCATAAGCGTTCCCTCCAAGTCATGTCCAAGTGAAAATGCCTTTGGAAGGGTTTCGCGCCATGCCCAGAAGCGTTCGGCCCTAAAGTGGAAAAGAGGCTATTGAGATCACGCGTACCACTTTTCCTGTGTTACTGAACCCTGCCTGTGTGGTTTTTATACTACAGCAAGACTTCATGTGACCCGTGCCACTCGTAGGTAATCCAGAGAAATTTTGCAGTCACCTTGACTGCTTCTGCCATTCCAAAACATATTTTTTGTAAAAGACGGGGGGCACATTATTTTCAGATCCCTGCCTGAGTCCTGAGTTACAGCTCTGGTTCCAGCTCCTCCATCTTCAGCTCACTACTGCGTTATCCTTCATATATCACTCTGACAATGGCAGAGCGAGGATGAAGCCAATGCCGACGAGGGCTTTAAAAAAACTTCTACACAGAAGACGTATTTATCTATCTATCTGTGTGTCTGTCTGTCTGTCTGTTTTTATTTATTTTCTGGCCTCATGCTAGGTGGAGAGCTCCTTCTGTTCTCCCATTATTTGTCTTCCATGAGCAGGTCCCCTCAAACAAGTCTGGCGGATCTGGCTCCGTGTGGGTCCCCGAGAACAATAAAACGTTTTGCGTTCTTGTTATGGAATGGAAATAAAGTAACACTGGTTCAATACGTCGATCAATGGAGAGGAACAAGGAATAATTAATGGTTAGCTGTTTTATTGAATTAAAAGAGTAATATTTAGTTTTATTGGATTAAAAGACAGGCCGTATGCTGGTACCTCACCTCTGACAGCTGTAAATATCATCACAAGACCGCTCGCTGACCCACCTCTGCACAACATGACACAGTCACATGCTCATCTCCAGAGAGGGACATCTGAAGAGGCCGGGCCTCTCTGGTATTGATCGGGAACGTTCTCTGCTGGGGATCCGGCTGGGTCACAGAGTCATGTGTTGTGTTTAACAGTGTTAAACATAGGTCACTTGGTCCTAGTGGAGGGTGAGGCCTCCATGTTCCACAAAAGTGATATTATGGACAGCAGGAGAACACATAAAACATAATGTTAACTGCTGATTTTTTTCATTGACTGTGTCTTTGTGTGTGTGTGTGTGTGTGTGTGTGTGTGCGTGTGTGTTTGTACATTGTTTATACATATTTCAGGTATCATTAAACTTTCTTTTTTGTCGGGGGGCAGAGAGAAATGCAGAGATTAAAAATAACAGTTTGAGAGCTTGCATTACAACTCATTCAGGAGAAGGAACCTTCAGACAACATGAATGCTTTTGGAAGGAGTTTATTATGATGCAGTGAGTTGTATATTGGTACGGACATTGATCTTGGGCTTGGAGTCCAGGGGGGCAGTGTCATGCCTCACTATTTGTAGGATGACGTGAACCCCCCCCCCTTTTGACTGTTAAAAGAGGTTGAAAAAAAAGCAGAATAAAGGAAAGTAGACTTGAAGGTGGAGATGGGGAGAGGGAGGGATGCCAGAAACAGAGTGATGGGAGAAAAGGTACGTGGCAAATTAATACCTGTGTAGACAACCAGATTGGACGGATACTGGTGTTTGAGTGAAGGGTTGTCCAAAGGTTGCCTCTCCCGAAATGTGTTATTGACAAACTCCAATTAATGAGCCGTCCGCAGTGCAAAGAGGAGTGGGACTCATATGTAACCTCCACTCAAACAGTGTCAATAATTCACCAATGTATGAGCACATGTGCCTATTTTTACTTCAACAAAATATCTAAGTTATTCCAAGCACTAATTGTGACAACAGCTAAATGAAATGAAAACATGTTTTGAACCAGACAACACAAAAAAAGTATCATGATTGCTGTTTAGACAATCCAGTCATTAAACTAGTTCTAATTTATTTGAGTTATTTTGATTGTTTCTTTGTGAAAATGGCATTAGGGAACAATAGATATGAAGAAATTAAATTGTGTTTTTCTGTTATAGCGCTGTCAGCCCTGACTCTAAATGAGTGATGTGTTAATTTAAAAAAATGTTGTTTCTACAGTAACAATTATCTTGGATGTCAAAGAGTAATGGTATGTAAACCAACACAGTACTCCACATACATTGTAGAATGAAAATGAGGGTTATGTAATTTAATAAGAAAAAGTATATTAAAATGATTATTTGTGTCAAAAACTAACACCGGCTCATCAAATCCATCATGGTGGCCATTTTACCATCTACTACCAGTATTGCTATCATGTCGTAGTTCTTCTTTTTCATAATCATTTGAAGAAGACGAACAACAGCAGCAATGGCAGCAGAAGCAAACACAGTCAACAATGTACTGATTGATATGACACATTTTGTTGAGTGTAGTGTTACTGTCGTTCTGGCACCTCCGGGCTCTTCAGTCCCAGAACTGTGTGCACTGCAACAGTCCGCCTCAGTGTGGAGGCAAAGCATTTTAGAAGGCACCGGAGCAAAATGTGGAACAGCCATCGTCTTTCTCCTCACGTACAAACGGTGGCCACTGAATTTGCCTTACACTCACTGTACAAATGCACCGGCTTCCCACCTGAGAGTTTCTGCGTCCTTTTGTCTAAAGCAGCTCATCGGTTTTGGCGAGTCTCTGTAGTCTGGCGCTCATGTTATTGTGTTAATGATAGGGGAGATGCACGAACATGGATCAGAGTCTCATTACACATTCCACTAAGGACTATAAGAGCTGGGAGCCGTGAGATGAGCTAATTTGCATTTCAAATGATGAATTCAGGCATGTATGTATTCATGTATGCCTGTGCATTTAGCATCATAAATTCAGTGGGTCTTTCTGAGAGTCTGTCATTGAATTTTGATTGCACTTAAAGTCACTATTCACAATTGCACATCATGACTCTTGATTGACAAAAGTCGGGTACTTTGAAGTGTCATTCTCCAAAATGGGCACTGAGGAGGTATATCCAACACTCCTATGTTTGTCTGGGCTTTAAAGCTGCGATCCAGAGGACTCTGCTCTTGACAATTGCTGATTTATACTTCAGAAATATTTTTGTCCTGGGAGGATATTAGTATTTTCCAGGACAGTGGATATAATTATAGAAAATAAGGGTGGCAACCCTTCTGATGCGGTTACTTTTCCTCTGGCAAGCTTTCTGTTTTCATATTTTCACACTTGTTTGAGTCTCTCGGAGCCCGACAGTCTTGTTAAAAAGTGCACTGTGTTTGTATCTCTGTTCCTAAATCAGTGGTTTGAGCCTCCTGTTTCCTGGAAGTTTTCCTTGAAATAGTGCCCCCTACATGTAACAGCGTATAATGCATGAGTTATTGAATCACATGGTCATTACATATATTAATCAATTATTATTATATAGTGATATTATTACAGCCTGATGAAAAGCAAAAATTACATTGGTACAAGCCAGCCTGCCTCAGGTGAATCATGAGTTACAAAGTGCATGTCTGAAATGTTTGATCTCAAATATATATGAGATATATGAAAACATTGAAAAGCATTCATCACTCTCAATTCCTGCTTTTAATCATTTTCAATGACTATGGACCAAATAATATTTAGAAAAAAACCCATGGTAATTAGTTATGTCAGTGTGAGGACAAACTTATCGTAAAGAAAACTCTCTGATTGATGCTGGGATGATGAAAGAGCTGTGCCACTGTGTGTGGCGTTTAGAAATTGGCACCCCATAATTCCGGGCTATAGCAAAATCAGTCCTCAGCTCATTCTGGTTCACCCGGCAACTCAACAGACAATTCATCTACAAGTTGCCACTTACTGGTAGTGAAAATTACACCTGTCCTCTGATTGGCCCTAGCTGTCCTGTAGCATGCTGTGTGGTTTGCAGTGCGGAACGTTCCTTAGCACTGAGCACTAAGTCTCAGCTTTTAATGCTATTGCTTTTGCTTTCTATTGCTCAACAAGAAATGTAAAGCAAAAGTCCACTTTGTAATTGACAGCCACACATGTGATATGTCTTTTGTGATTCAGCCATTTATGAATGTGATCAGCACAGAAACAATGAAACAATGATCTCTCTCCTGCTAGCTGTAATTACTGCAGACCAGAGTCTCAGCAATATGACTCGTGGAGAGGAGGAATATGAATGTTATTATCATTATTATTATTATTGTTATTATTATTATTATTATTATTATTATTACTGAATAAATGCATGCTGAACATCAAAGGAAAAGTAGGACGATCCAACACTATTGATCATCTTAGAACTGGGGCCAAGCCAGTAGTATCACTGCAGCTGATGAAGTGTTGCCTTCACTGCAATGTGAGATTTACATTCTGCTCCGGCGCCAACAGTAAATATGGGATTGAGGGCGATTTGTCCTCTTTTGTGCTTTCATCTAACCCCTACCTGAATCACCTAAACTGTCGGTGACCTGAAACAAACCCATATACAGTTTTTAAAGCTGTAATAATATGTTGTATAATGTAATACATGTGAAGAGATAATAAGGACTTTGTTATGTGACAGATTCTTCTGCGATATGTTGTACCAACAGTCTTAAAGTCTAGCTTTTTGTGTCCTGAGGGAAGCCAATGGAATTCTCTGGTGTGGACCATGGAGGGAAATCAATAATTAAGCACCTCAAACGGAAATAAAACGATACAATAATCTTTCCCTGCTGATAATTCTTCCCTGAGAAGAAAGACAGGGTGACAGATGTTCTTTTGATCAATACCCATATCTCTGAATAACTGACTACACGTATGCAGCGAAAATAATGAAACGCTAAATATTGAATACGTATCTCTCCCTGTGGCAATCGAGCACGGATGTACAATCACGGTTGACTTTTATTTATTCATTACCCTTACGTTATTTTGGCAGAGATAAGTCTCCGTTATTAGAGAATTCACACTGCAGAAAGGCGCGTCCCAGTTGCTCCATCCAATTTACAGCTCTCCACAGCCCCGTCTGAAGGGTTCCGTCCTGATTCACTCTGCTGCCGCCTGATTGGGTTTCACTCAAAAGCACTTTTTCTATGATGTAACAATAGAAAAAATAAATAAATATATAAATAAAAAAAAGACCCAAGTTGATGATGAAAAGATCATTTTTCTTTGATGTTCCTGAATTGTCCGATATAATCCTGATATAACTCATATTTAGCTTAGTCTGCCTCCCTTGCGTTTATTAGGAACATTCAGCTGCACCACAGCTGAAAAATCAACATGCAACTCACGAAAACTGAGAACAACAAACAACTATTAGGAAACTTACGTAACTTATGTACTTGAAACTTCGATATTTGATACCCACCATGGGAAACTAGAAACATAATGTTCTTTTCAGGTGTTGCAGCATATTAAAACATTATGTAAGTGAAAAATTTATATTAATGTGTTTATTCCAATTATACTCATACATTAATTGGGAGCAGAATCTTTTGATTGTAACACTTGACTCCTTTAAATGAGTCAAAAAAAAAAAAAAAAAAACACATCGTGTGTTTTGCCTCTCTCAACTCTGTTTATAATTAAAAAAGCTCATACATAAACCAATCAGACTGATGTAACATTGTCCTCTGCATAGCCCTGGGTTGCAGTGCTAAGGATTTTGTGCTGTTTCCAGAGATTTTGCTCTTGTCAATAAGGTGATCTCCGCTGTGATGCGGGCACCTCCTGTATAAGAATTTCCTGCGCTTTATTGTCAGAGAGCCGTGTACTGCAGCCAGCTCGACAACCACTGGCGATCAATAAAGAGTGTTGCATTCTCATAGTGCTCACTGGCAGAGGATATATTAGGTGGGTTCATGTACTCTATCAGAATAATGACCCAAAATGCAATGAAGCACACACACACACACACACACACACACACACACACACACACACACAATGGGATTTATGAAAGAGAAATAGAAGGGGATATTAAAGTTATGGATTGGGCGTATCGCCTTGCATGGTGCAAACCTAGTGAAATGATGTTTATTGACTCTTTGGTTGGAGCAGGGAAAAGGTTAGAAAACCAGTTCATTACAGAATCTAGCAGGTGCACATTATGAAGATGCCACAAAAATAAATAGATGTCTAAAATAAAACAGATGTCAGAAGTGGGTGTACACAGTACTGTGGATATGAAGAAAGAGAGAGAGAGAGAGAGAGAGAGAGAGAGAGAGAGAGAGAGAGAGAGAGAGATAGAGAGAGAGCTTAGATTAATATTCAGTTATGCTTTGTCGGCAACCCTTCTTTACATTTCTGCGAATACATGTCAAAAGTGCCTCATCACACTTCTAAATCACTGTGCAAGAACCTTTCAAAATGTAACTTATGTTTTACATAAACAACATAATTGCCAAGCATTAACTCAAGCCAAATTTGATGTTGGTGTTTTGAAATCGATTGCATTAAGTGGCTGGCGTGTTTGACACCCAAGCATGTGAAGATATCATCTGTCAACATCTTGTACACAAATACATATTTCTTTCATCTATGTGTGATGAATTAAAATCATGATTTGTTTTTCGCAAATAAATAAATGAATAAAAACAGGTACAAGAGTTTGCAAAATTTGGCCCATGGTCATTCTGTGTGTCATCAAAGTGGATTAAATTCACCATACATCAAACACGTCTGTTGTGTGCAACTTTCCACAGTCACCGACTGAATGTCAAGGCACAGCACTCACACAGATATGCCAACCCATCCATGAAGACCAAGGATCTTTTGAACCAAGCGAAGGGTAATGTGGCAGAGAAGCTCAGATCAGGAGGCTTCTAGAAGGTTGCCGCATTTTAGAGTCACAGTACATTCCACTCAAGGATGGCAGTCAGTCCATGGGAAGTGGAATATGCTTCACAGATCACAGGTTCTCTCACTTCAGGTCACATGCAAAGATTTATGTTGGAGAAGGAATTTGATAACATTCTTGTTACTCGATATAGCTGGTCCATAGAGATAAATGGTAAGAAATAATTCATTACAGAAAAAAATATCAGTCCAGATACACAAACCTGTAAGAAAATCAATAGCTATAGATCAGGGGTCATATTTACAAAGCATCTCTGAGTGGGAAATCTGGCATAACCAAAATTCTGAGAGTAATGCTCCTAATGTTATGAGAATGAGTTATCTACCAAAATCCCTTACTCATAAAATCGGTTACGACTATGAAATTGAATCATCAAAGGATGTTTCCATGAAGCTCATCTATAGCTTATCCACTAGGGGTACATCTCCCTCATCCAAAACACCATAAAATGAACATAGAGTGAACATTATGCAGTACTTCTGTCTTCATAAATCCACATTATCATTTGCTGTTGTGGCCCAAATCCTTATTAAGAGTAAGTTGAGGACACAAGAGGTAGCTCACAGATCATACTCTGGAACTATTCTCAATTTTTACCAATGTCACCGTCTTTGGTGATATTGGTAAAAATGTCAAACAAATGAAAATCTGCTGTACTGTTAGGCTTCATCAATCATGCGCTGTCAGAGATATCACATGGTAATGTAGAACGTTACTGTACCATTTCGTACAGGCCTTATCAGATGCTCAGAAAAAAAATAAATAAATAAAACATAAACTTTACTTTTAAGACAAGGTTAAAGGTATATGTTGATGGATCCATACCCGCATACCTACATTTCTGCCAAGGACTGCCATGGAGGATTAGAAAGAGGAGGGAAGGTATGTTCAGATTTTTTATTAAAAATAATTATAAAAATATAAATATAAAACAATATGACTCAGCATTCAAACAACATGAATTCAGTGTATGACAATTATTCTATTGGGTACACATTCTTATTACATTTTTACATCTATGCGATGAAATGAATCCACTGCCTGACGAAAAACCTTACGAACTGTCCACAGTAGCTTTGCCTGTCAACGAAACATAATGAACAGAATTGGCCTGTCATAGTAAAACATTTTATACACGAGTCTATTTTCAAATCTGCTTTACAGTAGAAGTTTTTTTTTGTTTTTTTTTTTTTTTTTTTTGTTTGTTTTCTTGTTTTGTTTTCATAAACATTGATAGTATACAAGACTACCATCGCTTTTCTTAGTTACAAAACACATTGTCCACACTATATTTCACAAAAAATCCTAGAATTCGAAGGCATCTTTACCAATTACAAAAAAAAAAAAAAAAAAAGCCATCAGGTAAAAAACCAGTGTGAAAAAAATGTGATCTCAGTAGTTGAATATACTCAAGTCTCCACGGATTCTATTTTAAAAGTCAAAAGCGAAGGCCCCCTTTTCGTATGTATATCTCACATTTGGGGGGAGGGGAGGGAGGGGGTCAGTACTGAAACACTGCTTCTTTGAGCTAAGTGTCCCTGTCAGTGGTCTTCCCTATATACATGTCTGCCAGCTTCTTAAACTGGGGTCCCCAGGTGCTGAGGTAATCGTAATCCTGGTCGGCGTCCGTGGCGGCCGACTCGAGCGAGCTGAGTGATTCTGCCAGCGATCCGTTGCCCTCGTAGGCGTACGTGGCGAGCGAATCATAAGGAGGTGCCGTCGGGTCGAGGTCGTTCTCCTGCAGGCGCCCGTTGATGAAGTCCCGCACGTCGGTGTTGTCCTTGATGGGCGACGCTCGGCGGAACGGGAAGAGCATCTCCGGGATGATGTCGCGCCGATGCTTGTTGCCGTCCATCACCTCGGGGTTCCTCAGGGTGCCGATGTCGAAGGCCTGCGTGTCCTCCTCTCCGCCCCCTTCGTCATTGTAGCTGACCACGTTGTCCCGCACGTCCTCTTTAGAGATGATCAGGGGCTCCTTCTTCTTCTGTCTCCGCAGGGCAGCGAACAGAACCACGATCACTGCAAACGAGAGATCTGAGTTCAGTTCTGTAGTCAAACACACAGACTTAGCACTGATATCACTCAGAGAGAGAACAACAGAACCATGATCACATCACTGCAAAAGAGAGATCTGAGTTCAGTTCTGTAGTCAAACACACAGACTTAGCACTGATATCACTCAGAGAGAGAACAACAGAACCACGATCACATCACTGCAAAAGAGAGATCTGAGTTCAGTTCTGTAGCCAAACACACAGCACTTAGCACTGATATCACTCAGAGAGAGAACAACAGAACCACGATCACATCACTGCAAAAGAGAGATCTGAGTTCAGTTCTGTAGCCAAACACACAGACTTAGCAATGATATCACTCAGATAGAGAACAACAGAACCACGATCACTGCAAAAGAGAGATCTGAGTTCAGTTCTGTAGCCAAACACACAGACTTAGCAGTGATATCACTCAGATAGAGAACAACAGAACCACGATCACTGCAAAAGAGAGATCTGAGTTCAGTTCTGTAGCCAAACACACAGACTTAGCACTGATATCACTCAGAGAGAGAACAACAGAACCATGATCACATCACTGCAAAAGAGAGATCTGAGTGCAGTTCTGTAGCCAAACACACAGCACTTAGCTCTGATATCACTCAGAGAGAGAACAACAGAACCATGATCACATCACTGCAAAACAGAGATCTTAGTTGAGTTCTGTAGCCAAACACACAACACTTAGCACTTGTATCACTCAGAGAGAGAGAACAACAAAACCACAATCACTTGAAAAGAGAGATCTGACTTCAGTTCTGTATCCAAGCACACAGCACTTAGCAGTGATATCACTCAGAGAGAGAACAACAGAACCACGATCACATCACTGCAAAAGAGAGATCTGAGTTCAGTTCTGTAGCCAAACACACAGCACTTAGCACTGATATCACTGAGAGAGAACAACAGAACCACGATCACATCACTGCAAAACAGAGATCTGAGTTCAGTTCTGTAGCTAAACACACAGCACTTAGCACTGAGATCTATAGAACAGCGATCACTGCAACAGAGAATGCAGTGTTCATATTAACAGCTAAACACACAGCCCTTTTCACTGACTAAGTTGAACAAAATGGATATTAAATCAAAAATATATGTGTGTGTGTGTGTTCCATTATACTTCAGAAAACACACTTCTTAGTATTGCAATCGCTCTGAGTGAACGAAAGAGACATGAGAAGAGAAGACTAGCACAATTTACATTCATATGTGTGCTACATGAACATTTACATTACACAGAAAAAAAAATGTCTTAAAAATGAATCTCTCAGGGGAGTGATCAGTAGAGAAGAACAGAACCACAATGACTGCAGCAAAATATGAAAGATCTCTCTCTCTCCCTCTCTGTCTCTCCCTCCCTCTCTCTCTTTCTCTCTCTCTCTCCCTCTCTGTCTTTCCCTCCCTCTCTCTTTTTCTCTCTCTCTCTCTCCTCCCGCTCTCTTTCTCTCTCCCTCTCTCTCTCTCTCTATATATATATGTGTGTATATATAGCACTTAAAAAATATGTGAGATTATACTACTTAAGCACATATGGTAGCACTGTTGCTCAATAGGAGAGAGAGAGAGAGAGAGAGAGAGAGAGAATGGGAGGTAGAGAGAGGAGGTCACTACAGATTTGTATTCATGTATGCAGTACAATACAGCGTGTAGATATGCATTTATATTATACTACAGAAACATGTCAGAGCTGCGCTTTATGGAAAGAGAGTGCACAACCGCAATCACTGAAACCCTTTCACATTCATATTCCTATAAACAGCATGTGCTTATATTTATATGAAACTGAAGGAACTATGTTGTGGCATTGGTGTCACTCGGTGACGGTGTGAGGGGCAGAGATGGGAGATAGGTTAACGGGGGGAGAGAGAGATAGATTGCACATCCATGACCACTGCCGCACAGAACTATTTTGTAGGCATGTACATTGTATTTTGACTTCATGGCAAAAACATATTAGCATTGCTCTCACTCAGTGCAGTTAGCGAGAACACGAGACCGGGAGCTTGATTAGTGCAACACAGATTCATGTTCACAAAATTAATTTTAAATACACAAAAGAACAAATGTCTTTATGAAACAGAATAAAACATGTTTTCTAAATGAAATTATAATAAATATAATTCAAAAGTATTTATGAATAACACTTCACAAAAATATCATCTCGTACAAAGGATTCATGTATCCTATTATTTTTAGAAACTAAGTACCACAAATGAAGCGAGTCCAGAGGGCAACGGTGGGCAGACTGTCGATGTTGTTTTGTAAAGAAAACGAGCAATCATTCCCATTTGCGATTTGGGCTCGTGTGTCGACAGAGAGCCAAGCATTCAGCAGGTGCTCTACCTGAGTATGCACCACCCACACAGGTGTTAATTACAAGGTCGACTGAACGGTGCTGCTTTGGAAACCCTCGTGTCTGTTTTTCTCTCTCTCTCCCTCTCTCTCTCTCTCTCTCTCCTTTTTTATCTCCCTAACGGAGAGGAGAGCTGGGCTGTTCCGGCTCACTGCCCTTCTGTCGGTGCTGGACGGAGGTGAATTAGACGGTTTGTCAGAGGGCCCGGGTGAGACAACGGAGGGGTAATGAGCAGCTGTCATGATATTTCGCTCTCCAGCCGTAGGTTCATTGTTTTCCTAGCCCCCCCACCTCCAATTCAATCTGGCAGATTGGATCATATCTGAAGGGAATGAGCAAGGCCATAAAATGACAGCCCATTGCGGGAGATGTGGAGAGCTGAGGAGGTTGGATTTGGAGGGGGGGGGGGGGGGGTAAGGTAGTGGTGTTCAATACTCCATTTGTTTCCACAGGTCCAGCGCCTGGCTGTTGATGCCAGCATTGGTTTGACTCAGAGGGAGATTGCTGCTCTGCAGAGAGTGAAATGAGGAGACAAAAGGCAGGGATGGAGCCAGTGGTATGTGTTCTGTCCTTGTATTCATTTCAATGATGCATGCACACACACACACACACACACACACACAAACGCACACACACACACACACACACACACACACACACACACACACACACACACACACACACACACCACATCACAGAAGACACACACTGACTCATACCATGCATACATCCACACGCACAGGTACACACAATAAAATCCATGCACATACTATAAGTGCACACAAAGGCATGCATTCAGATACATGCACACACACATACATGCATTCATATGCACAATTCAGTCACCCCATCAACAAGACACTACCTGGAACACAATATTCAACAGATTGGTGAAAGCACATTAATTAAAGGGGTTGCCATAATATTGTTATTATAATATTATTGTTGTTGTCATTAATTATAGTTTTATATTTTTACATGACCTTGTTTGGTAACAATAAGAAAGAAAATGAAAAAAGACAACACTGCATAATCTCATACAGACTTGAACAACCTCACATGCAGCTTAAATAATTATCTGTAAGCACATTGATGGGACGGTTTTTTCTGCACATTAACTAAGAAAGGGTAGAGTGGTGTTTTAGAAGGTCCACTAAGCTCTGGACAACCCCCCATTCCCCCCCCCCCCCAACCAACCAACAGCCACATAGTGTCTTCCGTCAGCTGGCCACAAATAACGATGACCACAATTACCCGGTTCTATTTTCGCCGGAGATGAAGGCAAAACAAAATCAGTGGTTTGTCTGGCACCGTCCATCTGTGCTTTCACTGGTGCCTTTTTGTGGCCGATTGCGGCTTTTACCTCGTTCACCAGAGGGTGGGGGTGGGGGAGGGTGTGTGGGGGGAGTTCCATCGGAAGTCAGAAGGCCAAAAGAGCAGGCTTGTTTTTACACGGACAGAGATACGGACGACCAATGCCATAGACTATCCCTACACCATGCTGCCTCTTAGAGCCAGAGTCACGTTCTGACGTCAGGCTGCTTTTTTTTTTTTTTATTTATTTATTTATTTTTATTTATTTTTTTTTTTTTTTTGTGCAGGCAGAGAGAGACTGTCAATTAATAACATACAGTAATTACATAACCTGGGGCCTGTTAGCTTACTCTCCAGGCTGACATTCTAACATGGAAAGGTCAGGCTGAAATTTTCACTGTGAACAGACGCAGAGACAGGCCTTAAATAACTGGAACAGTAATTGTTGCCTATCTATGGGCCGCACTTCAGTTGCCAGGTTTGCATTCAGAAAGGGCACGCAACATTACGCAAGAGATGGACATACGGATGGGCACTCGCTGACAGATTGGGTGTCCCAAACCATAAAGTAAAAAGGGTTGATATTTTACACAGGTGATGTGTTGAAATGGAAAGGGGCTACTTCGGGTGGCCTAAACAGTGGAGGCTAGGACTGGGCGATATAGCGGATGCGTTACATCTTATAGCTATTTGTAGCGCAATAACAGCTATCCCTGGCATGTGGTGTTGGTAAGGGATTGACAGGCCATAAGCAACATTCACTGAACAGGATGATGAGCGAGAGGAGGATAGCCACCAGGGTTATGGGTAAGGGTGAGTCTGAGGGGTTAGGGGTTAGGGGTTATAGGTAAGGGGGTAACAGTCCATAGGGTCACTTACTGAACAGGATGATGATGCTGAGAAGGATGGCCACCAGGGTTATGGGTAAGGGTGAGTCTGAGGGGTTAGGGGTTATAGGTGAGGGGGTAACAGTCCATAGGGTCACTTACTGAACAGGATGATGATGCAGAGAAGGATGGCCACCAGGGTTATGGGTAAGGGTGAGTCTGAGGGGTTAGGGGTTATAGGTGAGGGGGTAACAGTCCATAGGGTCACTTACTGAGCAGAATGATGACACAGAGCAAGATGGCCACCAGGGCTCCGGTGCTGAGTCCAGCGGACAGCATGTAGGCCTCTGCGTTGCAGGACTGCACAGTGCCGCGGCTATCGCATGCACACACCCGCACTGTCAGCGTGCTGGTGCTGCTCTGGATGGGGAAGTCGCTGTCCGAGATCACCACTGGCAGCAGGTACGAGCTCAGCTGGCGCCGGCTGAACCCGCCCCGTTTGGTCAGGATCCGGGCTGTGTTGTCTGCGAGGCATTGCACAAAATCGGGACAGTCAGAAATCTCAAAGAAAAGCCAGGTTTGATCCAATTTGTGAATGAAATAATCAAAATCAATGTGATCATCATAATAATCATCATAAAACTTAAGTATTCTATACTGTACTTTACTGTACTGTGCTATGCTATGCTATGCTGTACTGTACTGTACTGAACTGTGCTATGCCATAATATGCCATGCCATGCCATGCCATGCCATGCTATGCTATACTATACTGTACTGTACTACTATACTACACTATACTAAACTATACTAAACTATGCTATGCTATACTATACTACACTATACTATATGTTTCTCTGTCATGCTTCATGCTGTATATGTTAAGATTTCTTCCAACGGAGCAACCAAATTGAGTACTCCTAACATAAATATGTAATAAAATATATATAAACATTTCTTATATTAATGTCATACTTGCAAATCTCCATGTCCACTGACATAAAGGGAGCAGACCAATTATGTGATGAAAAACATCACTTCATACACTATACACAAGATGGCCAACATAAAGATACTTATACCTTCATTATCAAAAATAGTGAAGTTTGGATTGGGAGCACTAAGGCTGAAGGCAAATTTGTGTCCAACAAGTGGTTCATCTGTGTCCACAGCACTTATGGTCTGTATCAGCTGTGGATGGGAAACATGGTATCACACGTTAAATCACACTGGATTTCACAGCTGGTATACAATCAGAACTCTTCATACTGGCATCGATATGGATATACAGTACAAGCTAATGGATACACTGACATGTTCATTTATCAAACTACTTCACAGAGACTTTAAAATGCATCGGTCAAAATTATTTGAATCCATTGATTTCCCTTTCAAATTTTAAAATAATTTGAATTTAAATGATAAACATATGCTGTCATGGATATAACTTCATATTACTATATGTTGTATACATACTTTTTTTTTGAAAATACAGACTCATGCACTGATAGAGACTCTCTGAAATATCAAATAAATAAAATAAAAACCGCTACCATCAGCAAAAGACAAATGACTACTATGCATTTAAATTACCTGTCCAACTTTCACATTCTCACAAACAAAGGTTTCATAAATCATGGCAAATTCGGGCGCGTTGTCATTGACATCCAAAACCTTAATAAACACTGGAACTCGAGTCGTCTGCCGTCGGTTACCTACAAGAGAGGGGCTGGATGAATATCACTGGACTGTACAAAGTATCACTTTCAAAACTCAAATTCAATTAAAAAAATCATTAACACATTTGAGAATAAGAGTTTGACTAAATCATTTCATGATTTATGTTCAGCAAAAAAAAAAAAAAAAAAAAAAAAAAAAAACACTGGTTTGGAATCAATCTGCATTCTGAATGTATGACTGTGTTTCTTATGTTAATGCAATTACAACTTAATAGAAATGCAATAACAACTTAGTAGAGTGCCATGATATTTCATTTTGTGTCAGGGTTAAGTGCTTTTTCAGCTGACCAAATGTTACACAAAGATTCAAGATGGCGCTTAAAAACCAAATGCAGAATGTGGTCAAACAGACCAAAAAGGGGGAACTCACTTATTTCTGTCGCAACGACAGAGATGTTGTGCCATTTTGACATTTCCCTGTCCAGAGGTTTCACGGTGGTGATGGATCCATTGCTGGCATCGATATTGAAGAGTCTATCCAGGTCGGTGTGTCGGTCAATGGAGTACCTGTGGAAGGAATGACAGCTGTGAAGCCTCAAGTAGGGTTTGGAGACAGCTGGTGAGCTCCAAACAAAGCAGGCAGAAATCTGACCTTTAAAGGGATCATTACTCGCAACCTGTCCCAGTTTGCTGAACTTGATTAATTAATTCGTGAAATAAGTCATATCAACACCTATAACTTACTATTCACAAATTTGACACTGCCAGACCTTTTTTTTCCCTTTATATCATAAAATTGTGCAATATGTCGTGTCATATCCATTTTAATTTTTTATTCTTTCTCTGTGCCAATAGTAGGGAACATATTGATTAACACATTGAGCATTACATTTAAATCTGTTCATTTTATTAGATTAGAAATCAACAATCAACAAAACCAAAGGGGAAAAAATGTACTTGCAGAGTTATCTTATAAATGTCCCATGTCTTCAGGCAAATGTTTATGAATGTATAAATTTCATATAAAATTAACATTAGAAAAACACTATTGTCCAGTAAAATTATTGTTATTCAATACCATAGCATGTATTGTTTTTGCAACAGCTTGCAGTGGTGTTAGCGGTGGTCCAAATTAAGGTTTTTTGTTTCGATCTCATCAAAACTACAGCGGCCCAACAGCAGCAGGGGTTTGATTCATGTTTGATTCCTGCCAGCCCATAACACCCTGCCATGTGTCCGATTTTTCAAAGCAGACTCCAGTCCCATCACAAGAGGGAAACGAGCCGGATCTCCATCGCGAGCCGCAGATAGCACGGCTCCATGTTGCCACACAAGTTTGCCAACACAATAATTTAGAAAATTATATGTAATTGGGTGTTAAGTGGATGACTGTGGTTAATTATTATGCATCGTTTAACATAAAGGTGGATTATAAAAGCTATTGTCATCTCATCTGCCAGCCTTCTATTTTCTCCCTGTGAAATTTATTTATGTCTGCTTTTTTTCTACATTGAGTTTGTATCATTCTCCACCATGCAAACCATTGCCCCAGATCACTTCCATACACCCAAAATTGTTTTTTATGTTAATGGTGAACACTTTTTTCTGTATTTAAAAGACATTTCAAGCCCCCAAAAAGGGATCTCACAGCTCAAAGATGCTCCTAAAACAATTTCTGTCTCAGCAGTGTCTGAATCCGGTGTTTTTAAATACAGATGTTTCAACCTCCACCCCTGCCCCTTCCCTGCCGGTGTTGGGAGTCACATGGTTGGTATTTGACATGCAGTCTGCCTGAGTTGCAAATGGCGGCTGTGCTCCACTCTACCCCACCACCAGCTTCGGGGGTGAAACCTCTGAATTTGAACTCCCTTCTGTGGTTCACCAGACCAGTCAACCACCAACGTTTTCAGTTTAGTGAAGCAGATAACTCTTTGTTTCTTTCGAATGACAAGCAGATGTAACAGTTCTTCGCACCCCATATTCCCTGAGTTAGCATCCCACACCACAGCATGTGATTATAAGACAGAGGCAACCATGAGAGGGCAGATTGTATTCAACTCTCATGCAATTCTTTACCATTTCCCAAAGTCCAGTTACTTGAGTCTTAATATGTTATAGATCATTTAAACAAAGCATACACACTGCAATCTCATGATCAACACCACCTTGGATTCAAATCTGGCCACATCGTTGAGAGGACCCTAACTTTTTTTTTTTTTTTTTTTTCCAGTCACCAGTCCAATTGTTTATAATTTCTCTTCATAAAACCAAACAATTCTCCCTAAACATGAACAATGTATCATAGTTGTGAATCTAGCCAAGTGGATTTTGTTTATTTAAGGGTATATACAATTCAATAAAGACAGACATTTCATTATAACATGACTTTCTTTGAATTTCATTAGTGACAAGAAAAATGTCCATTGAAATTTTCCTTTTCATTCTGAAACAGACCAGCATATCTCTGTCCTATAAATACTAGAGTCTGTTTTCATTGAATTGCATACAAAATTACAGAGAGTTAGAGCCAAATATATGCAATGTTTGACACTTTTTTTCCTTTTGCACTTGCAGTTTCAGTGATACGAAATAATAAAATGCTCTTTGTGTTGTTACATCAGCAAAACCATTTTGTACACATTAAACTCTGCAGTAATCAGGTCCAAAGTGCATTGGACCGGGTCCAAAGCATAGTCCCTGTACCATTAATGATCAGTATGGGTGACAGGACACTGCTGGAAGCCCTTCCGGATTAAGTCACCACTCCAGACACTGAAAATCCATCCTGCATCCAACATGGCTTTAACACCAAGTTTTCCTTCTCTCTGGCTGGGTCAACAGAAGCTTCTAGCAAAGAACTTATTATTATGTTCTCATGCCCCATGTGTGTCTCTCTGTGCCCTGGCCGTCTGTTCTGGTTATGATCCTGCCTTCTGTCCTGTTCTAGTTGGAGTTGGAGAGTTTAGCTTGAGCGCACTGAAATCCCCCACTAGATTTATATGTAGATTTATAATACGCCCATGTTCCATGATTTTGTCTCTTATCTTCACTGAGGAAAAAAAAAAAAATCAGTATCAGGAGTATTCGTTAATAATATTTATGAAGCACTCGGTTCCCATCACATCCTGTGAGTGACTGTAAGACATTCAAAGCCATACCAATAACTACACTATGTCAATGGGTACCACAATGTCACAAACATATTATTCATATCTGGATATCTGGATATTTTTATGGCAAATGATGTAAAGCAGTATTTTTTTTTTGTTTAAATATCTATAATATAAATTATAGTGGCTAATGTCATGGTTATGTTTATAATATAGACAAAATGTGTCACAAATGCTGCAATGCATAAAAAAGGAGAGCAACTGTGCAGCAGAGTGTTAAAAAAAAAAAAAAAAATACATGTATGTAGGCAGTTTATTACCAGGTGATTTACATGTGACAGACATTCTGGATGAGGGACAGGAGTTAAGCAAGTGTCCCATGCCCCATAATACCATTTGAATTTCAAATAAATCCATGTGAATGATGTGGCAGCTGTTCTCTTCTTACTGTGTGTTTTCATCAATAGGTTACCCGGGTTAAAAATGGCACAGAGTCTTAATATTCTATCTACATTAATTACATCCGTAAATAAAGTTGCTTTTACAACAGCAATCTGGATCCTGCACGTTATTTTCGATAATGCCAGTCATTTTATTTTCATGACTGGCATTAAAATCATGGCATCAGCCCACTCACTTGACAGGTTATTGGTGCATCGGGGTCCATGGCGGTGACCGCCGCGATGAAGCTCCCGACTGCCGCGTTCTCGTCCACCTGGAAGATGTAAGGGGCGGTGCTGAACACCGGCGGCTCATCGACATCCTGGATCGTCAGCTTCACTGTCGCCGTGTCTTTGAATGGACCCAGGTAATTGAACCGACTGTCCAGGTGTGTATTGCTGGCCTCCACTTTTAAGGTGTACACTCTCTTTGTTTCATAGTCCAGAGGCTGATCGTGGCAAGGAACAAGAGAGAGAGAAAGAGATACGATGCACAATGTATATTAATAATATTTATAGTGCAGTGCATTCAGTTTGGCTCACCCAAGTGCTTATTCAGAACAACATAAACAAATAGGGTTGTGCAATACGATGATATATGTCGTGTGACGATAGAAAAATGTTTATCGTTTCATATTACACTCTATCGTTTATTTTGTCGTGTCGCAAATCACACTCTTTACGGCGATATTTTTTGTCATTTGGATGACGCTTTGCGTTCTTCCACACAGTGTGGACGCAGGCTGGACATTTGCTTGAAGGCAACACAAACAAACATGGAGGAGAGTGAACATGACACAGACCAGAGCAATAATCAAACCCCTGATTATGAAACACCTGCTTAGGGAAAGCTTAAGTTTGCAGGGATACAGAGTTGTATCACTGTGTCAAAGCTTTGATATTTCACAGAAATGTTCCAGTGAGGGCTTTTGTCTTGAGAAGTGTATTTCAACCTAAGCTTCAGGCTGAGCCATTTATTCCTTCTTTTTTTTTAGATTTTTCCACTTTTATTGACAGTAACAGTAGAGAGGCAGACAGGAAATGCAGGAGAGAGAGAGGGGAGGACATGCAGCAAAGGGCCCAGGCTGGATTTGAACCTGGGCTGCTGCGGTAAGGCCTGGGTTGCTGCGGTAAGGCCTGGCCTTATGTGGCCCTGTGCCATTTATTCTAAAAGCTGTTTTTTTTTTTTTATTCCAGTCCACACCTACAGGTCTGTTTTCAATGGGATCCAATGCAACTGATGATACAACATCAGTTTAGTATTTCTGTACACAATGTCACGGAGTTAGCCAGCTAACAGTGGTAAAGTTCTCCGTGGCGTGCATTACCTTCCTCACGGTTATGACGCCCTCCTGCGTAATCTTGTCGGTGAAGATGCCGAACACGTCCTCGCTCCCTCTTTCCCCGTCTATGATGGTGTACTGCATGTCAGCGTTCTCCCCCACGTCCGCGTCGTTAGCTTTGATCCGCCCCACCGTCGATCCGATTTCCGCCGACTCCAAAACGGAGAGATGGTAGGAGCCTACATAAAAAATGATTGAAAAGACAGCAAGGTTCGTTTTTAATGTAATGTTCCAGAATGTTTTCCTCTCAAGGTTGCTATTTATTTAAGCTACATATCATATTTGCGTGGAAAAAAAAAATAGAAATGAAAAAAAAAAACCTTAAAAGCATTGACCATCTATATGAAATTGAATTTGCCAATTTCAGTGAGGAGTTGAAGGTTTTGAACCATTGTCCCTGCCCCCCCTTTTTTTTTTGAAAAGTATTTTATTTTTTCTATTTTGTAACTGAGTTAGGCCATTTTCCAAAAAAAAAAATAAAAGAAAATCAATGAGCAGCTTCATCTGGCACAATGTACTTAATCACGGTCAGACTGGCATCCCTGAAGAGGTCAGTCTGAGGGAGGAGAATCCAGGTAACATGTCAGCATAGGCCCGTATTGGCTGGGGGTGGTTTGACCGCAGCTCACGGCGCAAAACAGAGCTGCTTATTGATTAAATTAGTTGCTTCAACCCATTGGCAGTAGCACAGAGATTTCAGACACAGGCGAATATGGGAAGAGACATGTGATTCATTAACGTTTCCTTATTTAAACAGCCAGCTGGTGTATCGTTACTTAAACTCGCCCACTTCTAATTGACGTTAATATGAAATCGCATTTGTAATTTATTCATGTATGGACTAAATTGGTATGTAAATACACCGCAAACCGATACGCAGCTTAATCTCACATTTGCAAGGTGGGGTGAGGCAATGTTATATTTTACTTATAGAAATTATTTGCAATCTTAACACTCATTTACCTCAAAAAAAAAAAAAAAAAAAAACTGTGCGATGGAACAGGCAAGCCTTTCAAAATTTTAGACAGCTCATTTCCTTGATATACACACATGACTGGTGTTGTATTTTTAAACACATTTAAAGGCAATAAGGCAGAAAGCTAATGGTTTCTGTTTTCCCCAGTCTTTCAAGCAGATTGATGTTCTGGTATTATAGCATAACCCCAATTGTATAATTTAGCTCAACTAAAGCTCATTATTGTCTGCTTGTACAATAGGAAATGGAGGCTCCCACCTGTTATACCATTTCATAAAATTGCAGTCCAGTAAAAACTCTGGCACAAGCCATATGTGGTTTAGAGCTGTGAGCTACAGTACTTTCTCTGCAATTATTTTCAGAAATTGTATGGGGATATAACAGGTACTTTTTTTGGGACATAGTGTGTTTATGGGAAAGACCCTGATTTTACTGAAATGCTCTACTTTCATCCCAAAAAAAGCACACCGCAGACCTACAACTGTCTCCTCATCTAATCATGATCCTAAATTAAATATATCACTCTACTCCTTTAAAATGAATCAATTCCCTGTCTTTCAAAACGACTCCATAAAAAAAAAAAAAAAAAAAAAAATCATTCCTGCTCACTCACAGGGGACCTGTTTAAATGTGCTTTTAAAGATTAAACCAGACATTCAATCTGTTTTGACATATGTTGTAAAAGTTTTCAAGCTGATTTTTTTTAGTAAAATATCACACTATGTTGTGTGACTTTGTATGACTTTGTGGTACTTCGAAGAGTTTTGGTTGTGTAGTTACAAAACATTACAGCAGTTGTTTCCACTCTGTTGGTGTGTGATCACATAACTGTGCCCACTTGTCAAATTACAATGTTATTACACATTTATAACCTTGCCCTCAATGAAATGACAGTTCCCATGGCGTAGTGTTGCTCTGTGAATTTCTCAAAGAGAGGCAATTTAGAGTGGCAGTTTTCAATAACGCGAAGGCAGGAGAAGCAGATGGAGCAGATGCCGGCCGCCTTACTGTGGGGAAATCGCGGCGGACTGTCGTTGACGTCCGTGAGCGTGATGTTGACGGTGGTGGTGCCAGAGAGTCCTCCCATCTGCCCTGCCATGTCCTTAGCCTGGATCACCACCTGATACTTCTCCTTGTTCTCCCGGTCCATGTTGGGCAAAGCTGTCCGGATGGTGCCTGTTTGGAGACAAGTGGGGATTATCAGGGTGTTATCACCAGCGCATTTGCATGGACTGCAAAGTGGCTGTGAGCTGCTGTCATGGTCTGGTTCAAGGGTGGGCAAAAGGCAAACACAATCCTTGTCTGGGGGGAAGGGTTTTTTTGTTTGTTTTTTTTTTCTTCAATTACCCTGGATCATTTAGCTCATTATCTTCATGGACCAATGCCATTCCATATGCAAAACAGGTCATGGAAAAACCGTGCATATGCAGACATAGGAACAATCAGTTCACCAGCGTATCTACGCATATCGCTAAACTATGAATGCACATAACTATGACCTATGACAACAACAGCACAATATTTAGAAACACATGTGGCTGTCTTTGTCCCCCCTGTTTGGGTGATGTACTGCCAGTCCAGATTGTGTTTCAGTTTATTTGTTTTGGTTCTTAACCTGATCATACTGATCACCAAGAACGAGTGTGGATATGTCGAGCTAACCAACATTATCCCAAACATAGTTCAGTGGTTGGAACACATACTTTTATTATGAACAGGTTATAATTTAAAACTTTCGACAAAAAAAGACAGACAACAAGGAGTGGGAGTGAAGATCAAATGCAATCTAAACAACAACAATAAAAACAGTAATGATAGGAAAACAGTCTTGGACATTCTGTAAAGGATTGTGCAATAAAACCTGTGAAGAAGGTTTTTTTTTTTTTTCAAATAGAACCTCTCCACCCCCACACACTAACCTTGCCATGTAGATTGATTTTTGTATAGGTATTTACATCGGACAGCTGAGCAACAGCAAACAATTATTGTGTTGGAGAAGAGCATTCATGAGACTTATGGGAGAACACAAAGTGGACAGAATAATATCCATCAACCTAAATCACAATGCCATTGAGTACTGAGAGTGAAGCATTTCAATAAAACCATGTACAGGGCTTGCATACGTTTCTGAAGAGCTTGCAGCCGAGAGCCTTGCTTGCGCACACAACAGAAGCATTCTGAATTGGTCAAAAAGGGGGTTAAAAAAGCATTAAAAAGGTAGTAGAAAAATATGAGGAGCAGGATGTTGAGTGGCCAACAGTAAAAACATCCTCCCTGCTCTGGCACGGCCACATTCAGATTTATATTCCCATCTCCAATGAGAAGTACATCTGGCATCTGTATGATGCTGTTCTCCTCCAACATGGCTCAGTCCCTGCAGGTTTGTTTATTTGTCTTTTGTATCAGCATTCAACACAACATCACCCGTCACCCAGCGTCATTTTGTTCTTTGGGTCCGTCTCTCGTATCTTCTGTCCGCTATGCCACTTCCTGTTTCAGGATCCGCTGGGATGTAGGCTTGGCCCCAAATATAACGGCGTCTACTAGCATGGCAATACTCTTGCAGGCTGTGATAACTGCACACACTTCCACTATGCCGGTGGTATTCCTACATCTCCAGCCCCCCCGGAACACCAAGTTTAAGCCGCTGTAATGCCCTGTACTGGCTTGGCACAGACTCTGTAAGTTTTGCCCTTTACATCATTAGCCTGCCTGCATTAGCGTTTGTTATCTCATGGCCATGTGGATGGAGCAAAGCCCCATTTACCTGTCTCAGGCTCCACCGAGAAATATGGCTGCCCCTGCAGGATGCTGTATACCAGCTTGGCGCTGTTCCCGTACGTCTCATCATCTGCATCGGTGGCCGTCACATTCAGAACGTATGTTCCTGTGGAGAGTGAGGCAGAGAAAGAGGAACAATAGAAGGATTGTCGGAGCGGGAACAATTCAATAAAAAGGACGTAATAAAAGAGATGTAGACAAAGGAGGCTCAAAGAGGCAATTCCATTAAACGATCAGCCTTGGACTGACTAAAAACGTTCATTCACCTCCACTTACTCTCTTTACCCAAGGGTTTTTTTTTTAAGCCAATGACATATACAATGACAGACATCTTCTTTTTAGGCTAGCGATGTGCTATATGGCGCAAGTTAGCTACATTCATTATCAAACTACCCTCTCCCAGTGTAATGATATTGCAGAACAGGTGAATTATTCACACACACAAAAAGATGTACTGTATATATTTGTGATTTTTATTGTGTTAATAATTGCTGTGAGAGCATAGATAAACATGTTTTTTCCCCTTTCTCCAAGTAAATGGCAGTGAATGGAATCCAGCACCCAGAGCCAGGGGCTCATTTATGTCAGTACAGAAGTCTCCCTAATGGCAGTGAGAAAAAAATAAATAAATAAAAAAAAAAATAGGCATTACAGCTCAGGGGAAAAAATAGTGAATCTCCGATATACAGCATCTGATTTCTTCATACTAAGCATTTCACATTTGCATATCTCATTTCTACTACACGTACACTGCTGAACTCGATGACCATTGCTTTTACTCTCACAGTCGCCCTATAACCCCAGAGCAGGAAGAGTGAGCACACAGGGGTTCACCCCTGCTTCGTAGGGCCACAGGAGTGCTAGGCCCACTAACTGGAAGCTCATATGGGTTTCCCCGATGCCTAAAAGGTTTAGCTACAGGATTATTTAACATGTATATGGTCATATGTTTGGTGCTGTTAGATGTTACTCTGCCATAGAAGTCCTGCTCTGACTCATTAAAGCTTAAGGTGCAAACCTCAGGCAGGACACTGGTTTTTTTTTATCTCTTGGTCAATGCTTCTGATTGCAGGATTATCTTAACATAACATGCCGCTTGGGAACTGGCCTGGGAGCAGGGTCTGTGCTGACTGAATAAAAATGCTAATTCATGCATTTGTAGTGAATGTGAAAAGCAATTAAGAGTTTTGGAGGTCAATAAAAATTAACACGGACATGATGGTATGAGGGAAGAGGACACAGGTTTGAAATATTGTCTTTTAAATACTGTACTCAGTGAAGCACGCTGGAGATAGATTTAATCTGGGTTCTTGATTTATTTGCCCTCAGAGCAACATAATTTAATAAAACAAAGACAAGGGAGACAGGCCTTTCAGCCACAGAGATATCACAAAAAAAGGTCATATTGACATGAAAGACTGCGTCTTGGCGGTCAGAATGTGGGATCATATTTGCTTAACATCGACCATCTGAAAACACTGTGTTCTGAGAAACAGAGTCCAGTACAAATTAAGTACTGCGTGCAAAGCGCCAGGCTTAATCACCTCTCACACAGAGTGAAAATTTGGACTGAAATCAGCAAACAAACAGCTCCGATATACAGACATTTGTTCATTTTCTATTCACGGGAGATATCCAGAGATACATTTACCTATTTAGGAGGTTCCAGAGCCAGTATGATCCTAACGCGTCTGTCATCAGTTTTATATTTGGAGCTCCTTATGCTTGGAATGGGAACATTTCTCAGTCTGACCTGAGAAAATCTCTGTGCTACTTCATGCATCACAGAGATACCCAGACATAGGAACTGACCATGTATAGAAATCATGGCTGATAATGCTCCTCTGCATGTTAAATCTGAGTGTAATGTTTGTCAGGTAATAGTATATATTGAAAAAAATGATAAATATGGCATAGAAATGGTACATATATTGTATTATATACTTTATGTTACTTATATGTATTTGAATCACAGTGTAGTATAATTGTGAAGAAGGGAGCAGTACTTTCAATCCAGAGGTCCCAGCCAGTTGCATCAGTATATATCCACCTGCATAAAATGATTATGTGCCCTAGATATAAAAGGAAATATTTCATAAACTAAAGATTCCCATAGATAATTAGTGTCTTCACTTTGTGAACCACCAACCACTCATCAGAGTGAAAACTTACAGCGATGTGAAATAGAATACATACATGCATGTTTCTGATGCAATCATTGTAGTATCCACAAAAAAGGAGAAAAAAAGAGAACAAAACTTCATGGCAGTGAAAAACAGAAAACACGCACATGTCAGTTCAGACCACAAAGGCGTGCTGCTCACAAGCAGAGACGGTGATCATGTCACCTGACGGCGTTGCCGAGCGCACGGCGTTGCCTATTGCATGCCCGCCGTTCCTGCACTGACAGGGGCACGATGAGAGGAAGCAGACCAGCATTCTGCTGCGATGTGAGGGGGGAGCAGGGCTCTGCACCCAAACACAGCCCATCAGTCCACATGTACACACACCTGCACCAGCCACACATACTCAGTTACTGCTTTCTTAAAGAGTTTTATGGTATATATCCATTCTGTTTGAAATACTGAAATACTCAATTCAATGAAAATGGCCCTAACCAAAACTTCATTTTTAAATAAAAATCTTTTCTTTTTTTCTTCTGCATATTGATGGAAATGATTCCTTCCAAAAACATTTGTGTATTGATGGCCACTGCTGCCTCAAGGGTTGGAATATATATTTGTTAAATGCCAAAGACAAAGTTTGAGTCACCATACATCCCCAGTTTAAGTGAGTATGCTCCATATCCCTGCATATGCTCTCAATTACACCACTGGCTGCAATACTGAAATTCAAAAAGAACTGCCTGCCAACAGACATATGACAACTCTTGCAAAGCACCCACATACAACTCAAGCACAATGATAACCAAACAACTGTAACCATATCATGGCTATACAGTTACTTTTCATACCACACATTTTTATTCAGGTTTCAAAACCCTTTTGTGTTTTGATTGCTCTTTCATCCCACTCTTGATCATGTATTGCAATTTAATGTTTTGTTATATTGCTACAATTACTCTTGACAGTGTTTGCCAGTTTTGTTCATATTGTTGTCGAGTTGTAACTGGACTTTGAGCAAGCACAAGAAGCAGTCACAGGAGGTCGCAAGAAAGCACAGAAATCAAGATGTATGGAGAAGAACAGGTGTTTATCGAAAACAGCTCAGTGAAGCTGGTACTAATGAGTTATACACCATGAAGAAAAGAAACTCAAAAAAATAATAGCCTTAATCAGCCGTCTCAAGCATCCATTTACAGTGGTTCAGAAAAGGCCAGGCTGCTGAGATTTATATCACAATAAAAGGAAAAGGAAAGATGAACTATAGCCTCAATCAACCATCAGAGGGGCCAGGCAAATGGAAATCCACCAGTGAGTAAACAAAGAAACACTGTGGACACATTTCGTTAATTATATGCAAAGTTTGAATGGGTTTACTTAAAAACAGATAAAGCACAAGGGTGCTTGTGTTCTATGGTCAGTGACTCAACCCATGTATTATCAGCAGACAGGTTAGATTGGAAACTATCCAGTTGACATGTCTAAGCATGAAAAATTACCCTGTTCATAATGCAAAATAATTAACATATCAACCAATGAAGACCGTTTTTGCCATGTAAAGAATTGTATCCCTACAAACCACAACATGTCTACAAAATCAGGTCACATTGTCAATAGGATACATGTAGACTTGTGTCCAACATTATGTATTAGTCTCTGTTACAACCTCCTTGGAACGTTCAGCCCAGGTTATGTCACTGAGTAATATTAGGGCATGCTATTCAATAAATGTTCTCATTCCAACAACTGAATGACCTTTTGAAAACCCATTTGCGGAACATTAATAGTACAGCTGGACAAATTTAGTCTCAGAACATTTCCAAAAAAGATTACATATTTTGAAGGAACCTTTTTTTTTAAGAACCACATTTCTTTTGCTGGGATAATACGTGGGTAAATGTAACAGCTTTGACGTAAAAAAGTAGTGTATGTACACCTGCACAAATGACAGGCATGTCTCTGCAAGGCAGAAGCTAACACAAACATATGGCTCACCAGTCCCATCATGCATTGGGTTATGCATTAAAATTCCAGGCAGACATTGCTATCAATGATTGTGGCCCAGACTGCTGCAGGAGGAGATCTCAGTGACATTGAAAGAGGGACGATTGTCGGGGCGCGATTCAAGGGAGCTTCAATAAACAACAGGGCTCAACTTGCTGATGTTTCCCAAGCAACAGTGTCTGAGGAGATGTCAGCATCGAATTCATCATCACCAAAGCGCAACGCTGGGGAGAAACACATATTCCAGGATTGCGATGCCATCACAATTAATTTGAAACTCAAAACAAAGAAAAATTCAACCATGAATTTCACCCTGGTTCATCAGAAATTATGCTGGCTCAGTACTGATCACTATAGCTGACCGCTCAAGCTGAGCGTCCTTCCTAATTTTACCAGAACAGAAACGGTCATTTAACAGATTGCTAATGGTTATTCATTTTTTTGTTTCTTCAACAGGTCATCCACAAGGTTAAGTCAATGCTAACCCTTCTGGCACTTGAGACTTTTACCCCCTCTAGCACTTTAACTCCCTCATCCCGAAAGAAATGCACTTTGTGTTGTAAGTCGTTCTGGATAAGACCGTCAGCTAAATGCATATGATGCGATGTAATGTGAAAGTGGTAGTGTAGGATTTCAACAAACTATTTGGAAAGGGACCTTCCCTTCATTTGCTCAGTAATTTTACAAATATGACAACTACATCACATGTGGGATTGTTCTGGAGGAACCCAGAACATTTACAGTTCAAATGCATATAATTTTATCGGGATGCCGATTTTCAGGCTTGGGTCATTATGGAACGAAATTTTCAAAGTGATGAAAGTGAGAGGGTCAAGTTTATTTGGGATTTATGTAATATGCTCTAGTTTATGTGTGGGATATGAGAGGGGGTGGGTGGGGTGGGATTAAATAAGGACAAAATTGCAGTGTGTTTCATTTTTCGTATATGTAGATATATGTGTATATGTACTTATGTTAATCTGATGTGTTGATGTGTATGCACTGCTATAAAGATGAATTGTACAAAAGAAAAGACAGTGAGTGAGGAGTGATATTTAGTTAGACAAACAGCAGGATGAGTCAAGTGGATCTCTACCCAACACAGTTCTGTTAAAAAAAAAAAAATGAAATGTGATATGCTGTTGGATAATAGGCAACTGTGAGCTTTCCAATGTATGAGATTTTTCTTTCTTTGTTTTGTAAAACTGAGATAAGAATGAAGAAGAAGATGAAGTAGAGGAGAAAGAAAACAGAAGTGATACCAGACTAAGCCTCTTTGCCTCAAAAACAGAGGTGCATTCAGCAGTCTCAATTTTGTAGCTGTTGTTGACAATGTGCACAGGCAGAAAAAGGAATAAAAAGACTGCCAACAAATGTTTAATTACTCTTTCTGAAAACATTTAATCTTGTGAGATTCACAGAATCATATGCAGTAAAGTCAGTAACACCATCTACCACTCTCTTCATTTATGATGAACCTGAGCCAAATTTAAAGCGATTACCCAACCCCAGGACTCAGCTAGGGAATACCAACATCCCCCTAAAAACGAGGTCAATTGCAAAACCTTTATCAGTGTTAAACCTCAAACAGAAAAGAGTTGTGCTCCTATTTCAGCTATTTAAGCTGAAAACAGAGGTGCAGAGATCAAAGGAGCCCTCAAACTACATTCATAAAATATTCACATTCAACATGTCTTCAGTTAAGAGGAGGGTAAAGATTCAAGAATTTCAGCATCCAGCCGTTATCTGTGAGAGAGTGTAAAGCTGACGGCAACCTTACATAACTGATTTCTAAAACGTCACCACAGGTGAAGAGGTTTATGAGGGAAGAACAGCCAAAGTGTTATCACAGTCATATATACAAAGCAATAAAAATGGTAAGCTTTCTATAAGAGCAAGTGACAAAACAGTTCACTATTTTGTTTGCATCAATAAATTTAGACACCACATGCATACGATGCTTAGTGTTCAGAATATGCAATGTGACGTCAGTAATGTAGACGTCCTTATTCAGTGGAACACACAACAACAGATGAATTCACAAAGAGAAAAAAAATCCCGTGATTCACCGCCTGGCAGCATAACAATGAGAATGCTTTCCTTTTAATATGAATTTAGGGGTTTATAGGGGTGGATGCTCATTTCCATGGGACACGCTTTAAGCTGAAACAGTGCACCCCATAAACTCTAATTCATCTTGATGGAGGGAGACTGTCAATATGAAGATATGATCATTACTTTACCTCCGTCTGTTCCATGATTTCTCTGCCGCACTCGTTTTCTGCCCTGTTGTAATTACTTTGATGATCTTACCATTAGATCTATTTCGTTAGGAGCAGTTGATATAAAACATTGAAGACTTTCTTTTTTTTTTTTTACTGAAAGCCTCAAGCAATCAAGGGCCTTGTAAATCAATCTTGTGTATAATTAGTTTAAAATATGGTAATACTCATTAATTTCAGAAGTTTCCAGAATGCATTCGGAATGTGAATGTGCTTGAGCTACCCTTGTTTTTTAGGGCATCTTTCAAGTTTTTACGTCTATCACATAAGACAGGGTGATACAAATGGCACTCAAAGTGTATACTTTTATTATTGCATTAATATGTTGGTCTTTTGCTTGTGCACCATCGCTGGATGTTCAAAGCTCATAAACATAACGCCCAACTATGAGTGGATGTGCGCACTGAAACACCAGGGGAAACGGGGGACAAGCCAGTTAAAGCGCTCAGCCTCATTTCTCTCTAGGAACCATTCTTAGCTAGCTAATCTGTGAATGGATCACATGTTGACACTTTGACAATGCATACGGCCAACAGAAAAACAAAATATATCTTCTGCATTCAATCCACTTTGATTCAATTCAATTCAATTTTATTTGTATGGCGGTTTTTTAAACAAGTTGTCACAAAGCAGCTTTACAATTAATCCCTGGCCTGAAACCTCCAAGGAGCAAGCCAAGGCAACAGTGGCAAAGAAAAACTCCCTGACAAACAGAGAGAAATCATGAGCAGAACCTGGCTCAGAGGGGGAGCCCATCTGCTTCTGGCTGGTGCAGGGTGAACAACGGGTAGACAGGAGAGTGGAGGTGGCATGACTCGTACTGATTCACATGACAATTGAAATGATAAAAGAAACGGCGTTATCAACATCAAATGCAGTCAGGTTTTCTTTTTTTTTTGGACATAACAAACCTGAACAAGATTCAAGTAGAAGCTATGAATGCCTGATGTTCTTACAGCAAACCTGTATTTTTTTTTTTGCTTACAAACACTCAAGTTGAGCATTTTTCTGTCTCACCCTTTTTTTCTGCTCTGAATCAGACTGATACCACATACTGTTCTGTAAACAACATGTTTTGTTTACTATTATCCACCTTCATTTGCTTCATAGCACTCTTAAACAGTAAGCCAATACTGACTAAAAATGCATCAGAGAGACCAGGTTCTGGTTAACAAACATATCTCTACATCTTATTAAGAATGAGATGTGGACCATATGACAGACTGTTTTAATCCAAATTGTGCACGTATAAGAAGTGTGCTTATGTGGAGTTTGTCACCATAACAAACAAATGCGTTATCTGCTGTGTGCTTAGACAGTCTCGATTGCATTATATATATGTAATACCATAATCCTGTGCTGGTACTGTTAGCCTCAATACTATCACAAAGATACAGTTCAACATTGGCACTGATTCAAAATACTTTTTTTTGCTGTTATGACAATGTTACTTGTCTTGGTTCATTCCAATCATCAAATTGCTAAGTAAGTTGTGTTTTTTTTTAATTGAGGATAAAACCCACTGTGAGTATCAGCACTGAGTATATGTTTGCTTTCTACATTCCATAAATGCAGTTTATTTGTTTTTTTGGCATAAGACATCATTGTAGGCTGTTAAGGGTATCTGACACAGCAATAGAAATGTCGATAAACCGTTCTCTCCAGCTTTCCTCTGTTGTGTTCCAAATGACGCTGATCAAATAAGTATTGACGCCGAACAGCCAACAATTTGTTTGTTTACTGCCTGCAAAAATTCCAATTTTCCTCTTTGCCTTATAATTCTTGTGCTTTGATTAGTATTGCATTTCATGTTGTTGAGGGTCAAATTAATGGATTTCGACTGAAAACATTTACAGTGCTTTGTTTGTTACATCTTCACATTTTTTGCTTGTCTAGTTTAACATCTATTACTGACATTGATTGCTCGTCTCCTTGTGTTCGTGACCGTCTCAATCTGCAGGATATTGGATGTTTTTCTCTGTTTTAGATTCTAGACAGTGGAATTTGTCACACCCTTGAATACTTTTCCTCACGTTGCACTCGGCAGCACTCCAATTACATCAAGCAATATCTTCTGGAAAATAGTTTTGATTTAAAGCTGGGATATGTTTGATTTCCAGTGATTTGTTTCAGAAAAGCTGAAGGCACATCTCGACCGGTAATGTAGATGGAATAAGCCAACATATGAAACTTATGGTTCAGCAAATTCAGATATTGGCTTGATATCTTTGCCATCTTTCATTGATTCCCAGTATGTCATGCTGTCCCTAATATATCCGACAAGCTAATTGCTACTTTCTAAATCCACGGTCAGTTGAGACTGAAATCTTCTCGTATACCCACGTGATGGCTGTAATGAGCATAGATTTGGTCTGATCATCCATAGTGTGATTATTTAAACTGTCCCCCTAATGAGGTTCATTCGGTTGCGGAATATGAGATGATCCAGATTTAGAGGTTCTGTCCTGATATGTTTGTGGCCATCCTGGCTTCCTGGAGGACTTTGAAAACAATACTTTTGATAGTCTGCCTGGCTCTGAGCCCTTTGGTGATGAAGGCTCAGGGTGTTTTGCAGCTCTGTCCAAAGGGAATACTTGTTTGCCTGCTTATTTTGAGCCTTGCTTATTTGTAAGATGTCTGATCCTTCCCACGTGGTGTCAAAACCCTGAAAATCACCTCTATTTCTGCCCAACAACTTCCCGAACTAGAGGAACTGAGCATTTTGTTTTTGACAGTTAACACTGTAGATTTGTTCTTTAGGTCCAATACACCAACATAACACAATGCTGAAACTGTATGCTTGCATGTATGTACGTTTAAAAGTAGGCTGGTAACTTTAATATAATAATATTAAATATAATAATATATAACTATTAAGGGAAATAAAATTACCTCCAAACACATGCATACAGACACACACACAGCAGACATATGGTAGACCAACACTGTTAATAGACAAAATTAAATAAATGGATACATAAATAGACAATACTAAAATATGTTGTGTTCTAAATACCAAGCATCAAAAAGTGATGATCTAATGTCTTTGTAATATTGTATACGCAATTCAAAAAACATTCTCCCAGTTGATACATTGTGTTCATTTCAGGTTACAATCGCTGTAATGGCATTGATATCCACATAATAAAAACAAGAGTTGTTTTTTTTTTTCTTTGCATTTGACAAAACATGTAGCTTCATTTCAGAGATTCAAAAATTGGAACTGGTAAAGAAATGGTACCTGATTATACAGGGAATATTCAGTCCTCATTTCTGTTACTTGTTTATTTAGTCATTCAGGAAGAGTTCAATGTATTTTTCAGAAATGCAAATTGCCTTATTTTTATTCAATTTCCTTTTCAGTGTCAGCTCGTTTCTTGGACTACCAACATGCTGAAAGATGACAACTATTATACTGAAAATTATAAAAATGACAGACTGAAAGGAGACATTTGAACCTGATACTTAATTAAATGTACATTAAATGTGTAAATTAAAAGGCAAATCTCAGCGCATGAAATGCATCCATTATTCCATGATTTTGTATTTAAAATAGAGGTCATTTATAATGTTCTTCTGTAAGCATGTCATTGCTATGTGACAAATAATAATTTTAAAAAATGAACGTTGATTAAAAAAAAAAAAAAACATCTTCTCCTCTTTAAATGACATTTGCATTTGACAGAACCTACTGTGAAATGACTGGTCTCTCATGAATGTCTGTGTAACTCGCATACCGCATGTGTTGTTTGTGACATAACCCAAAGTCGTCCTTGGCATTCCTGGAACCTCTGCTACCTCATGTTGGCTCAGGCCGTCTCCGAGCATACTAATGAATGTCGAAACATCTGTCACGTTCGGATTTCCGCCTCGCTACTAGGAAAAAAAAAAAAAAAGAACTGCTCTGTCTTCACGGATCACGGCTTTGATTAACAGTTTCCACATTCCAGCGCATGGGCTAGTCGCTCTGCTGTAGAATTCGCCAACGAAATCCGTGCTTGAAATGAGCCCAGACACAAGTTTGGAATGAAAATAAAAAAAAAAAAAAAAAAAAAAAAAAAAACGATGTGATCATTTCCCCCAGCGGTACTGAAACTCTCTGTCTGGTACCATCTCAACCCCGTCTATCGAGTTAAAATCACGGAGCCCAGGAAGAGGCCTTTGGCAATAGTTCTCTTTTTTAATGGGCAGAGAGGGCAGCATTATTTGCTTGGTTTGCACCTGTTACCTACCACATCGAATACCGGTGTGATTTCTGATAAATGGCTGGAAACAGACACATATCTCTAATCACCTATATCATTGTAACTACCTCCTGCATTCTCCAAATACATTTAACACCATGTACCCACCCCAAACACACATAAATACCTCTAGCCCTCTTGAAGCACCTTCAACACCCTGTATACTTTTTTGCATATATAACAAATGTCATGGAAACGCCAGAATTACCAGTTTCATATTTGATTTTTGGAGGTTATAGCATGTTCAAGGTTGCAGACCAGAATAAAATGGCTGGCCTGACTCAGGATTTTTCATTAACAATCACTTACCACTAGACTGTCAGAAACCACACCTTACAGCAAACAAAAGTAAAACAATTCAGAGTGAATTTACCTCTATATACTCATTCAACACTGTTTGATTGTTGCCTGACCACAGTGCAATATTCTAACATCATGCAATGTTCATTTAAAATTTACCCTCACATAAATATGGGGTAATAAGAGGGCAATGTGAGTACTTTGCCAAATATGAAATGAAATCTCTGTGTTTTAGTCACTTTTAAGCAGATTGCAATTCATTTAGCCAGTGACACATCATCAGATCCATTGTCAACATATGTTTCCATTAGCATTTTAAGTGGGTGCTGAATTCTAAAAGTGGCCTGAACCACCCCTACCACTGTGCAGTTGTACTCATTTAAGTGGCTTCAGCAGAGTGGTTATTTCAGCTTGGGAAATGATTGCTGTACTGAAATGACAGATCTCTCTCTGGTCTGCAGAATGCATGCTACAGGGAATTTTTAATATCCACATGCCTGAATCACCCTTCCCTTCCGATTACAATCACATAGTTTTAAGGACACTCGTTGTGGGCATTGTCATTAGCAAACCGTTTACTTCTTCTTTAATAATTACTTTCAATTTACCAGTTAACATTCATGGGTACATTGTGTCTTTGTCCACTCAAAATTTAAAGATTTCTGAATCAATTGAAGTGCGCTCAATAGGGTAAAATTGTCTTCCTCATTTATTTTGATTATTGAACTACTCTGTATTATTATAAAATTATAAGCTTCATCCGTCTTTGCTAACTGGCAAGCCAAGACCATTCCCGCGCTTTCCATTAAAGGTCACAAATGGCATGTAATGTGAGATGAGGCTCACAGTCCGAGCAAAAATTTAATCAAGAATGGGAGGATTTTTACTTATGCACTGTCTTTATGGAGGTTGCATTAATTTAATCTCCTCTTAGCTTTTTACTCTCTCAAGTCTGAGATATTATTATGAGCTCCAGACTCCCTATTTTTCCTTGAAATTTAGAATCGCTGGTTTTACCTCTGCTGGAGTGACTGCTGTGCCACACAAACTCAGTTCAAATAGCTGAGTGAAAAGTATGGTCTGCTCTTTCCCTATGTCATTCCCTACCTAATCATCTTTACATCCTTTCTAGCCTCACTGTAGGACTAAGAGAACAGCAAAAGCAATATATTTTCTGACGTTAGCAAACTTATGGTTAGCCTTGAATCTGTGTCTCACCTCCAGAGATATGAACTGGTCAACCCAGGACTCTGGCCGCATATTCAATTTACTCACCAACATCGGACATCTCAGGCACAGTTGCCATATAGATGTCCTTGGTGAACTTTGGCTCGTTGTCATTGATGTCATGGATCTTGATGATGAACTCCGACTCTGGTTCGAGGGGGTGATTGGTGAACTTGTTGACTGCCTGAGCTCGAAGTGTATAGTAGGCCTTCTCTTCCCTGTCCAGTCTTTTGGCAGCGTGAATGTCACCCGAGTTTTCATCGATCAGAAACAGGGACCCAGCCCCGTCTCCAGAGAGAACATACTTCACACTGCCATCCCCTCTGTCCTGGTCTGAATGGAGCTGTGGAGAGAAGAATAGAATGAGACTCAAAGAGGTACACAATGCAACCGAGAACACTTTAGTGAGACTCACAGAGTGTACCCTGTAGCTGTGGAGAGAAGACTAGAGTGAGAGTTACAGAGTGTACACCACAGATGTGGAGAAGAGACTCTAGAGGGATCCACAGTTTGTACACTACAGTTGTGGATGGAGACTCACAGGGTGGAACTGTCCAAAAGAGTCTAGAGTTAGACTCACTGAACGTACACTACAGCGGTGGAGAGGAGACTACAGAGAGACTCACAGAGTGTACACTACAGCTGTAGAGACTGAAGAGAGACAAACAGAAGAGTACACTACAGCTGTGGAGATTGAAGAGAGACACACAGTGTGTACACTACATCTGTGGAGATTGAAGAGAGACACACAGAGTGTACACTACAGCTGTGGAGATTGAAGAGAGACACACAGAGTGTACACTACAGCTGTGGAGACTGAAGTGAGACACACATAGTGTACACTACAGCAGTACAGACTGAAGTGAGACAAACAGCCATAACACTACATCTGTGGAGGGAATAGTGGGCTTTGAATGAGGAACATAGAAATCACCTCATAAACATAACTGCACTAAATACACTGTCTTTCTTTCATTTGGCTATTCAATTGACAACTGTCAGAACAAAGTGCTATTCATTTTATTGCTTTAATGAGTGGTATGCACAGTGAATTTGTTGTACATATGTAATAATTCAGGGTTGCTTGCCTTCCGGCCATCCTATATGGAAACTGCTATGTGCTTCCCATTTGATGTAGAACTAGCATACAAAGAGTAATCTCCACATCTATGAAAATGAAGAATAAATATATTCAATAGATGTTTTGTTTTTTTAGTTTATTGTGGCTTTGTGATACTTGAAGCAAACAGATTAAAATTTAAAAATACAAAAATATGTCAGTGGAAACATATTAAACATCTTATAAAATGTGTTTTTTTTTTTTTTTTCCATTGCTGCAATTTCTGCAATGGGAAATAAGAGCCACCACATTCTGCTCTCAAACTGTGCCACCTGTTCGTAAGCAATGTGAGCTCGCTCACAAAGCATTTCCTCTCAAAGTGATTGCACCGGCTCTCGTTCTGATTGAGACTGCTACCTGGAGTATTCCTCAAGCCATTTCTGAAACGAGGCATTTTCCCTTCTGATTAAAAAGAAAAAAAAGGAGAAGAAAAAAATAAAAACATATCGACACACTGGATGATAAATAATCCATTGCAGTGCACAGGATGTGACCATTGGACCACCTGCATGCATTATTGAAGCATTTGCATTGCTTATAATGCAGAAAGTGTGATTTTAACAAAAAGAGCAACATAGCAAACCATACAGAAAAATGAAGTAAAATACTTTCTGTGAGGATTAAAATTCCTCCGGCTATCAACCCACTACAGCAGAGAGGGTCATCTTTGTCACTACAGTTTGTTCTGTCATCCAAAAACATGCTAGGCAACCAAGTAATGAATGTGTTCGTTTGAAAGCCATTTGGAGTTCCAGCATAGCTGGAAGGAGCAGGTATAATCAGTGCGGAGGCTCAACTAGGCCTCTTAGAAACAGCAGAATCACCTCTACCTCATTATAGCTGATTACAGAGGGCTTTGTCACTCTGAAGGAATTGCAGGACATATAGGCCGATGCTGGGGCCACCATTTTGTGAACTACAAATGCAGTGCTCTGCATTGGCTCGTAATTAAGTCCCTTAATCATGAACTCTGTCATCTTAAAGCTCAGAAGCGTAGCGTAAAATATTCATCCTTTGGAAAGAGTGGGAAGCTTTACCCATGACTGTGAACAATTACTTATGTCTCCAATGTAATAAGCAAATGAAGAAATAGAGGAATAAAAAAAAGAGAAAATCCCTTACTGAACATTCACAAGAGACGCTCAGTAAAGAGTGATGTTGCACATGTCTGAGCAAGCGAAATGGACTCTGAGACTGCTGCCTGGTGTTAAGATCCTGAGTGAAGTAAGACCCCCTGGAAATGACCTGTGAAACATTATTCAGGCTTTTAATCCATTTCAGCTCTTAATGCACAGTGTCTGTTATGCTGCCTTTGGGACAGTCCTAAAAATAACAGCAGGACAAGGACGACGGCGGTGGCGCGTGGGGTGTCCCTGCAGGCTGGAAAAGCTGCTCCTGTGCTGTTAAGTGTCCCTATGTCTGTCTGTATTTCTGGGCTGAACACATATTGCTCAATTGCTCTTGTGCTGGTTTTTTTTTTTTTTTTTTTTTGGTCAACTGTTTTAAATGTAATACAAATAATAATACCAGATATCAGGTATGTTAATGTATTCTGTTTTCTCTGTGATTTTACGGTTAGGATAGCTATGTCACATTTTTATCATATGCAAAATTGTATGTCATGGAATGTAGGGAATCTTTCAGAGGGGTGTAAGATAGGAAAACATACTCAACAGCAAGCTGAATGTAACATGTTTCTTTATGTTGAATCTTGAATAATCTTTCTTTATGTTGATACTGGCCCCTAGACACACCCTCAGTTTTTATCAGCAACATCATCGTGTCTTAGTGTTCAAAAACAGCCTCATCATGTTACGTTAGCAGATCTAAATTGTAAGTCTATCTGTTGTGAACTACTGCTTTTGGAAACAATACCAAATTGGTCCCAATTGCTTGAAATTGCTCTGAATTCTGAATCAGATTTTTATATAAATTATCTTTTCATATAAAAGCTGTTTTACTCTGCAGTCCTTTCTCTCTCATTGTGCACTGCGTGGGTGTCATGGTTAGACTCCCCATATAAAGGGTATTGTTTGAAAAAGATTAGACCCTGGCTATAAGTTAATTCATTCTCTTGTATGACTTGCAGCGCATCATTGAAGGTTTAAATGTTTTTTTTTTCATTTTGGAGTTATTTCTAAACACTGCTGTGTTTTAATAATTAGTGTAATAACAGCGGGCCATTTCTAAGACAGAGACGGGAGCGTATGAAGGACAGAGTGGGGTTACAGATGTATTGAGTTGAAAAACAAAAGGAAGAGAAAATGAAAATGAAGTGAAAAAAAGACAGGCATGGGAGAAAAGGGGTACAGAAAGAGAACAAGACAGAGTCTACAGGGGCGTCACATGCCCCAGCAATAATTTGTTGTGCCCCAGTAAATGATCACAAAAAATAACTAGTTTTTAAAAATGCATCATAAATTGCAAGTGTGAGGATGTGGGCACTGGGGGCTCTACTGCCCCAGTAGTGCTAAAATTCTATCAACTGGGAGTCTAACACTCTTCCACAGTTTAAATAGCCCGATACTGTGACTTGTCTTTTGAGTTTGAGTTGTTTCTATTTTTTCAATACTTATGTAGGATGTGAGGATATATTCATTTGAGCAAAAGTGACTTTCTGTTTTCTGCCGCCATGCCCGAGCATTGATTCTGTTATCAGGCTTAAATGTATCTGAACTTAACGAGAAGCGATCAGGGTAAAAATAAAAAGTGGCATTATTCCAACAGGGATCTACAGGGAACTATGAGTCCATGATTCAAATACACTAAGCAAGGAAATATGGGGCTAGCAGTTGGCTGCTTTTCATTTAATTTCTAATTTGCCTTGCAAGAGCCATTAAAGTATGTTACATATGAATGTATGCACATATGTAAGTACGCATTAGTATTTTGATTATCATGTCTGTGCAGGTGCAACGCTGATAGATTGACCTTTGTGTTCTTGTGATATGAATCCATCCTACTTACATATTCAGTGAGTTCACTTTATCAACTGGTCCACACGCTACACAGATGAGTGGATCTGTTTAGAGTTTAAAAATTACACATGCATATGTAGTAAATCATAATACTACCAAAATCTGACACTACCGCTAATACTACTCCTCTTATTATTATTATTATTATTATTAACAATAATAATAATAATAATAATAATAATAATAATAATAATAATAATAATAATAATATGATGATGATGATGATGATGATGATGAGGATGATGATGATGAAGACTAAGAATAGTCCCAATAATCACAGATATTTATTTTATTAATAGTTATGAATTATCTTAATTATAAATACTTACACTTCATGATGAAGTCCAGAGAATCAGTGTCCCTGAGGATCTCATACTTTTATTTCAGGAAATTTAAGATTAAGTTAAATTAATTTCAGGATCCTATCAGATGTCTGTGTTAAATGATAATTAATGCTAATCTCTTTTGTTCGGAGATCAGGTTGCCCCCTGGGGTCAGTCCGCTCCATATGACATTGTTCCTTAAGAATACCTAGCTAAGGTGTAGCTAATCGCAGACTGTGTTCATTCTTTTCAAGTCTTCACTTATTACCGGGTGATAAAAGACTCATTTTTATAAGCCTCTGCACATTTTTCATCCCCAATCCTTTGACTACAATCGTATGTGCCGTCATCAGAACAGAAAGATAGGCTTTACCCCAAGGAAACCAGACTGTGTTTTATTATGTAGGAAGAAGAAGCTCAGCTTTCTGTCTCTGTATATACTTACAAGAGAGTGCACAGTATCCAGAGAATTGCAGCTTGTCAAATGCACTTGCTGACCAGAAAAAAAAATAAAATAAAGTAACAACTTCAGTCAGGCCTGTTACAGTGAACACTACTACAACTGACTTCCATCGACTCAGAGCCTTTGTCAGTATGAATTTTCAACAGGACTATCGAGTGAAACCAGAAGCTGAGTACTTAGAAATGACTCAGGCTAGTTCAGTGGCCGCTCCTAATGGCCGTCATGACACGGTGAAGTCGTGGTCCTGGTCCCCAGCTGAGAGGCACAAGAGAAGAGTTCCCATTGCCCTTCTCTTAGCGCTCGATACAGCCATCGATCAGGGTCTGGGTCTTCTGGAAGGCTGCCATCTGGCCCACACTGACAGCACAGTATACCTGTGCCCCCAGCCACTTAGCTCACTCAGAAATCAGTTCTAGCCACATGACCTTCCACCTGCATCTCCTCAGACCTTCCTCTCTTCAACTGCACTTAAAGGGTCAATATACATAGATTTCCTTCCCCTTTAATTTCCGAATTGCAAACATTGGTAATGTCTTAGGAATTCTCCCAGCATTTCTTTAGTTTAATTAAATTTATGGAGTGTATTTTGTCTGGAATGTGTCAGACAAATAGATGCATTTTCAAATGTCTTCTCATAATTCACAGAACAACATTCTCAACAGTCAACAGTCTGTGAAATTGGTCGTTTCTTGACAACGTGCACATTTCCTATCTTTTTTTTTTTTTTTTTTGCATTTGAATGTTTATTTTGGCACCCTTTAAGCTAGCAGTGCAGACATATAATTCCACCTCTGTAAGAGAATTCATACAGCTTTAGTTCTGCTGTAAATGGCCAATGACAAGAGTGCATTACAACTTTTGGTATGGTTTTCAGATCAAATGAGATATTGAGCTTTAAATTAGTAAAATGGAAGTGCAGCTAACCTCAGTATACATATAAAAATAATAACACAGGAAATAATTAAATCTACACCCAATCACATCAGCACCCATGTCCATTGTCTGAATTTTTGAGCTCTGAATGGCCTTGTTGGAAACAGAGATGAAATTTGACTCACTTCATGAGCGACTGCAAGACAGACAGTTAGGTCCTCGTAGGGTTATGTATGCATACTGTCAGAAAATGAGGAGACGTTTGGATGTATGTACGTTGCCTGAGAGTATCTCAAGAGTCCAATCACAGCCATCTCCCAAATCGCCGTTTCTAGGGCTAAATCTCTGAGCCATCTGCAGACGTATTAGCTATATTCCACAGGCCTAATTGATTGTAGATCCCCTTTTTTTTCTAGTTTTTCCCGAACTCGCTGTGCACCAGACGCTGGCTGTTTCAGAGCCAGGTCCCTTGCCTCCATTCGGCAGCTTAGAAATGCCCACTGGCTAGTACCGCATGTCCTAATTACTGACCGCCTACCCCCTGGGTCTAGGAAACACATTAAATTTATTTCAAATTATAATATGCCCCTGTTGAATTATAGTCATTACCAGTGACTCATGCTATGCTGACATCTCTGGTCATTCACAGCAACTTTCAAAGCCCTCTCTGGGAATTGGAGAATAAGTACATTACATTATCTTTTCACTCTGTGTCTGTCTGGTGATTTTTACAGCGTTAAAGAAAATAAATAAATAAATACAAATGCACAATTCAGGCCAAGCGTGTTGCTTGAGGGTTCAACATTAGCGCACGGTCTGGGAACGAAACCAGCAACCATGTGGTTACAAGTCTGGTTACCCCATCAACAGTCCTTGCCCCCAGCTCTGATCTGTACTTAGACTGTACTTATTGTGAACCAAGGGGCATTACTAATTTAAAAGAAAAGAAAAAAAAAGAACAGTGTGCAATTTCCCGCAGAGGAAAAGAGAAGACAGCAGTTAGCTATAGTTGAGGATTATGCGAATTGCCCACACTTCCTCAGGTCAACATTATTAGAATTTAGAGCTAATAGCCATCTGTAACAGAACAGACAGACAAGGCCCTCCTCTCACACAGAGATACAATATTGAGTAATAATAATAATAAAAATAATAATAATTATGTAAAAAATGACAAAATTATTATGCATTGCTGATGTTACAGTGTGATTATGTTTTTGGAGTAAGCTTAGTTGCACATTTTGACTTTAAAGACACAGCTGTGACTAGTTTGTATTTGCTGCAGCAAAGATGGCTCCTGCTTTCACTTTTCTATGTAGGACAAAATTACTCTTTGACTGAAGAGCAGCCCGATGGATGAATTAAAAATCCTCATACACTCACACACACACACACACACACACACACACACACACACACACACACACACACACACACACACACACACACACACACACACTCTCAGTCATTGCCTATTCCTGTCAGGGTTTTGGTGAGCATTGCTTAGTGCTGCAGAGTGGAGATAGGAAAACAGAGATTGAGCTCAAGACGGATACAGAATAATTATTGTTTGGTCTCCCTCTCGCTCTCTCTCTCACTCTCTTTCTCTCTCACTCTTCATTCCTTTCCTTCTCTGCCTCTTTCTACTGGATCTTTCCTTCTCTCTTTTTCTCTTCATTCCCTTTCCTCTGCCTTCTTTCTTTTTTCTTTCCTTTCATTCTCCCTTTTGTTTTTTTGTTTTTCGCCACAATATATCTATATTTTTTTCTCTAAGCCCCTTTCTCTGACCCCCCCGGTTTCCCTCTGCAGTTCATGCCTCACTGCTCTGTTTGTGTTATTCATTTGGAAACTCCCAGCCACCTTTCATGTTGCTATTCAAGTTTTCTGTATGTCTCTTTGCTTTGAGTGCAGAAATGGAATTAAGGCTTCGTGCAGCAGTATTTAAAGGCTCTGTGCACCCGTCAGTCACCGCTGAAAGTGATTCAACTCAACACTTATCATCATAAACCATATTCTTCTTCAGTCTCTTTACTCAGCCATTATTTCTCTCCACTCCCACCAAGGGACATAATGCTCCAGCTCAGCAGAGAAAATTGCTCTTACCTACAGCCTGCCTCTCTACATGTCCTGCTTAGTGCAAACCACGGGAGCTCCAGATCCACCGCTATGCACGGACATGCTCTGCAATCAATGTCATTAGCAGCTAATGCTAATGCCATGGAAAATACCGGTTTTTATGACCTTTTTCTAAATCTAATTGTTGTTAAATGTTGTTTGTTGAAATCAAACTTTTTTTTTTTAGTCGAGGGTTTTACCCAGAGAACATAATCCCAGATATAATAAAAATAGCAAAAGTTTCATTTAATTTACTTTGTATGTCAACACATCAATCAATGAAATAAAACTTAGTAATACATTTAATTACTTTTTTGCATAGTGGGCCTTTTCATTCCCCTCAAAGACCAAATTTTTGTTAGTCGATGTACCCAGCAATGTAAAGCAATTCAATTGACTCAGTAGGGTGCACTACATTTTTACCTCCCCTTGTGCTCTTTAGTGGCTCACGGAGGCTGTTGTCACTTGTGCTTCCACTGTCTGAAGTCACCCTGTGCAGAATCACTGCTCCTTATCAATTGAGCACTCAAACTGAATGGGTTTGGATTGATGTAGTACCTCACTTGTTGTTGGCCACCCTACTGTCACAAATTGCAGATGGAAACACCATTTTATTTAGGTATTCACTTCTTTGTGGGATCATAGAAACATATCACGTTTGAATAAGTCTTTCAAAAATGTTTCATACTATGGTGCTTTCAACTATTTAAATCTGACCGGTCAAGATGAGTATCATTGCTTTCCGATAGCCTGCACATATAAACTGTGTGAATCACATCTATTTCAAGCAATATGGCCTTTCATGATATACTAACTTGTGCCATGTCCCATTTCAAAATGGTAAAAAGCTCATAAAAACAGTACATAGCCTCAATGTCAGCACAATGCACTAGTTTAGGGTTAACGGTCCCCAGCTGTGTTTACATTCATACAACTGCACATCCCAGAGAGGTTTATTCCTTACATATCTGCCATGTAAAACAGAAGAGCCCTTAACCCTGTCTGGAATTAAAAAAAAAAAAAAAAGTAATTATTGAGCTCTTTGTTTCCAGTGAATTTGGGAACCGTACAAGCTTAACTCACAGGCTAAATAAATAAATATTTAAATCAACACCCCAACAGCTGATGGGTGTTGAACACTAAATTTCCAAATCCTCCTCAAAGCAGACATTTGTTCTCGTTGCCGTCATGGCAACGGGGCAACATCACCAATGAGGCCAAGCCACCATTATATGGTGACAGCCCTGAGAGAAGCAGAGAGGATGCTTAGATCCTTACACAGACAGTTACAAATAGCGCAGTTTGTCACTGTGCTTGGGGTTATGCGGCATTCCGCTTCGCGTTGCTCCGCGGCTGATGTCACCTCCTGAAATTTGGACGCGTTGAGGGGAAGCAGGCATAAGCTCAACAGTTTATATGTAATGAGCTTCCCATGTGGATTGTTAGTTGGATTCTTTATTATTATTATGCTGTTTTTTGACTCAGGAGTTAGCATTTACCTTGAGGCTGAACCTGACAGCACATCTAGTATGGGAATACATAAAAAAAGAGAAAATAGTAGATGTGTCGGACGAGTGAGCAGGGTGTCCTTCTCGGCAGCAGCTGTTTATCCACCCAGCGCATAATCAGTATCATGGAGGTTAATGGTGTTCCTTTCACATCAATTGTCTTTCTGGGTTAGCGCGCTAGCTTGCACACACCCGGGGGGATTCCAGGTACGCAAGGAGACAGCAGCCGACTACAGGGCCACTCTCCCGCCCTTCTGAGCCACACTTGAGAAAACACAACCGACGGGCTCCGGATTGTTCCCTAAATTAATTGCAGTCTGTCTCTTTATGATGACTGATTTAAAATGTTGCTCATGAGTTAGAGGGACCTGAGGGGATTACAAGATGGAGAAACACCGGCGATAAAAAGTGAAAAATAAACAGAGAAGAGAAATTGAACTGTGGAGATTAGAGAATGTGGAGAGAACAGAGTAGAAATATATAACCTTTTTTTTCCCCATCTGTCTTTTAAAATGCCCTCATTGCATTCTTTCCTGGATTTATTAAAAAAAAAAAAAACGTTACTGATGGTTGACCTCTGGCAGTACTGAAGGGAAACATATTAGAGTTTATTTATTGGACAAAGAATAACAACTGTTTGTTAAATTCTGAAACTCTGGGTGAAAGAAAATAATCGATGTGAGATAAGTTGTGGGGTTGTGATTCAGACTGGGGGGGGGTGGTCATGGAGGTCTACACGGTTTTGGACATGCGCAGACATAATTCACACTGAGGTCCACGCAGGTTTGTGAACTTTTGGTTCAGCATTGCTGCCATTAAATAGTGGGTAAATCAGTTAAACCTCAAAAGAACCATCACACCACACTGCAGCAACCTCTACCCACAGGACCCTGAACTGTATTGATGGTCCTGCTTAGACAACATTAATGTCCTGATTAATCAGACTCAGGTGGGAAATACAGAGGAGGAAAACTCACACCATTACTCTGCTCTTCCTGTAAATCCAAGTTGTTATCCTGCAGGCCTGGAAAGCTGAGAGTTTCCAATGGATGAATTTCAATCAGCAGCTAGTTTAAGTGAGGTTAAACAATTAATGGCCTACATTAATAATGTAAGTACGGATGCACATCAGACACCAGCCAGTCATCAAGTCCAGACCTCATGGGCTACATGAGTCCCCCGTTCTGCACACTGGTCACTTCCTGTGCTCTCACCCACCTCCTCTTCCCCAGCAAGTCTTACGATGAGGCTGTGAATGTATACGGGGTTCCTCCACTGTCAGAGAGGCTGTTAAATTATCTTTATGAGTTAGACCATCAGTGCTCTTGATTGCTTCACACCGGGCTTTTTAAGTGCCTTCCCACTGAGAAAGCTACTTCAGTAGTCTGAGCACCGTCAGTCGGGGAAGTTTATAGATTTAGTGATACCGAAGGGCCGGAGTCCTCTCCCTTAAGCAGCCTGCAGGGCGGCTTTATTTACTGCCATCCTGTGTCTCCCTGCCACTTTAATTGGGAATGAGATTGGACAAGGCGAACATGCAGAAGACTGTGTATGGGATTGCTCTCATGTCAGAGGTTAAGGCAGCAGGGACTATCAAAGGCTCAGTCAGAGGCAATAGGTGATGATCCACAACGTGGCAGATGTTGACCATTGATTGGCTCATAGCAGTAGTGATGCGTTCATGTACGCATTTATTTTTTGCTCATCAGATGAATTTTGTAATTGAATTTAATTTTCTTATGTGATTGATTTGACATTGGCTTATTTATTTTTTCATTATTTATTTTTGTAATCTCATCCCTTTCTCCTCTTCCCCTTGCACTTCAGTCCAGCACATAGGAGATACTATCTAGCACGTTAGCGGTCAACAACGAGCTGCTATCTAGTGTGTTAGCAGTCATATTCCTCTCTGCAAATGACACTTGTTTACTCGCAGGGATGGAAAGAGATGATGAAAGCAAGCCTCTTTGCAGAAAATTGGCTTTCAACAGTCATCCTATTTCCTTTTCTGGGGAAAAGATAACTGCGGTCTGGGAATAATGGCAGGCCCTGCATTAGCGTCTGCAGTCGCGGCTTGACAAGTACTCCTCTGATCTGCGCAAGGCTCGGCTCGGCTTTAAAGGACGCTTCCGCTTTTGTGATTTTTATCAGCGCCACTGGCTGGCACATCCTTTCAGATGTTGCACCACGAAAGAGTGAATGCACAGGGTCCTAGATTCCCCCCCCTCTCTCTCTCTCTCTCTCTCTCTCTCTCTCTCAGTGGATTCACTGGGCACTCCTGCTTTCTTTTTGTCTCTCTCGCTCACTCTCTGTTTCTTTCTCAATGGCTTTCCTGGGCAGTCAGCAGTCATGCTTTCTTTCTGCCTTCTCTCTCACTCTCTCTCTCCCTCCCTCCCTCTCTCTCTCCCTCCCTCCCTCCCTAGCTGCTGCTGGCTCATAATCACTGTCCTGCAGTACACTGCTCTCCTTTCTTTGGCTTGCATAAGTGGGTGTTTGCAAAGGGGAGTCCATTCCCAGAGGAAGGCAAACCTTTGGTCTTCATCTCCTTGTGACATGCATTTGCCTGTCCATAGCTGTGGTCAGTGCACTGACACTCACCCAAACATTCACTCATAAAGCGAATATTATGTTTGCATATAAAAAAACAGAGATGCCCTATGTTTCTTCACATTCAAATATAAGATTTGGGACCACTAATCCAAAAAGCTCTCAAATTAGGGTTTTTTTTTTTTTTTTTTTTTTTTACCAAACAAAAACTTGCAGCAAAGCATTCCCAACATGAATGTCTTGGAGGGTAGTTTACTAGCAAAAGCCGTAGTCTCTGGACTACTTTATTAAATTATGGATAGTTGTCTCTAGTAAAGTATTGGTCATAGAGGTATGGCTGAGTTCTTCATATTTCCTTTGGAGATGTAAGGACAGAGGGCACACAGATCCTGATGGAGTGGTATATTTCATTGGTCAGTGTTGTAGGTTTTGTGTAGAAAACTGTATATTACATATTGAACAGTTAAACAGTGGAATAAACAAAGGTCCCCCAGCCCATAAAGCAGGTGTGCAAAAGCCACTGCTGTGGTAAGGACAGCCGGATCTGGGAAAAATGTTAGTGGACCCTTTCCACCGAAATGGAAAATGTGGAGAAAAAAAAAAACAACAACACAAAGACACACCAAGGGGATTGGGTTATGTGTACAGTACACTGAAACCGATGGCTGTGACAGTAGTATAGGGAGCTGGGCTGTATGCTTGTACACACTCTACCTGAAATGCTTCAGTGAATATCCACCTGTGTCAATTATTACATTCCACCTGTTCTAAATGCCTGTGATGTAATATGATGTAACAATAATATAACAGAAGGGTTCAGAAGCTCTGATGCTGGGTATCCTACACAATCACTTTATAAACAGAAATCCTTGAGGAACCGGAATCACTCTGGAAATGGCGGTCGCAACTGTGAGCTGCGTGAACAGCGAAGTCCCCGAGAAAACCTTCAACATGGTGGAAACGGGCGGCCCTCACCTTGCCCACATATTGGTAGTCAGTCCCCGTGTACTCCTCCAGGAGAAAGAAGTGATTCCACATCCAGCCCCTTTTGGAGCGGCGCAGTATCCGCCCGTCGTCCTCCGGGATGGGGGCGGGGCCGCTGAGAGGGCTCAGGTCACTCTGGGCTGAGGGGGGTGCCGCAGATCCGGGAACCGGGAAGGAGACGGCCAGAAGGAGCAGGAGGTTGTTAATTATCATTGTATCCAGTCAAGTCTTGGAGAGTTCTTAACGAGAAAACTAATGAGGAGAGGATCTGTGCGCTGGAGGAGTGCAGGAGTGCAGAGTCACCAAATCTGGCATTTTAGTCCGCCACTTTGATCTTCCTCTTGGCCCCTGTGAAGATCAAATCGCAACGTCAAGGCAGGGAATGGCAAAAACGAGAAAAAAAAAAAAAACAAAAAAAAACATCATTAATATACACCAAGCATTGCCCTGGGCCATTTTTTGTTTGAAAAATATGTATTTATATATTCATAAATGTATGAAAAAATTGCTGATTCAGTGCTAGGTTGGTTCCCTAGAAAGCCTAGAAAACAAACATACAAAAAATCACTAATAAAAGAAGAAAATCCATAATGTGACTTTTAAAAAATGAGACAAAACTTTCACAGCTTACTGACTGCAGCCATTTTAGCTAAACACAACCCAATGATAACGTGGAGGTGAGTGAAAATGCCATGATGTGCTGTATCTCAGTGCATCAGAAAGAGGGGCTTCAAGCAATATGAAGCGTGTTCTGGACCTGCAAACTCATTAACCTGCTCCAACACATCAAAAGCTTTGCAGTGAAATAAAGTGACTGGTTCAACCCAGAAACGACCCGGATATTTTTTGTGCCGTGCAACCCAATTCTCCAGTCATTAGGACGTTAAGGGTACAGACAGGTCAGTTTGGCTTTCCCAGCCCCATGCAATGGGAGGCAGGAAAACCCAATTAGTTGTGAAACTGTTCCATATTCATTATGCATCTCAGAAAAGCAGCACTGATCTAGGATCAGATGTCTGACGTCCCAGATCAGCATTTCTGAGCAGCATCCTTGGACAGCAGCAGGAGCGCACTCGTTTCTGCTTTTCCAGCTGACAACATCCCAGCACCTCATTTGCATGGGAGAATAATGGCAACTCCAAAATCCACGGCGTTGCGCTTGAGTTTTGCCTGCTTTACCATGTGTCGGATGCGTCCGCGCCCCATTACGGTGCTCATCAGTGAGCTGCAGAGGTGATGTCACATTTTAACTCCCTACTATCTTTATAAGGAGACCTCAACAAAATAAGTGCAGACAAATGAGCATTATTCTTGGTGTGGTTTATTCAATTACACACCTGTCTTGCATTAAAAAAAGTACAACTCTTTACACCCTGTATGTGCAAACTGCAGCCTATTCACTTTTCAGGATATAATTGCTGGCTAAGCTCTGTCTTTTTTAATGAAGTTCTCCTGGGTAACACTGTAACGGGTCCGAAGGAAAAAGATCTCCCCCAAATGAATACAGATTTGCCCGATCGCTCAGCATTGTGACACTCTTATTCAAAACGCCACCCTGCCTTTTGAATCTTGTTTTACTTAGCCTGGCCTGGACTGTGAACCAAGCAGGCAGTCCAGTGGCACTGAAGGCAGAAAGAGAGAGAGAGAAAAAAAAAATAATTATAGTAACATGGTGAACAATAGATACCCCCTGAATGAAAGGCAGGGAGGCTGGCATTTGTAACGGCTGGCTGCACCGCTGTCTCTGGAAGGACCAGTCTTAATAGGTAATTCAGAGATGCATGCATAATGTATGGCTTTTGGAAGTTAATCCCAATAAATCTTTCCCTTTTTTTTAAAAGAGTTTTTTTCCATGAGGATTGTCTAAAGGCCAAAGTGCCGGTGCTGGCCTGACAGGCATTCATTACGTTACTCATGGGATCACAAAAAAGACTAAAATGTTTTTTTTTTTTTCTGCTTTTTCTTTTTCTTTTTTTTTTAATTTACACTAAGGAAAAAAATACAATGTCAGTGGAGCTTTTGAATTAACAAAGAACCAGCTTGTGTCTTTGAACAAATTAGTTTTATCACCCCATTGATGGATCTGAAGCACGGCATTTTGAATGAACACCACCCTTTAAATGCAAATCAAGCAATTTAGTTGATGGGATACCAAAATGGCGCATTATTCACTGAAATCGCGGGGAAATGTGAGTCCTGGAAAACAAGGGCCTCGCTAAAGTGTTAGAGATTATCGTGGCCTCATGCCATGACACAACAAGTCATGTGACAGGGTCACAGGCTAGGGGGGTGCTGTGTTAGCAGTTATGCACTCCAAACATATACGACACCACCAGATCTAATGAATGAGCTCACCACCTTACCACAATAGGGAACCTATCTAGCATTGTCGTGTATGGGTGGAGCACATACCTGCATGTACAGGGTCCTACATGGACTGGAGATGAACAGCCCTAACTCATGGTGACCATGGCTGTAATATTGTTTCTGTGAGCCAGACTCAGGTGTGTCAAATTGTGTGTGTGTCTGTATGTGTGTGTGGGGGGGGGTTGCATTGCTATTGATTTGCAAAGTGTTCAAAGTGTTCAAAGTTTACTAAGGTTTATGAATGCTTATGAAACATGAACATATGTGGGGTAGGAGATGGGTGCATTAAAGGACAGGGCTGTGGGAGTGTGGGGTGCTAAGACTGGGAAATGGGAGACCCAACCCTCCAAATGCACAGAGTGAGGAAACATAGGGAATTCAACTGATTAAATTGAAAAAGGCTATTCCATTTTCTTCTCACCTTGCGACGATGGCCCATTGATGTAGAGGCCTGTGAGCTATGAATTTACACAGCATCACAATATCACAGCAAGGTAGTGATAATACATTCCCAGTCCCACTGAGTGACTCCTGGGACTCCAACACTGTACAGAATCAGTATTTCTGTGCTACAGTGTGCTACAAATCAAAGTCTAAATACAAGGGCAGTCAATTCCTAATTCATCTGGGTAAAATACCCATAGATTAAAATTAGAACATTGGTGATCGTTTTTGTCTTTTTGATTGCATGAGAACACTGTGAAAGTAGCACATGCTTGTGGCTAAGGCTGAGTGTCTCTGCAAAGCTTCAATAACAGTTGACTGGGATGGAAATTTGTTTTGGATGCTATATTTGTCTAATAGAAGACCATGTTTAGGGAAGCTTTTAGTTTATTGATAATTATGCTGAGAATTATAGGCAGAGTATAATTAAGTATATTGATCAAACAACCTGCCTTTTTGTTTTGCATATGATGGAGAAATATAAATAACGGAATATTAAATATAATTAACAATACAATTAACAATGTGATGATTGTGATGTTAGTCACTGAATGAACATATCTATTTAAATTAGAATTACTATGGGAGATATATTTTTTCATTGTTTTCCTTTAAAAAACTTGGATGATGTCCTTTAGGTCATTGGCTGAGAGAAGGGATATTGCATATTAAACTTATATATCATAATCATAATCATACAGTTACATGGTTCCTAACATCTGCATGAATTTATCTAAATGAATGAGGTAATTCAATAACAAGCCCATCAGCTGAAGCTAGACACGCAAAACGCACAAATCTCATAGCAATAACTATTGCTGTATGCAAATAAAGCTAAGGCAAAAGGCACAGCGTGCATGCTGATTGGATAGGTCCAGCTGTGGCCTGTCCAATCTCTGCGGAGCCCTCAGTGATGTGCCTTTTCCCTGCCATTGGGCGACAGGCCTTCGATATTTTGTTTCCATGCAGGGTTCTAATGAGGGTGGCAGGTAACAGCTGGGCGTCTGCTCTGTGCCGCGGCGATGGGATAGCTGTGGTAAGCCAGTTCAGTCTGCACTGAGTCAGTGTGAGTGGCTGCTTCTCCACAGCTCATCGCTGCCCAGGAGGCCTTCGCCCTGATTGGCCTAATCATTGAGTCATTGACACTTTAGCTCCAATGAAGGGCTGCGAGCGCATAGCCAAGGGCTGGAAAACTCTGTGTGCGTGTGTTAGCGCATGTGAGCGTGCAAGTATGTGTGTGTGTCCGCGCGAGTATCTGTTCGTGTGTGTGAGTTTCTTTGATGGTGTGTGTTTGTGCATGTGCGTGTGTATGTGTATGTGTGTGCACGCGTGTCTGCGTGCGTGTGTGTCTGCATGATGGAAAAAGAAAAAGAGTATTTAAGTGCATGTAAGCATGTGTACTTTGTGCGTGCCTGTGAGCGTGGCGTGGCGTGGCGTGGCGTGGCGTGGCGTGGCGTGGCGTGGCGTGGCGTGTGTAAGTGTATGCATATACTCCTCCCTGTCTTGGAGGAAAGTCTTGCTCATGTCAGTGCTCAGACACTTTTAACCACCCGGAAGACAGGGAGACATATCCTATACTCTGTTCATTCATCCATTCATTCTTCCAACCAGTCACCTGGCAACCGTCCACCCATCCATCTATCCATCTGTCCTTCTGTTTATTGCTCCATCTATCCACCCATCCGTTAATCACTCCATCACAGACGCCAGGAACAGGACAAGACAGACAGGCTAAACATGCATGTCACGGAGGTGAGAGACTGAATACGTCTGTACGGTGCTTTGAAGTACATCCAGATTTCACACATATGTATGCGTGTTTCTAATTACCAATACCTCATGCTCATTCTTTTTCAATTTCATATCTCCATAAAATGGTTCATGTTCTTAAAAACTCAAAAAGATCCACATTATCTTTTTTTATATATATAAAAATATCCTCACAAATGTAATATTTAACAACTGCTATCTCAGGATTTAGATTAAATGCACTTTTTTCAGTAGTTTGCTTGAGAATTATATGTATGATAAAGTTTTTTTTTTTCCTTTTTTTTCTATCAGCCGTTTGTGTTGAGAAAGCGTACCCATCCACTCATGGATGAGATAAGTAGAACTGCACAGAATTCTCCAGAAACTGTTGCCTAAACCTCTTAGTGCCAAAAATACTCCAGGTTTTTCTGCCCCTGCTATTCTTCAAAGCAAACCCCTTACTAACATCAGAGAGAAAGAGAGAGAGAGAGAGAGAGAGATTATGTGAGGGTTTACGTACAAATGACCACATTCAATACGACTCTGCTGTTTACATATGTATTAATAGTTGGTTCCAAACACCAAATGACTGCACAGCTTGGTCTATGAACTAAAAGACGTATTCATTTAACTGTTTGACCTACCTTTATAGATTTTGGAAATAACAATTGATTCTATTCAGAGACTTGATATTCAAATCACATCATAAAGCCATATTAACACTGGCCGTGCTGATGTTCATATCCTTTGCATATACTGACACTTTCTGTATGTTTGATAGATATTGGATATAAACATAACAAATCTCTAAAATGAATAATTTAAAAGCACTTATGATTCATTCTGATCTGCAGAATGTGCTGCATCAGGGCAGAAGTATATACTTTCAGCATGAATTATGTTTTTTTTTTCAGATTTCAAAAAAATAATTTGCATAACAAATAGAGCGTTGTAATTTGCATAAAGTTTGCCATTTGTGAATTTGTTTGTGTATACGTCTGAATATATGCCTGTTTGTCTCTGTCTGTGCTTGTGTGTGTGTCATGTCTGATGTGTGTGTGTGTGTGTGTGTGTGTGTGTGTGTGTGTGTGTGTGTGTGTGTGTGACTTTTCATGTAGTGAAATGACAGCAAAAGGGATGGAGAGAAAAAGACTGAACAAGAGAAAGACTGAATTTTGAAAGATCACTGTTTCATTGTTCCCTCCACAGCTCTTTCACATTAACATGCTGACGGTAGCTGACTCTAACACACTGAATTGTGGAATGCAGTGAAGGTCTTTGGACAGCTGTCCACTATAGTAAATGACTGCTTGAGGGTGGCCTTCACACTGAAATTAGGGTAAGTGACAGAATGAAGGGAAGGTATGTCTGGTTGGTTTGTTGAAGACATGTCCATAGGTAAAACTAGCTTGCTAGAATTTTGATTCAGAAAACAAGACAGATAGTGAAACAAGACAAGATAGTGAAATTTCCAATAAATGCAATAGAATTAAACTGAAATGAAAAGGCAAGACTAAATACAGTCATAGTGTAAGGCCATGTCTGTATGCTGCATTTAGCTAGCTTCATAGGAGCTGTGCTTTACATGTATCTTTCTGCTAACCTGTCATATCCTATGTTGCTGTCTCCAGCTAGCTTCATAAGCTCTTTGAAGTGAATGAATGCATACGTTTTCTGTAAACGTGTGTTTTCTGAAGACGTGCCAGGCCACTGCTTTCTGTGAGCTGTCTTTTCACATTTTCATTAATGGATAAAATGGCACTGGGTGAGCACGCATTGTTGCTTTTATTCTCTTTCATTGTGTTTTGAAATTATGGCAGTGCATCTCCGTGAAAATATTATTTGAATGTGAATACTCCCCTCATTTGATCAGAAACTTGATGAAAAGGAAAAGGATTGCTTCACCACACACATACATACAATCCTATCATTGTCCACATATTACTGTGACACAGCAGCAGTATTTGGGTCTTGCATTCAACAGTAATAAGACACAGTCCCACTTGTGGAGTCCTGTGCCAGTTCTCTTTGCATTCAAGACAGAGTAGGTTCAACATGGAGTTCACTCCAACTAGTTTAACGTCTGGAGGATGACCCAATTTTACAGGAGTCTGGGCATCTCAGATGAGATTCAGTTTTTATTTATTAATTTATTGTTGTGTGTGTGTGTGTGTGTGTGTGTGTGTGTGTGTGTGTGTGTGTGTGTGTGTGTGTGTGTGTGTGTGTGTGTGTGTGTGTGTGTGTGTGTGCATGTGTCTGTTTTAACCCAGAAAGAAATAGGACTGACTGGTTTGCAGACCTGATCTTCCTGGTTGCTGTGTCACAGAACTGAACCTAACCAAGTTCCTCGTCATTCCTATTAAGGTTAATTCTGACTACTGATCATTACTCTGGCTGACCCTAAAGGGCATTCATTTAATGGGGTTTGATTTTCAGTTTGATTGATTCTTTACCTCAGCGCTTTATTACTAGTTTATTGACAAACTGGTTCATTGGTTGACTGACTGATTCATCAGATGGATATTTGACTCATTGAGCAGTTGGTTGGCTGGATGCTTGCTTGGTTAGTTGATTGAGTGATTGCTTTGGCGGGTGTGTGATTCAGTCACGATTCAATTGGTTGGTTGTGTGGTTGAGAGATTGATTGAATCGGTTGTCTGTTTCCCAGTTCCCCAGTTATTGATGCATTGGCCGCTTCTGAATATTGGATACTGAGGATCCTGTTTTAAAGGTCTTCATTTAAAATTGATCCCAGTGACACACAGTTACAGCCTACAAAGTGTTTCATTTCTATCCCTACTGTGAATCACTGAAGGCGCATTCATAGTCGCAAAAAAACAATATGTGAACGGATGTCCACAACGTCTGCATGGACATAAATGGCGGACTCAAAGCGGGCCCTGAGTGGACATCCGCCTACAGGTCCTCGCAGCAGTAACGTTTTGGTATCTGTACTGACCTATCTATGTTGACTTCTCGTTTCATCTATAACTTACCCTTTGTCTCAAAAAATATTTTCTGGGCAAGTTTCTCACTAGGGTATATTTTATGTCACATCAATAGTGCCACAATAATTTGCCAGGAGAAATAGAGATAGCATTTGATGAGAAGCTCACAGAGGAGTTCTGAAAATATCACCACTTGCACAACTTGGCACAGAAAGAATTATGGGAAATGTAGTCTATAAAATGGGGTTGGAATGCTGTGAGCACCCTCGACTATGAAAAGCAAAGGTCCACAGACGGACCATCCGTTTATGTGTCTGCTCCCTGTTTTACACACTTTTACACACTGAACAGACTGCCATAGGGTTTGGTAGACATTATCAATTCAAGGTCACACTGAGAAAGTCTTCACCAGGCACTTTTACACAATGAAATCCCTCACGTTTTATTTATACTTCGTATTCATTAGCTACTAATTGATCTCCTGGTCCCTCACAGCTTCGTTGCAAAAGGGCATCACAGTCATGCAACCAGACTGACACATTTCAGCCATGCAGTTGCCATTGACAACTGTTTGATGTGGATCCCTCAAACTGCAGTCGCCCAGCATGCCATGAGAAATCGCGGTCTTTCCACTTATCATCGCACTGTATGCCTTATGTTCCCAGCCGCTTGACAGCCATTTCCATGAATATCAGGAAACATTTGTGGCAATTAATCCGGTCTGATTATCGTGATTGAATTTTCTAATTATCATTCAAGACTGTCCTTGAATTTTTAATAAGGCACTGGTTATTAATCTTGGATGCGCCGGGCCTTTTAAGCATTAC
>CM040756.1:5684022-5694022 GCA_022829145.1 Albula goreensis
AAGTGCATTTGGCTTCCTGTGTCATTTGACTCATTATTTTGGGGCATTTTTTTCAAACTGAATTGCTGAAAGGGTAAGCCCTGTTGTTGGGGCTTTAACAGACACAGAGTAAAGCCCAGTATTGCTCCCAAATTGTTGGTACCCCCTTTTGAGGCGTGACAAAAGGTTTGGTTGGCTCACTATCCGGCCGAATACTGAGTGCTGCCCTGATGGGGGTGAACAGAATATCAAGAGAAGATTTGAGCATGAGTAAAAACACTGTTATCAAAGTGTTTTTGAGATAATGGAATTATCCAGCACAATGATAAGGATAATATGGAGGCGTTTTATGATTGGTAGGACGTGGGTAGATTTTTGCAGATGATAAGTGTGAGCATGGGATCCACAAGCTCATAATCTTACTTTAATTTTCAGTATGATATGAGATGGAAATATTAATATTGTATTTATGATACTTTCATGAGCCAACAATATTTTGTTCATTTGATTCATTTATAAAACACACAGCTTCTAAAGTGATCATCTGGTAAACAGGATGGTTCAAGAGATACGGTTTTCAATGCAGTCCTATGGCAATACAAAACGTGAAAAAAGAACACTGCTCCTGGTTTGGTCACATGCACTCTCAGGGTATTAACTGGGCAAGATGTGAATACTGCAGCTGAGAGAAAGAGAAAGAGAGAGAGAGAGAGAGAGAGAGAGAGAGAGAGAGAGAGAGAGAGAGAGAGAGAGGGAGAGAGAGAGAGGGAGAGAGAGAAAGAGAGAGAGGGAGTGAGTGCATGTGTTCGTATGCATGTGTATCAATAGGGGTTGGGGGGGGAGGGGGTGACGGGGGTTGGGGGGTGAAGTGAAGGCAGTTATTTATACCAAAGCTGAAATGCAGTTGTAAATCTGACAATAATTCAGCAGACTTCTTTTCCGTGTTTAATTTGTGTAAAGCGATAATGTCATTACACGAAATCACCCGGTCCACTTTGCGTCCGCATCAATCAGACGTGCCCGTAAAGTCTCCCAAGAAACCCGTGAGGTGGAACCATACCGCTGACAGAGTTACACGGGGCTCAACAGAGCGAGAGGTTTTTGTGGGGAGTGGGGGTGTGGGGGCGAGGGGGGTGAAAAGAATCTAAATATCACTCTAAATTCACCGTATAACTCTCCCGCTGGGCTTGTCACTACTCTTCATTTTTCTTTTCCCCCCTCTAACATCAAGCCCCGTGCCGCTCGCTTCCCGCTAAAGGTACAGTAAGTGACATTTCAAAGCCGCCCATGTTTCCGCGCTGATATCCGCGCTCACGCCTGCCTTTGATAGCACTACATGAAAGGAGGAACAGGCAACTGGTTTGTTTATCATAAATCCATGTGGGTCATTTTTAAAGAAGCTTTAATAAAAAAAAAAGAAAAAAGAAAAGCTTAGGGACTAATATAAAATAAAAAAAAAACCCTCAAGTCGAGCATTGTGACGCTAAGTCCGGGGAGGTGAGGATGCCCACGTTTGAACCGCGGATCTTTTCTCCAGATCTACTCCACTGACATTTTAATGACTCAATTGAAAACTGAGAATTAGGGCTGAGCGAGGCGCGACGCTTTTACAATGGCACCTTGTTTTGCTCGTGTTTCGGACCGATGGCATTCCACACACACACACACACACACACACACACACACACACACAGCTGTCATGGGAAAGTCTGAGACGAAGCTAGCACCGGGACCCCGTCGATAGCTCCTCACTCCCTCAGAAAAAGAGGAATGCACCTTCTGACATGTGGAAGACCAGGTATGAAACCAGAAAACAGAGTAAAGGATACTGCACATTTTAAGATTTTAAAATTTCCTCAGACTTAACCCACTGCCAGCCCCCACCTCACCAAACACCAACATACCCCCCCAACAGCATCTCTGTAACTCAGGAATAGACAGAAAGAACTAGACTGCAGAACTAGGCTGCCTGGAACAGAACCGAAAAAGGAGGTTCCCACCTGTAGAGATTCACGGGATAGTCTCTATCATCCTGTAACACACATCCACTCGCAACAAATCCAAGAGAATCATAAATGTATATGAATAAAAGGAAAAATAAATACCATGAGCAGGGAAAAAGAATGACACAAATGTATATATGCAGTGGGGTTAAACACCTCCGATCCCTCTTCTGTTCAGCAGCAAAGTCATTGCAGAGAGCTGTGATCAATATCTGTCTTTGCCTTAACGCATTGGAAACTACTGCTGTGCTCAAAAAATACCTGCCTATTCCTTTCCTCACACATCGCAACACAGCAACACAAGGGACATTCTACACTAAATCAATACTAGCCCGGTGTCCCGTTCGCCTTAACCTTCTCACAAACAACTTCGCGATCTAAACGTTATGAACTTGATCTGTTCTGGGAAGCGCTGAGCATCATCTCAGCACTGATACAGTAGTCCTGGAAGCACAGGGCTAGCTACTTGCACTATCGGTGCAGAAACAGTGAGAACTGTCCAGCTACGGTTTCATTTTCAATATGCAGCACACAAAAGCAGCCTTACCCTCGGCGTCTAAAGCCTACTGTCCTCATAAACGCATGGTATCGTGCTCCCTTTCCACGCAGGAGTGCTCAGCGGTGCCTGTTCCTTCCCTCTCGTCAGCACTTAGATTCCAAGACTGACTACACAGTTGTGCCGTGAGTCCAGCTGCCTCTCTTTCTCTCTCTCTCTCTCTCTCTCTACCTCTCTCGCTCACTTCCCCCTCCTCCTCCTCCTCCTCTCTCTCTCTCTCTTGCTCTCTCCCCCTGCTCTCCTCCTCTCTTTGCCTTTCCTTCCCCCTCTCCCCCTTCTGCTCTCCCCTCTTCTCCCCCTCCCTTGTTCTCTTCTCTCTCTCTCTCTCTCTCTCTCTCTCTCTCTCTCTCTCTCTCTCCTGCTGCATCACTCCTTTGCTTTGGATGTCAGAGAGGCTGAAGCTGAGGGGTCTTTGCTTGTGATTGGCTGCCATTCACAAGTCCCCAGAAAAAAAAAAGAGAGAGAGGAACAGAGGAGAGCAAAGGAGAGGAAAGAAAGAAGAAAAAGAAACCCTCCCTCACTTGCAGAGAAAGAGAGAGAGAGAGAGAGAGAGAGAGAGAGAGAGCCGTTGACTGAGCTGCAGAATTGAGGATGAGGAGGTCAGAGCCAAGAGGATGAATACTCCGGGATCAGAAAGAGAGAGATGAAGACAGAGAGATTGAGAGAGAGAGAGAGCGATAGAGAGCAGGGAAGAAGGGAAGAGAAGTAGAGACATTTCCATGTGAATGCTGGTGGAGGGATGGCAAACAGACGGCCGGCTGCAGGCTTTGTTAAGACTGCGCAGTGATAGATTGACTCTCCGATGTCTGAAGTCTAAAGTGATCGGCCCAATCTAATCTACTTTCAGTGACGGTGAAAGTGGAGAGAGACGTGCCCATAACTTGTGAATCATTTTCAGTGGGCTGGATGGGAGGGGCGGGGGGCGGAGGATGGTGGCGGTGGGGGTGGGGGGAGGGGGGTGTCACTCTGCAACTACGGAGCAGCTGTGAGCGTGCATCATATCTTTTTATTCCTCCTCCCGTCCCCTCGCAGGTTTTTCTTAGAAAGCATCTCAATACATCTTGTGTGTGTGTGTGTGTGTGTGTGTGTGTGTTTTGTTTCCCCCTCTTACAATTACTTCACAAATCTGAGTTATTTGAAATACTTTATGGTATTTTAACTCTGCAAGAGGAAGCACAATAATGCAGTATATTATGGGAGGGTGCATATTTATGCTGCAGAACAGAAATGATAAATCTGGAGATGTCAATACATATACTGGTCCTGTACACCAAATCTGATAAAGGACTGCATGCATGGGCAGGCAGTAATGACTGGAGACGCAATAAATCATTTACAGAAGGTAGCAATTTCAAACACCACATTTTCCTCAGCGAGTCATTTTATCTCGGGCTATCAGTATGGATATATTATTAACTCTATGCAAAAGAAAAGAAAGAAGGAAAGAAAGAAACCAAAACACAAATTAAGCCCTAATTCTCAAGCACTGAATTAGCCATCCAGTACCATGCTGCCAATTATATGTCAAAGTAGCGCTCTGCAATTTACTTCTGCACATGTCTTTCATATGTGAACAAGCACACTGGTATAAACTCATTTTCTCAGACCCTGCCATGAAATTAGCATGAATTTTAGTAGTATTTATCCCCCTGGGAGGTTAATGACACTCTAATAGTCATAGGCTATAAATAACTTTTTTCTGGGTGTCTATGATTAAATTGGTATGGAAACGGTCACATCTCTGCTCAGAAGCAGTCTGTTCTGCATACATGTCTTGTTTTAGGATCCTTCCATGGCTTTGAGCCACGTGTCCATTCGAGAGAGCCTGTTAAACGGGAACACTCAATTCATCACACATGGCAGCAGAGTGCTATTGGCTGAGCTGGGATGGCGTTCGGGATGAGAAATGAAGCCCTGACTGGATCATGGCTCTTGAGCCCGAGACTTTTTGGCTGAGGTTTAACAGGCCATCTAAGATTGCCCTGAAATGGACACCGTACATTTGGACAAGGTCAGGTCAAGGACACCATTGTGCAAGCAGCAATACAAGGAACATATTAGAGATTTACACTGAACTTTTAAAAATGTATTTAATTTTTAAAGGACAATTAATGTTCTTTTTCCTTCAATTAGCTGCGGTTTTGCCTCACTTTCCCTGAGTTTTGGTTCTGGAATCAAAGGTATATCTTTCAGTTTAGTTTTGTACATTATATTATTTGTGGTTTATTTCATCCACTTGGATGATCGTTGTTCCTCTCATCAGGGTTTGACATTAAGGGGCAGTAAAAGGTTGAGGACGGTTGCGTCCACTCCTGAACCTGGAATATGTTCAAGAGCTTTCAGGGTTTCACAGAGGCCTCGGCACCAGCAGGTGATTAATTTCGTAAACGACGGGCGACTCATGTTCCTATTGAATCCGTGCATGCAATTAAGATTTGAGCAGGTAGGGTGAACAGACTCCTGTGGCTAGCCAGTGTACACTGTCGGTCTGGCCAATCAGCAGGGTAATTTCATGTCAGTTTGGTACCTTTTCATACATTCATGTTCACCTGTGTTAAAGGGTTCATGTGTTAGTACCATCTTTTTCAATTGAGGAATTAAAACCAAAATCATGCGCTATTTTCTTGTGCTCTTTTGCAATGTGAGTAACTGAGGCGAGTGTTTTCTTCTTGTATATGCAGACTTCATCACTCCTGCAGTGCCACCCTGGGAATGCTGTACTGGAAACTTTTATTGTGTTTCTTCTTCATTTACCACTAAATGTTGCCCTTCAGATTGCAGTAAAAGGAGAAAAAAATCACAGAACTTTAATGATAAAATGGAAATGAACTCATTAGTGCTAAAATTCATATACATCTTAGCTGACCTTTAATTCCCAAAAGATAAGAGAGACCTTCTTCAGCCTTCCATGATAAATGTCAATACTGTATATTTTGTTATATCTCCGCTTATTACCGATTTCAGTCACAGAAATGGTCATCTGCATTCGCTCGGTTTAGGCAGCATGAGCAGCTTAAGGAAATGCCTTACAAATATGCATCTCCTTTTACGACTCATTTAATAATATTAATAAGAAGAAGAAGAAGGAGAAGACAGATAATATGAATATCATTAACACCACAACAACAACTACTACTATTATTACTACTACTACTAATAATAATAATAATAATAATAATAATATAATGGTGCAGTCTTCCTGATTTCATAGTCATGCCTTTATGGTCATGGATGGGGGTCTGCATTGTCAAGACAACAACTGGCTAAGCCTCCCTGTGGAAAGATGGGGTTTAGTGCTGGTTAAGGTTTCAATACTTTCTAGCAGCCACTCTCAAGCTTGTGTTATCGAGCTCAGAATGGGAGGACCTGTTGTGAGTGACTCAGTGATTTGGACCAATGAGCGCATTGGCTGTGGAGAGACGAACATTTTCGATGCATGATTTGTTATTTGTCTGTAGTGCTTGGTATGGCAACCTTGCTGACACGTGAGTCTCAGTTAGCCATGTTAACAAAAACGTTTCCCAGAGTTAATGGGAAAGGGTCGCTGCGATGGAGCTGATGAATTAAAACTAAATTAAAACTAGAAAATCCAGTGCATTCCCCTCTTACCCCTGTGTCATAATTAAGTAAATTCAATAACAGACACATGTTCTTTCCAAAAGTACAAACATGCAAATGAAATAAAGCAATCAAGATTATGCAGATGTAAATATAGGAATGATTGAACAAAGCTGTGCTTATTAACCTTGCTTATGTCTTGGAGCAGCTGATAAAAGCCTGCCAGCTTGTACACTGAGCTGCCAATGGCCGACATTATTTTCTACACTCAAGATTTTGGCAGACTGTTGCATTCCATATCGCTCTGCGTGGGTTGCAATAGAATATAGGATTGTGCACTCGTACAAAACCTTGTTTTTGATTTCTGAGTTTGTCAAACGTTGTACTTCTGATATATTATTGAATGTGAAACTATAAGACGGACTGTTAACTTTGGGAACTGCACTTTCTCTCTCTCTCTCTCTCTCTCTCTCTCTCTCTCTCTCTCTCTTGCTCTCTGTCTCTCTCTCGCTCTCTGTCTCTCTCTCTCTCTTGCTCTCTCTCTCTCTCTCTCTCTCTCTCTCTCTCGCTCTCCCTCAAACTAATTTCTGCAATTGATCTCACAATTGTCATAAGGCATAAGGAAAAAAAATAAAGTACTCAATCTGGCTTTCAAAGAAGAGGCCAAACACACTTCAGATGAGAGAGAAAGGGGGCATCAGCTGCAAGAGGCCAAGAGAAAAGCAGCTCCATCTGGGAAAGAGGACTGCGGTCCAAACTCAAAGAGGACTGGGACCACAATGTCAGGATCCTGCTGGATGCTGGATGGTTTGTTCAAGGCTTTTTTTACCCAGAGGGAAAGAAAGAGACGGTAATATTTATAATGGTAACTCTGGGCTTCTTAGGGCTGAGAATCAGGGCTTTCAATGAAAGGTCAAGATCATCATAGTATGATAGGTGAGAAAGCATGGAAGCATGGTTGCAATACCAAAAAAAGTATATTTCAAGGAGATAACATTCTGTAAAAAGAAAATAGAAAAAAAGATGTGCTAATAATGATGAACAGTTCAAATGGTTTCGGTTATTATTTTAAAAAAAGAATAAAATGTCAAACCATTTATTCAACATTACAAGGGAGAATTTTGTTTTCAGTGGTTAAATAAAGGTTGAACAAAAAAGAATGAAACTGAACAATACTTTGCAGTGATCATTCTAATGTTAATTTCAACCACAAAACTTTAGTTTTGCAATAAAGTTTTTTAATAACCCAATCAATTTTATAAACCTGAAACCACAACCACCCCCCACCCCCAACCTTGCTACTGTGTGTTGCCTGATTAACTAATTACTGCTGCATCCGTGTAGTAATTTCCTCTATCACGGACAGTCAAAAGTTGCATTTACTTTTCCCATAGCTTTACATGGGATTACACAGTGTGATCAAAATCTTTATCTGTAAGTAAAATGTTTTCCGTAGGTGGATGTTTGGAAGTTGCTTGCTGTTTTATAAAGGGTTTGATAGCGGCTGCTGTATGTGCCGAGGAATGATTTGATATTAAATTTGGAATGACAATGTGGGAACTTTAGCTTTGACTCACAATTAAATTCTTATCTTCACAAAAACAGTTTGCTGAATTCATTTTGGTGATCAGTGAACTCACCAAACTGTGACCGTGAAAAAGAAAAACAAATTGAAAAGCACTTGGACTTAATTATTAAACCATGAATTATGAATGTATCCAGGGCATTGGCATAAAAACTATATACGTATATATATATTTTTTTTTTTAATTTTTATCCACCCTGAACACAGTTGTACAGCTTCATCCATTGCAGTTACCTGCTCCCACCGGGTCAGGAGGTCAAGATTGTGGCAGTTCCTCCATGATTCTTCCAAATCGCGTGACGACCAGCCCACACTACAGATGCGACACCAATCACACACCGGCTATGCCGTAGGAGGATCACATGGTTTATGCACCTGCAGCTGTCTGGGCAACCATGAGTGGCCACTAGAGAGATGAGACTAACATCTGACATCTGACTTGACTGCCTTACACGGCTACCATCCCTGGCGAGGCTGGGCCTATTGTTGCCTCACTAGTGTAGGCCTCTTGCCATAGCCAGTATGGGCAATGCTGGGCTACCAAGTGAAGGTTTTACCCATGAGCCTCTTGGAGGCCCCAAAAGCTTGAGTAGATGAGTTATACAGTGGGTACCATACTTTGTAATTGCATCTGTAATTGTAAGGGGCATTAGAGGGCAAAACATTGTTAATTCTGAATTTTCCTTGGGTTTTGTTTGTTAACTTTGCTGCCTCTACGTTATCTAAGCATCGTCCGCTTTCATGATAGGATGAGAAACATACCTGCTGGTCAATTGAACCTTGTTGGATACTGATCAGTCTATGTTTCTCTTACTGCCAAATAAACTGTCCTGTCCAACGCGAAACCTGTCATATCACACATTGTAGAGACATACGTTTTGGGAGCACACCTGAGTGGAGAGAGGGCAAATATGCACTCCGTGCCGCTGTATGGCCTCCCTCGGAGGCCAGCTACGTTTAAGTGTTTCAGCTCAGTGCGTAAGTGCCCCAGGTCCACAGCACCCTCCTTCACATATCCAGTTTACACTACTGTGAGAGGGAAGGAGAGGGACACCGATCAATTCAGTTCAATATCACAGAACTGCAGAGTGCCTCCAGCTGCAGGAGAGCGATCATAGAGGGACCAGAACATGCTATAGTAATAATAATAATAATAATAATAATAATAATAATAATAATAATAATAATAATAATAATAATAATAGCCAGAGTTGCACATCATCATCATCATCATCATCATCATCATAAAAAACACATTGAAGGAGAAGAAGAGGAGAAGAACAGGAGGAGGAAGGAGAAGAAAAAGAGTTAAATAAATGTAGCCAACGCATAATACTCACCAAATCACTGGTTCTGACTCAACAAAGGTAATTCTCTCACCCGGGCCAGCTTCTCCATAAGCGGCAGTTCCCATGCCAGGGCCATCTTTCGTTTGGCTGGCAGCCAGACACTAACTCCACTGATCAGTCAATCTATGCACTCCGTAATAAAGTGTTGGACAGGGGAAAAAACAGGGATGGGCGCAGATGTAGGGAGGGGCTGCTTCACTCAGGGCGGGGAGACTCCAGCCCCTGGAGGGCTGCTGTGTATCCGGTTCTCTGTTCTATCCACCAGCCCGCTCCAGTCAGCTAATTATCAGCATACACCAATGCGGTTTTTCTCAAAGGCAAGACCACAGACAAATAATAATTTCATTGAAGAGACACACAAACAGTTTCACTCCTTAATTTATGAGTTTGTGAAGGATTTCAGCTGAAAAATGACTTAATCGAATTTGCTGAGCTAATTAAATAATTCAGAAAAGAATTTGCTACCTGTATAGGGCAGCCTAACTAATTACCCTCCACCCCACCCCACCCCACCCCCCTTTTTGGCTTTAATCCCCTGGGAACATGGCTGGATCTGTGTTAGCGAAGGGGCGGTGTTATATTGCTGTCTTGAATGGTGTGCTCTATGCCAGGGCAGAAGCACACACCCTAGGAGGTGCATGCAGTGAATATTATCTTATGCCGCTGCTGAAAGCCTCATTCAGAACCTGAAGTGCAATAGAAGTGAAATCTTGCATACAGCTCTGAGTCTTGATGGCTGTTGAGCACACCCCAGCTTTTATTGATACTCAATTGACAGAAAAGGAAAAAAAAAAAAAAAAGAGTATGGTTGATAGCTCCTACGGAGATCAGAGACACCTCAATGGATTGTATGCTGCATTAAAATTAATGTCTGCATAATGAAACAATAATTACCTGACATGTTTGACTTGAGCAGTGTTGGCAGGAACTCTTATCTGGTGTTATGATTGTGATCTGCAGAGAACTCATT
>CM040756.1:5701522-5709022 GCA_022829145.1 Albula goreensis
TCAATTTGTTGGTTATGCTATGGGGTTAAGGTTGATTCCATCACCCACAGGTGACATTCATGCATGCGTGTAACATGATAAGTGTCTTTTTTCAAGGGTACAAGGGCAATGTGTTATGCAAAAACTGCCCAGCTGGCCCTCTGTCCACTACCCCAGAGCCCTGACCCAACAGCCTGATAAGCCAAATGAATGCCATTAACATCTGCTTTGCCCCTGCTAAAAATCACAATGACCGCTCTGAGATTATGGACGATACCACAGCAGCACCAATGCAGGGACACATGCAAAACTCTTACTCTTCACGATATAGAGAACACAGAGAAGTTGAGCAGGGCTACAGTTGAAAGAGGTGTAGAAATATTAAGAGGTGGTCTTCAGCCATCACTGATTTGTTTTTAAAGTAGCCATTTAATTCAGAAATGGTTTGTATACTTGACAAAATATTGTGGCTGAAAACGTATTGATTTAGTCATGCAAGTGATGTATTTGGTGTTGTAGATGTTTTACTGATGGAAATAAAATGTGTTCATTGAAAATAAGTATGCACTAAATAACTAAATAAATACACAAATAGAGAGGATACAGATCTCTTGCCATCTAAAGCATTGTTCATCTGGGAGCTATCATCTGGCTGCTGAGTTTTACAAGCACAAGCTCCTGTAGCTTATGTCTCTCGCTGTGGCCATGTGTTCTTCAAACCCTGTACAATCTCTGCGTTTGAAAGACAGGCAGTACGGAGTGACAGGTAAAAACCCGATTCAGTTCAGCACTGAAGGACTCCAGCCCGCAATATTCCGCTGGCTCCTTCGGAAGTGGTGACAACTCAAAAGCTGTCTTTCTCCACTGCGCCATTAAGGTGACTTCTGTTCGCACTCAGCACTACGCTGTCAGCGCCTCTTCCTTTTCTCTCTTTCTGTATTCAACATGTCATACCCAGATACAGTCATGAAATATAGAAGCCGGGGTGTAGTCCCCTGCTCGTGGGCTGGCTCGGCAATGCAAGAGACAGGTCTGACAGTGTGCACCGGTGGTTGTACGGGTAATAAGGGCACAGCTGAATTCTGGGATTGACAAAGCTGTCTCATGTGTTTCACCTTCTTCTCCACCATTCGATGTGTTTTACAGGCAACTGCTGATCAACCTGTCTCCAAATGTTAGGTATCAGTGCGAAAGCAGCTGCCCACACCAACAGCCTGAGGTGGGTTAGCTTGATGGTATCAAAGACTGGATTGTTGTTTCACATATGAGAAAATATTGAATAATACATTGCATTCAAATTATTTGAAATGTAAATCACATCTTTTATTACATAATCAGTTTTTTACTGTACATTTTTCTTGTCTCTGTGATTATTCAAGTGTATTCAAATCACCATTTGACTGAAACTTAACCAGTGTCATTTCTGTAAACAGAAAACTAACTAGATTGTTTCTGGAAAACTTGCCTTCTTGAGGAATAAGCAAGGGACTAGGCCTGGGACTCAATAAAACGCTCTTATTTTCTGTAAGGACATATGAGATCCAATTAAAGCAAATGGTATGTTATATAACAACATACATTCATTTGAGTATGTATTATTTTATTGGACATAGACATATTTTGTAATACTTTGGAATTTGTTCTTTTCATTTAAAAAAAAAAAAAACATATGCCATAAAAGATTATCAAATCAGTTCAGATTGAATTTATGTCCTTAAAGAGACAAAGAGCATTTGACTGAATCTACCCAAAGATGTTTTTTTGATATGTATAATTATTTTATGAAGAAGACATAATTTAAATGCGAGGGGTGGTGATGTGGACTCTTCACCTGCGGGGTTATCGTGGTGCATGGAACAGAGATCAGGATGTGAAAGCAGTGGTGAATACCGTGTAAGCGTTGCAGATTAGCGCGGATGAGGATCTGTGCTAAGCCCGACTCGGCGGGTGGGTGAGGCCGTTACAGTCTGAACCACAGTGGCCTGGAGAAGAGGAGAGGAGATAAGCAGTAAATTAATCCCTCCCTGTGTGAGGGACCTGGCTCTTTCCCGCGGCGGTTAGCTCATCGTATCCCGCGTCCGCGAGCCGCCCCCACTGGGGCACTGTCACCCCCCGAGAGGACATATCACTTGAGAGAAGCTGATGATGTCACAGGAAGGGCGCAGACATGGAGACTGCAGGAGCGACGCGGCGAGAAACGGAAAAACGGTGAGGACGTGTTTTAAGGTCACATCTGAGTCGACGGTCCCGATTCTATGAGGCACGCAGCGTAAAACGTGATATAAAGCTATGAATTCAGCGATGGCGAGGGCCAGGATTCAGTCCTCCTCGAAGGTAACAGTGTCATGACTCAGCATGGCTCAGACCGAGAGAGGAGATGATCTACCCACATGTGCATCGGAGACACAAAGAGAGACGAGCCTGAATCAGCCATTGGCACTCTGTAGATGTGCCTCTCATCCAGTCATAATTTTCCACATTTTGGACACGCCCCCCCATTCCTCAGACATTACCTCTAAACCCTTACCTCACAGAAACAGTGTTGGCAATTGAATGTGCTGAATTAATTCAGCTTTTTTTTTCATTCTTCAAACTTCTGGCAATGTGAAAGCTTGTGTATTTTTAAGATTAGATTTATGGAGCCTCCATTCCTCAGTCTTTATCACTAAACCCTTACCTCAAGTTGTCATAGTTATCTGCTCAAAGGGACTCTTCTCTTTGAGGAGAAATACTTTTATTTGTATTTTAGGCTGTTTATACTCTTTTTATTTTATACAGATGTTATATAGAATTATCAATAAACCATTAAGTCCTGTAGAATGGATCTATAATAAAATGGTATGTCCTAGAATACCAAAAAAATAAAAAAAAATAAATAAATAAATAAATAAATCAAGACATAACTACAAGCAAAGATCCCTCATGTGGTTCTGCTGAGAATACTTTTTATTTCCTTTAGAGCATGTGAAATCGTATAACTAATTTGTCTAATACAAAATGTTATTCCTTACAACATGAGCCCTGGTTATGCCATGCGGAATTTGGTGTTCTCTTTTCTGTGAGTTAAAGTAATTCTCGCTTGCAGAAAACGAATGTATTTACTGAAATGGAATGCCACAGTTCAGGTATCGCATCAGGTACGATCAGAGCGATGGCTGTCTGGACTGCCTAAATCAAAACGCTATCTCAGTACGACACTGTATGGCAGTATGAGAAGAAGACGATGTACAAAGCATCAGGATGCAAATTTACTCCAAACTTTTGATTTTTTGTTAGTTTGTTTGTTTTTTATTTTGTGTTTTTAGTATGCAAGTCTGCAATAGACAAAAAAAAAAAAAAAAACTGAATGTATTTTCTGAGTCCTGATACAAACTGTAGTCTGTATCAAACTCAGACATAAGTGTGTTTAAGTCTGAATCTCTTGTTGACAGTGCCATTCTGTATCACTTTGGATCTAATGTGCTCAGTCTCAGCTCGTATCAGTTTGATGTAGACAGTAATGCGTTGCGATATGCTGTTATATAAATTCTTTTGTGAGATAAATGGTTCTTTTAAACCATGAGCCAATTATGATTATTGCCGAGAATGCGTCTTTTCCACATCAGCCCTACATTTGTTGCAGAAACATTCATAAACGAAGGAAACGTCAACTGAGTGTGGCTTATAGAAGTGGATACGATGAGCTACAACAGCCGGGGTAATAGAACAGCTAACTACCACCACCATCACTGCTGCTGCTGCTACTTCCTGTTCCCCTCGCTCCTGTTCTTCTTCTTATTCCTCTTGCTCTTGTTATTCTTCTTCTTCTTATTATTATTAGTAGTTCTTCCTTTCATGGGTGACTGTCTTCTTCTGCTTATAGAGAGTGTCTTACTCGGCATCTTTCTTGTCATCATGTTATTTCATATTCAAATAATTAAGTCAGAATTGCCTGGCCATTATACAGAACTAATTTTATGTCTTTGTAACAATGCAGGCAAACTGGTTTACAGTCAGGATCGTGAGTGTTTGCTTTATTTGTATCATCAAATCTTTATTGTATTTTAATGAAAAATCTGAGCAGACTTCTTCCACCTCAGTGTTGACAATTTCTCATGAACAAAAATAACATTAGAATATGGAGTCTTTGTGTGGCTGTGTCAGTGCTGAAAAATCCAGCTTTTTTTTCATTCTTCAAACTTCAGAGTTTAAGAAGGCTTGTGTATTTTGAAGATTAGATTTATTGAACTGCGAGATTTACTGAAATGCATGCCTTCCTGTTTGGATGTCTCTTTCTCTCTCTCTCTCTCTCTCTCTCTCTCTCTCTCTCTCTCTCTCTCACTTTCTCCGATCCCCCACCACCCCACCCACATACACTCATGAACAATTAAAAAAGAGCCACCGCTAAGTACAGACAGGAAGCACAGATACACAACACACAATGCAAACACAAAACACACCCTCTTAAATGATGGAAGGCAGAGATGTACTGACACTCCACTGTGCTTCTCTCCTCACCCAGAAACATTTTTATTCCATCTGGTTGTGGTAGGTAGTGAAACTGAACGGTGCGGGGTCATGAATAAGGAGGTAAGAAAAAGGAAGGTCCTCTCCACGAGCAGATAACACGGACCACACAACCTGCTCATAAACTCTCTCTGCTGGTTTTCTGAGGATGATGACAGCCGGCCCCGAGTCTGAGTTGTTTAAATTTTATCTCCCGACAAACAATGTTGAGGATTTTCAAGAATCTATGTTGCGTTGATGAAGTTCTGTGTACATGCCAGGATGAGGCGTTGGCTTTCCAGCTTTAGGACATGGTAATGCTAACATAGGCGATAAATTGTAGGTGTTTTTGCTGCAGAACTGTGTTACCTCCCGAACTGAGAGGACTATGGAGAGTTTGTGCTTCTGAAGCCAAAAATGGAACATTTTTCCTGTTATTTGCTGTGTTTAAATGTCTTCCTCACTGTAATGTTATACTCTTTCAGTGATGTAGCCTTTGTGTCTCTTTCCCCATCTGTCCTTGTCCCTCCAGATATTCCCTCCAATCATTGTCTAAAAGACATGCTTGAATTAATGCATACTTATTTGTATTTTCAATGTAATAAAAAATGTATTGTGTGTCTTTGACGAGTGTTTAAGTGTTATTATGCCATACTATAGCCTGAATCATTATCACTTAACTGTTCTGTCTAATAAACACACACACATACACGCAGAAACACAAATACACACACACACACATACACGCACACATGCACGCATTCTCTAATTAACTAATTGAATGACTTTTTGACTGTGTGTACATGGATGAATGATCGTTATTTATCTCCCTGTCCTAAGATTTTACACGTGGTTGCCTCATCTTAGAGGGATATCACTGCTGATTTCTGAGTGTACCCAGGTGTTTCCGCATCCTACTGGCCTGCCATTGGCACCAAAATAGACCTTGCAAACACTCCTGGTCTCCGTGGCAGCCGGCGAGGGGATTTGGTACCACTTGCCCACCAGATGGTATGTTGGCTACCACCGCTTTCAGGGGAATTATGGGAATGAAAATCTTTTGCTGGATGACTCAGTGTTAAATTACGAGACAGCGTGGTGTAAGCCAACTGTGTCCAAGGAGCGGCATTCGTCTGTTGGGTATGGCAACATTACGGCGATCCGCCGAATGTGAAAACGACAAGGAATATTACAATGGTGGGCGGGTGAGCAATCTGAATGGCGTTTCCTCCATTACTGAAGGCAGCGCTTAAACAAAACCAGGAGATTGTGCTTGATTAGAATAAGACAATCCACAAGCATTCCATTTGGCAAGAGAACCTGCTTGTTCTAAGGCATAAATTCATATTTGGCACAATGAAAACGCAGTTATGTTAACACAATTTGGAAGAGCTAACAGTGGAGACTAATGATTACACATATAATATGAACAGTGGATTTTTTTTTTATCATGCTGCACTCAAATGCTGCCTGCCAGTAGGAATTAAATGTTTGTTATGTATTGTATTTCATTATAGATACATTAAAAAAAAACGTTTCAAATGAATTAAATTAAGGCCACAGAATTTGGACACATAAATGACGAAACCCACACGATGTTTTGCGAAATCGGGAGCTAAAAACTCATGCTGGGGTTGTGTTATTAAAATATGAATTAGTGAAGAATAAATAAGGGAAAAGCTTAAAATAGAATATCCATCCATAAAGTCCATATTCCATTCCACTTTGAACTATTTCCATTTATTATTCTTACAGGGCCTCAGCCCCCTGCCTGTTCTTTTGTAACCATCCACTTTGGAGAGTGCTGGCATGGATTCCATCTTGCCACCTGATTCTACCTTCAATAATTATCTCACCTCCTGCACCACGTAGGTGCATTAACCAGGTAGGTTCAATTCATGGTTTAACCAAAGACCTGAAGATTATGTAGCCCCCAATGGCCGAAGTAGAACAGCCCCACCCCAATCCGTGGACGTGTCATGTTTTCACCTGCCTCCAGAGAGGTCAAGGGTCATGGGAACCCAGATCAGGGTTAAGGGCTGAAATCATCCAGTACATTCACCCATAGAAAATTACATAGGAAACAATCTCGCATGACACCCAATATAGATGGCTTAATGCTACATAAGTGATTAAAAAAGCATTCATGTTTGTGGTATATATATATAAAAAAAACATTTAATGTGAAGATAACTTCACTGAATCCTGGCCTGTTCATATGCAAATACATTGTCAGGAGAGGTCCTTAGTTTTAGACTAGGATTGGCTACAGCAAGAAATGTGTATCACATTTACTTTCGTTCCGCATTTAAGCTCTACCCTGTGTCTTACCAGCTAAAGCCCTTTGAGATTAAATAACTTTGATGGCCAATTAGCAAAAAAGACTTCTGTTTCAACAGGTACAATGAAGTAAAAAGAGAAATATTTACAAACGAGTAACATTAATATATATGATATAAAAGCAGAAACAAAGACTCCTCAGACACAGCTGTTCTGTTGAAACCTGTGCTAAAAAGCCTTTCCTGTGTGTTTCATCTCACTTTCCCCGGCCTGCGTTCATACAGTGAGGCTCGGGGGTGTCACTCTAAACCTGTGGGACATCGCTGGGTCTGTGAGCTGGGGGACCAGCCGTCCTGGGAGTCACACTACCTCTGCTGTCCAAATAGATCCCACAAAAAATAAATAGACAGACAGACATACAGACATACAGACAGATAGATAAACACACTGAACAGAAACATTACATGTTCCATTTCACACTGGATGCAATGGCATCCTTACACGTGATCCTCACAAAGTCTGACTTCCCTCACCACTGGCGTGTGACCTTTCCGTCTCCCGAGCAGCCGACACAAAACACTGACGAGCAGTAGGTGTCTGTTTGTACCGTCGCCAAAGTTCTCTTCCCCCCGTGAGCGTGGAAACACAGCAGTCGTTTATAAATAAAACAGGGCGATACCTGACCTCTGCCTCTCCAATTAAATGCCTGGCTCTGTTTTGGTATGAAGAAAAATGTGAAAAAAACCCTCCTTATTA
>CM040756.1:5714022-5726522 GCA_022829145.1 Albula goreensis
ACACGTTTTCCTGTTAAGGCTAAATTTTGTTCAGATTTGGTGATTGGGTGAGTGACAGACCTGCAATTCATTCTGAGCCAGTCAGCTGCTAATTTTCCGGGTGGGTATAGGGCTCTATCCAACCCAGCACAGATGAAGGTTTTGAGTAGTTGTGCTCCATTCCTCCTCTGTCCCTGATTAGAGCTGATTCCTGGAGTACGGATATGGTATGACTCAACTTTCGGCTCAAGTTACACAATAAAAACCAACAAGTTCAAATTTACTCAGATGATCTGAGTAAATCTATTGGCTTAAATCATTTAAGTAAGACAACTAAATCAATATATGTTTCCAGTGATCTCTCTCACGCCATTTACCTGATCTGTTTAAGTTGCCCTACTAAAATGCTCCAGGGCAATCGGTTTCCTAAAACCATTTGAGTAAACTTTACTCATCGGGTTTCACAGGATAAGACAAACACTGCACGGAGAGTCAAGCCCTGTGTTTACCTAAGGAATAATATTCAGTCAGTGTATTATATTTTGATTCATCTGAATACAGTCTGTGCACTGATGGGAAGGGAAATGAGGGCGATGTCTAGACATGCTTTATGGATGTTAAAGTAAAGATGCTAAAGCCCCCTTCAGTGGTCATGGGGGAGGCGTTTCGCGTTTAATATTCAGCGCTTCGTTCAGGCTTTCTCAGCTGGGCCGGCCGGCTGGCTCCTTACCCCCGCTGCCTCGCTCGTATAAAAACACAACAGATCCCACGCTGTTACTCCACGCACCCTCGACATACTGCCAGGGCAGGCAGCGGTGGTGGCAACAAAAAAAAAAAGACACGTTGATTGCACTGGCTTTGATGGAGGCTCAAAGGGTGAATCCCTGCCAATAAAAAATCCCTCATTCTTTTCATAGCTTTCTCTTCAGAGCGATTGTCTCCCTATATTCCTGGAGAACATTTCCGCTATTCATAAAACAAGCCGCGCTGTTAAATCAGTTCTACAATGAGATTGAAAGACCTTGTTTCCTGAAGGTTTTCATTAAAACACAACTTTTAACGTGGGCCTTGCTCAGCCATTTTATGTTACGGTACAGACAGGAAAATACACGAGTTTAAGGTCAATCCCAGTGTCTACAAAACTTGCAAGTTACACATGCAGTGCACCTAAAATAATTGATGCCTAACCCCCCCAACACCACATAGACATGAAAACGATTATGTTTGCACATGCTCTAGCATGTACGTGGGTTCAGTACACGTTTTAGTCCATTTCCTAAATAGTACAATAAGGGACATGATCATTCAAAAGGAAAAAAAAAACACTGGCTTTTTTTTTTTTTTTTTTTCTTCAAGAGATATAAAATAGAACAATCCGGTGTGCCACCCTCAGTCTCTTCCTCTTATTTGGCGTGGTGGCTCTTAACAAAGCTCTAGCACGTGCTTAAGGATATTTAAAGCAGCCTATCTTTATTTCCCCCGCTCTGTCACCAAGCTGACGCCATAATCCTTTCAGTGTGTCCCTTCCACAGCAAAAGCTTTGAATCAGCCGCTGGTGACAAGCATTTACAAGTGCACACTGGGCGCTAATCCCGCGCGCAAATCTTCCGACTGATTCGCTCGCTGCGGCTGTCCCTCGCGCTCCGCAGGACTCCAGGCCTGCCTTTCGCTCATGCTCCTGTCACACTGAACGCAGAGGCATGCTTTCCCTTGCAAAAGTACCACGTCCAGTTAAGATACAGTCCATTAGCGCTTTGTGTGGTAATGAAGAAGTCAACGCACATAATCAGGAAGAGTATGCCGGAGATGTCCAACCGGAGTGTCCGTTTGATAAACTGATTAGTTGATCAAAATAGTTTATAAAACAGTTCATTCACCTGATTTTTTTTTTTCCTTCAGTCTGATTCTAATGTTAAGCTGAATACTAAATACTAATATTTAGTATTCATACAGAAAGCTGAATACTGAATACTAATAGCAGAGTAACAAGGATGCTGAACCAGCAGCGACTATGTGGCAGGCTGTGTTGTTTCTATATCACTAGATTGGCCAGTTTCTTGTTAGCTTTCTTGTTCCAAGGGCTGGTACTAATTTTATGTAGGGATTTATTTACTTACTTAAATATACTAGTAATTTTGCTTTCCTAAAACGAAAAAAGTTCACAGTTGAGTTTTTTATTTATTTATTTCTTTATATTTCAGGGCCTCTCTGACACCCGGATTTTTGTGCTTGTCTTAGCAATGTAGATGTCTATGAGTATGAGTGTATGCTAAATACCTGTGATGTAACATAATGCTGTGAACTCAGCCTTCAAAGTGATTCATAAGAACCACTAGTCATCACCTTTCTCCATCCTCCTTGATAATGCCTTGACATTTTTCCACCAGACGAATAAGGCTATGAGCAAGCACAGTCACCGTGGTTACTTTCAGATTACATAATTTTACCTGTGCTCAGGAATTTAACGATTAACCCGCTGAACTTTCCGTCCTTGCAGACTGTGTTGGACAGTTTAAGCGATTTTTCCTCTTCTCCTTATTCTTCAGGCTTCATATCATATCCACCACACAATGTGCAGTAATCCTTAGCACAAGCACTGGCAAAAGAGAAGTGAACTGTGGGTCAATTAACAAATCTTTGCAAAGTTTGAAAAAATGTATTCAAGTGCTTGAAATACACTCTCATGCATTCCGAAAATTCTTTGCTGACTGAGTGATAAAAAGTGCTTCTCAGCTGTATTAGAGGTCAAAAACACCCTTTAGATCCAATTAATTGTATGGGTTACATACAATATGGATCAAGTACAAGATAAAATGCATAATATTTTACAGACCATACGTATTTCGACTGAACTGATGCAAAATGCACAATGAGATAGATTAACACAAAAGAAAGAGTCTTTTCTCCATCCCTTTCTGCTCTAACTACCCCAGCCTTTTTCCATACAATTCTGTGAGTGATCTAGTGCAAAGCATGAAAAGATGCTTGTCCCTAATTTTTTTATTTTTAAATTTTAATATTTGGGGATCACAGAACCCCAAAGCCCTGTGTGGCATTTGATCACTAATACTAAAAAGGAGAACAACCATTGCGACAAGGTAGATGAAAATAGTCTACTGGGGAATTAAAAGAAAGAATTCACTGGCTCCCAGAATGCTTTGCACACACTAATTTATAACTTTCCACTGCCAGTCAAAATATTTGATTATAGCTGATGATGAGAATAATTGCTTGTACTAAATACACATTAAGCACAATCAGCATTTATTCCTATTCTTGACTTGCATTAGAACAGAAAAACAAACAAAAATTCATGAAAGTATTTTTTTTTCCTGCCGATTTCATATTATATTTATATGTTGTGTGTGTGTGGGGGTGGGCCAGTTGCATTCATTTGTCTGTCAAAGTTCATAACTAATGTTGGGTAAAATTTGGCCTTTGTCGAGTATAGCACCTCACCCATGAATAGATTTAGCAGAGGAATAGCCATAAGCCAGTCATCCTGTGACATTTAACAGCTACGGCGGGTCATTAGCACTGCATACATTAAATAATTATTAAACCCAAGCTAGCTGAGGGGACCTTTTCCGTTCGCTACTGTGAGAATGTAATTTGTAATATGTGTGTGAGAGATGTGATATTTTGTCTGAGAACGCAAAGATGATGTTTGTGTTTATGTGTTAGTGACTGGATGGATGGTCCCTTTCTGTTGTATCCATCGTTTCTCTGGCAGGGGGTAATGCCTCATGCTCTTCCCCCAGCGCAAATTAATGTAAATTTACCTAGTTACTGCTGTGAAAAATAACTTACATGGAACCTGGGAAAACATCTCATAATTTCTCTGTAACCAAAGCCTGTAATAATACTCTGGATCAACTGAAACGGGTCATTATATGTATTTAAATGCATTTTTATTTTGCAATACTTTAGCGGAGGACCACACCTGTTATTAATTAGGTTTAGCCACTGTATGTAGCTACAGCACTGGTTTACATTTGCTTATGTAAAAAAAAGGTAATTGTAACCAAGTATATGTCAGGTCCCCTTTAAAAAGAGTCACCGACCTCCATGCTTACATAGACTATAAATGAAACAAACTGAAGAAACGTCATTAATGTTGAACATGTTGTAACAAGCTTGAGTTTCCATGGCCAGTTGGCCGATTGCACTTTCCTATCTCCCAATGCTAGAATTTGTTTAATTCCCTCATTGACGCGAGAATACCTCCTATCCATGTATTTCTGCGTCATCCATGCACCATTCACATCACTGATATGCATATGTCTATTCAGTTGTTATATATATGTTATTGAGTGACCTTACACGTTAACACTTTTGAACTTGCTTTTTGCTGTCTTTTTTACTGCATTTGTACTGCGTCTGCTTAATTTTTTTTTATTTCTGTGATTGTTGAGTATTTGGAAATTGCATTATATCAACTGTGAGTTTTATGTTGCACATGAAGTACTCTTCATGGACAATAAAGAATAACTAGAAGTAATTTTACTCTGATTTGGTATTTTTGTATTGACTGATGGCATCAGATGACTATACTGCGCTTTAGCTTCGGTCTCAACGTATGACAACACTGTCTGCCAGCACTGTCCCTTCTACCAGAGCGAGGTGCTTCTCTTCCACCCAGCCGATCGGCTCTTGTGACAGGCGTCAATCACCAATCAACCGGGATGGAGAAAAAACAAATCTGCTCTCATTTGAGCTGTCCGTATCCATTAGCGTCCCTGACAGCGGAGCGCGTAGCGACGGTGACATGACACGTCCTTTCATTAGTCTGGAAGCGGCTGATTCTTACAGGGGTTCAAGTCCACTGGTATTTAAATCCGCACATACCAGGATTTAATACAACGCTGAAGGAGAACGACATGTCTGGCACATTAATACCTCTGAGAGATTGATGGATGGTGTCTTGGGATTATTAGTATTTTGCTTTTTTTTTTTCCAGGCTTGAGGATTTTTATTTAATTGATATCTACCTGTCTGATAACCCACACCCCAATCCACCAACCCCTCCATCTCCTGTGTCCACCAGTTTTTTTTTCTCTTCTCTCTCTCTCTCTCTCTCTCTCTCTCTCTCTCTCTCTCTCTCTCTCTCTCTCTGTGGAATCTACTCATCATATTTTAAAATAACATATTGAAGAATCTTGTTCAGCTGTCAAACCCTGGATGGAGTATAGAGCTATAATATTGTTATTGTTAAAAAAAAAATTAAAATAATAAAAAAAAAAAATTAAAAATGTTATCACCAATTGAGCACTTGCAGCACAGCCACTATGGTCATGGAGAAGAGGACATAACAACTTACTAATTAATCAACTGAATAAATAAATACTTAAAAAGGACTGCAAATCTATGTGTCAACAACCTCTTCTATAAAAATAAATAAATAAATAAATAAAAAAACATCACACATCATACAGCTTTTCTGTGTTTGACAAGGTCCAGAATAAAAATATAATTTAATTTTAAATTTAAATTACAGTATGAACTATATCATGATCAGTCATCATGCACTTTATTTTTCACTTGTTATTCCAATATAGAGCACTTTGAATTAAGATGCAGGTACACCTATAGTAATGTAATTACATTGCAAATACTTTAGGGACAAGAGCCTATTGCAAAGTAACTGGTGTAGCGATATTGGTGTAAACACAAGTCTGCAGTGTTCTTAGAGATGTGAAACAGGGTTAGCTCTTTTACATATGTTATAACAGTGTCTGCTTATGCATAAGAACGCCACACACACACACACACACACACACACACACACACACACACACACACACACACACACACACACACACACACAAACACATATATACACACAAGCTATTATTTTGTACATGTTGGAGTTTCACTGGAGAAACAAACAAATGTGCACAAGCTGGAAGCAGGTATTAAAATAAGGGACACATCCAGGAAAAAGGAGAATGTTGGCAGGTTTGAGTAGATTGTACAATTAAACAGACTCATAAAAGTGACTGTATCTCAGTGTGTTCCAGATTCAATAAGCAAACAAACCTTGGCACGGCAGCCATGAAGCACTCAGGAACTAAAGACTAACAGAGTTTTTGGGAGGTACCATTACAGTACACTTTGATTTGCCTCATGCAGCATGGTGTAATTTTCATATTTTCTGCCTCTCCTTCTGATGTTATTTTCAGATCAGCTCCTCCACAACGAATGCATACCTGTTTTAACCCGCGCGTCATGTCTGATGTTTATTTCTGTTCGCTTCCTGCCAGCCTGTCAGACACTATTGGATGCAATGGTCTAAAACATAAAGGGTTCAAGTGAGATTTCAAAGACTGGCGACACTGTCCATTTTATGGACAAGTCTGTACTTGTTACAGACCTATAATAGAATAGGAAACTATTGAGATTTCAGACAGAATGCTATAAAAGATATTTGTTCAGGAGGAAAACATCAATGTTATCTTTTTTTTTTAAGAGAGAACTTGAAGATGAACCTACATTTCCTTACTCTGATTATATATGAACAAACGCGTCTCCATATTCAGGTGTAGCTCCTTTAGTGTTATTGTGTGGAACCCAATCAAATGAATGGAGGGTCAGATCTAGACCAGTGCCTGAGTATATCTCCTGCATGACTCTCACAATGGATGCATTCGTTTGTTCAAGATCACATGCAACACAATAAAAATGGACTTTTCAGGTTATATGCTCATATATTTTGTAATGAAATTAAAAGCCATGATTAGCTGGTCTCAAATCAGGTAAATGTACTTGTGTACAAGTCCAGATGCAGCCCTTAGACTCATTAAGGTCATATGTAATAAAATAAAATGGCCTTCAGACATTTTCAGGTCCCATGCTAGACTATTTTTTAACAGTGAAGATATTACGTTCTTAGAGCCATATTTAGCATGTCTCCAATACGAAAGGCACAAAAAGGGTATATTGCAAGCAAATGCCCTTAAAGAGTATATTTGATAGTGTTACCAGACATTATCTTTACAGAATAATGGGATGTATGTATCTATCAGCAGATGATCTATGGCAATATTTCATAAAAATTCATTTTAATTAGTCATCCTCAATAGTATGTCACTCTCCATTAAATGTGTCTCGATGCCTCTGTGAGTGGGACTGTCTGAATAGCAATGAGAACTCCTTCCTTCACCCCACGATGATTCTAAAACCTTGCCTTCCAGAATGCTCAAATTAGCTGTCAATTTAACTTTGGGTTATAGCTGAGTTACAATGCATGATTTGTTTAATGCATGTTTGTGTCTTTAACTCATTTGGCAATTAAATCCCCCAAAACACCACCTTAATTAGTCGCTATTTTCTCTGTCTGTCTCTATGTTTTTTTTTTTTCTTCTTTTTTAGCTTGAGGGATATCAGGGATTCAGTCATACCATTGCAACATTCCCTGCATGCAAACAAGGTGGAGTACTCCAGGGCACTGGTCAATGACAATAAACAATTTACACATAAAGTGACAACATTAAGATAAGCAAAGTCATTGTGCAGTGCATACATAGATACCATCTGTACCAGCGGTTTCCGAGTGCGAGAATCTGAAAAGGACTCACTGTAGAATGAGACATGGGGAAACCGGTCCCAACAAACGGCCTCAGATTTCCCCAGACAAAAACCCGCCGAAATTGCTCCTGGCACAACTGATTTAGACCAGCAAAATAATTTTGGTATTAAACATTTATTGCAAGAAGGGCTGCTCTGAGAATATGAATTGTGGCGCCTGAAATGGGAAATGGGTATACACTTTTCAAAATCATATTCCAGCTCCCTTTTTTCTGAAATAATTTAAGAGGTGACTTTGAAAATAACCATGCATAGGTCTGGGCGTAAGGTGGCGGGGGGTCTGTGTGCACCCTGAACCAGGGTGGTTAGCTATATCTGAGGGGAACGAGGGCTTTTGGGGGAGGGGAATGACCATTTGATTTTGGCCCGCATGAGTTTAATGAATTCTCTGTGCATTCTTATGAACGCTGAACGCATTGAATATGTGCATGAAATACGGCCATCCCATTGTACCATCTTAACGTGATGACTGATGTGCTGTGAATAAGTGATGAACACAAACCAATGCGGTGCTGTGTGCTCTATGTATTAAATGAAATCTAAATCATCTGCCGTAGCCATCCATTGTAAATCACCTGCCAATACGCTTTGAAAGAACTGCCAATGCACTTTAAATGAATTGCCATTGTGATAGATTGAAAGTGCACAGCTGCTTCTGGAAACTGACCATGACCACTTGCAAGTGGGCACCTTTTCTTTTAAATATGTAAACAAATATACTTTAAAGGTGCAGATTTAATATTGTAATGTTGAATCTATTGATTTGTGATTAATGTATCAATGTAGTGATTATAGAATGAATGCTGTAGTTCAGTAACAATGCAGGAATTAGGCTTGAAATGATCAAACAATAAGCAGTATATTAACATTGTTTTGTAGTAATATTGTTTTATCCGTTCATGCCAATACCACGGCAGTCTTAAGGCTCGTCTGGTGCTGTTCTTTTTTATGTTCCTACATTTTCCATTCATTTACGTACAGATGTATAGAAATGTAAAATAATGCAACACAAGGAAAGACATTTGTTGAAATGAATCTGAGGCAACCATGACAAATAGACCAAGGCACAAGTACCCACAAGTACAATGCAGTTATGAAATTGGCCTAATTATATTCCATTCACATTAAATCTGTTCAAGTTTCCAGTTGGCTTCTGCATTCACGTCAGGATCAGAAGAGATGTGACCCGATGCTTACGATGCATGGGTATGTCCTCTCATGCAGAGAGGGTGGAGAACCAAACGGGAATTAGACAAAGAGACAGATGGTGGTAGGATCCATGGAGATGTTTCTCATAATATCCAAAATGAGTAACATGACAGAGGGAGCTAAATTTCTTTCAAAACGTGCTAACTTTCTGAAAATTGTTGCTCTCAAAATACAGTAGGTAAGTCTAAAACATAATAAACAAAGGCATATCCAAGGACACAACTAAGGCAGACAACTATACAGTTTTCTGTCTGCATTCATTTAATGCTTAACCCTTCTATACTCATGTGACTTGACATCATAGCAGAGATTTTTTTTTTTTTTTTCCGCCTGCGGGTAATGTGTAGTAATGTATTTTAAGTCTCAGAGGAATGCCGATAGTGCCGCCAGGTGTCTTGGATGCAGTGTCTTGTGTGAAATCCCTCAAGTTTCAGAGGGAAAACCTTTTCACCAAGTCACGCCCTGCTAACGATCCCTGCAGTTTTAAGTTACACTCTCCCCATGGAAAATGTGTGACTGTATGGACCAATGGACTTCTTATTTTTCACTTCCTATTCATTCACCTGCAGAAGGTGAACTGCAGCTACAAAATATGCAGAGTCATAAATTTTGGTTTTAGATTAATTTCATCACTTTTTGCATACAGGATAAGGCACCCTGTTTCTAGAGAGCGACAGGATGTGCAGGTTTCTGTTCCAGCTCAGTGCCTCAGACAGCCAAGGTTGGGGCGTAACTTCTCCCCATAAGCAGGTTTCCCAACCCCTGTACTGTATATCACCCATTTTATTGTGTGATAAATATCAAACAGCAGCCATGGCTGTACCTGAAGACCAATAATCATGATAAATGCCTCAGTGAGCTAACTTTGGGTTTACCATAGGGTTATTAATTTCATGAAAGTGTCATTTTAAGTGGGTACATCGCTATGGTAACACGTAACTACTCACCCACCCTGTTCTCCGGCAGGGTAAATTGAGCAAATGTAAACGCGGCCAATTTGTCAATCAGGCCTCACTCTATATACAAAGATTTTCATACTCCGCCCACTAATACCATTCCGTCCCCCTCAGCCATCCCAGCCCCTTCTCACATCACACATAAGCGGTGAATGACAGCTACGCTACTCCACACTCCGGCACTCGCGTTGAAATGGATACACGGTAAAATGATGAGCGTTAACTGAACTCAGACGGAGTACACATTTGATCTCTCTTAGACTTGGACATAAACTGAAGATTGAACAGTGAAAACCGTGTTAAAAAAAAAAAGAACTCAGTGGCGAAGGACAGGTAGGAGTTGAGGGGCAAAGAATAAATGCACAGCTTCAGAGAAATGGACTGCAGCCAAAAGACTGGAGTACCCTACCTTACACAGTCTGGAGCATTAACAACAGAACTTTCCACGGTGTTCTTCATGTCCTAATAGCCCCCTCCTGCCCTGCTCAGATCCTGTAATGTAGTGAAGTGTAGTGAAGGCATGCTAAGTAACTGCTCCTCTCCCTTGTCCCGACTCCACTAGAGGATGCGGGGTCCCATCTGTATTCAGCCCCGGCTCGAAGATGCGAAGGGTATCGGCGGAGTGATGCAAATAAATATTGCAAGAGATAACGTAATGACCCGGCATCGCAGCGGGGAAAACGGAAAAACCACAGAAAGGTCAAATTTACATTTCTTCTGTATTTATTTATATATTTATTCATGTATTTATTCCATCCTCCATTCATTTAACTTTGTTGATGATTTATGGGTGCATACCTGAATGCGTGTGTGGCCTGAAGACTCAAAGCTCGGCTCTATGTTTGATAGCGCCATGACTCGGGGAAGATAAAGCCTGACTGGCTCAACAAAGACGTGAAAGACACATTTATTTATTTTTTCGCACATCCTTACAAAGCCGTCAAAGTAGGGGGCTATAATTCCGTAACTAAGTTCTATTGGGCCACCGCGTCTTCTGGTTTTTGGTGTACAATGACACTCAAGTTATTTATTGGGTAAAGATTCTGTATGTCTTGCTTCCAATGTCTGCATTGGCTTGTGTTTGCTTAGGCATTGCACCTTCATGAGTACTCATTGAATACTCCTGAAGTACATGAGTAGAAGAGTACAAGAGAAGTACAAGAGGAGTACAAAAGTAGCTCTTTTGTAATTCAGTGGTACCAGAAATTTCTGGCTTTTTGTCTGTCTTCAGTTTTAATGATTTAAACCAGTTCAGTTGTTACACTGAATTAGTGAAGGCAGCAATATGCTTGAGGGACCTAAACATTTAAAGGTTCAGGGCAGGAGCTGTCAGGTCCTTCTTCATATTGATTCAACCACCATTTTGGTATAATTTTACACATCAGTGTCTAAATCCCCGCTTACCTGTTTGTGAGTCTCTTATTCTGCGGTTGAGTCATTCTTTTCCTCTCTGTGTATTGTGCTCAAGGTATTTTACCAGACGCGTGTTTGTCCAGCTGCTGCAGGAGGCTCTGGCAGCTTGCAGCTTTCTGATTGTCACCGTTTCTTCTCTCCAAAGGCGCCGGTGACAAACTGAAAGGAGTGTGCCTTAAGCGTGCTGAAATTCACACTGAGAAAGCTGTCTGTATCCCAGCGTGTCGATGGAGCGCTCAGTCAACATCTTCTGAGCAACTGGAGTGATAAAGCTAACCCAACGCCCACCTCCCCCAATCCCCACCCCCCTGCGCCCACCCCCTTCCCCCCTCATCCCGCTACATGATTAAAATCACTGAGTATGCATGTGAGCTTAACCAGCCCGGTTAGAACCCGTCTAAATATCTTATGACTGTGAATAATTAACGATGGAGACGCTTCACATTTTAATTTAACTTATTGCCATCATTGCCCTTGCCAATCATCATAATGTCATTTTGGTAGATTTACGCTTGAGCAGCCCTCGGATGCGGAGGGGCAACATGTGTCCAATGATATTAAGTCGCTGTAACCTAGTAAGCCTCCTCCTATGGTACGATGATTGAAATGACTTATTTCCACTACTCTGGATGTTGCCCTTGTGCTACCCCTCCACTCTGCCTTTAGTGCCTCCAAATGTGATGCTCATGCCTCCTCTCCTCTGTTCATTCAGGCTCAGATCGCATGCCGTACATAAAGAGTCTGAGAAAGGCGGGACAAACACACACGCACACACACATGCACGCACGCACGCACGCACACACACACACGCACACACACACACACACTCGCGCGCGTGCGCCCACACACACGCGCACACACACGCACTTACACACAACCACACACACACACACGCACACACACACACACACACACACACACACACACACACACACACACACACACACACACACACACACACACACGCACGCATATACACAACATCAACAACCAGGACCCATACATAAATAAGAAAAAAGTATAATCTGCTTGCAGGGTGTATGTTGAATGTATCCACTGAATTTGGGAGGAGGGCAAATTGTCCACAAAATCCCACAGACTCCCATTTCAGTGTGGTACATTTTATTTCCTTTTATTTCAATGAGTTCAAAAATGGCATGGACATTTGGCCTCTCCTGTCGGCTTTTTCCGCAGCCCTTGTCTTCTTCATCTCCTGTGCTTGCTTTGCTTTTGATTCATTCTTTCACTTTTGTCTGAGATGTTCACAGAGGGTATACAAGGTAGCCCATGTCAACAACTGTCTACTTCACAGAGATTCCAACAAACACCAAACCAGTCAAAAGTAAAGTAATTGTC
>CM040756.1:5731522-5776522 GCA_022829145.1 Albula goreensis
TCAGATGAAGGCGATGTGATAAAGATGTTTTATTGTGAGATAATGGCAAAGCATTCGTTTGTTTATTTATTTATAAATGTATTTATTTCTACTTGCATGTCATGAAAGTGAAATATGTATTTCCAAATGATCTGGAAATCAGGAATGTAATTCAAATTTGCAGGGGACTGATGATTTTCATAATCTGTTAATATTCACGAGCGGAATGACTCCCTGAACCACTGGATGGTCAGATAGATCTTCATTGCGGTGTGTACATTGAGACGCAGCGCTCAATAATTCACCATGGGAAGAAGGTAATGTCCGTAAGATGGAATTCAGATGAAGGGTCATCAGAGTGCTTGCAGACACACACACACACACACACACACACACACACATACACATACACAAGTGCTCACAGGCACACACACACACACACACACACACACACACACACACACACACACACGTGCTCACAGGCACACACACACACACACACACACACATACACACGTGCTCACAGGCACACACACACACACACACACACACACACACACACACACACACACACACACACACACACACACACACACACACACACACACACACACACACACACACACACACACACACACACGTGCTCACAGGCACACACACACACACACACACACACACATACACACGCGCACACACACACACACACACAGCTGTGAAGCTGTGACGGGACAATACCTTTGTCAGGGAAAGGAAAAAAAGGAGAAATAAATGCTGCCCAGAGGAACAGAAAATGTTTGCGGAGTCAGAAGGCCCGGTACAGCTCTGAGCATACTATACAATACTTAGTGTAAATTCCCCATCGCAGTGTTTGGCTGCGATTCCTTGGTACAAATAGCACAAATAGTGTGATAACCTCTTTTTCATACTATGTGGCATTAGTTTAAAACTCAGCTACCCCAGAAATAGCACACACATCCAGATTCACTATGGCGCAGGGCTGAAGTTAAGGAGACACGCACACACAGACAAGCAAATAAAAACCGACTTGCAAGGTCCTTCCTGCACAATGCATTCCTCTCATAAAATCTCATGAAATAAAATGATGCATGCATGAATTAATGGACTATGTTTTAAAGAAGAGGAAATGATACAACAGATAAATATCCATGTTTAAGAAAAATAATGGAGAAATTCTTTTTTTTTTTCCAAGTTTATCCTCCGGTTAATTGCACAGAGGAAATACATCTGTAGGAGGGGCAATCCGGAAAAAAAAAAAAAAAACTCTGAGAATGTCTACAATTGGGGCTTCTTATAAAAAGAGGATTAGAGCTTTAGGTCTGGCCACCCAGGGCCTGAGACTGCAAACCCGCTGGGGCCAGTGCAGAATGACTTAAGGGCCGTTGGTGAATCAGAAAAATAAAAAAAAAAAAGAAGAAGGAGGCTTGGCTGAATTTCAAGGCAGTATACATGGCTATGGAAAAGTTTGTCGATGAGAAGCATACCCCTGGTTTCAAAAGCAATTTTGGCAAACCATCAGTATCTAAAAAGCCATCTTGTTTTTAATCATACCGTACACATTGTTACACTGTAAGGCTTCCACACTTTAGGAAATGAGAGATGAAACCCACAGATGCCATTTTCTCACTGTAAGCTTAACACCAGCACTGCCAAAACAAGCAAACAAACAAACAAACAAACAAACAAACAAACAAACAAACAAGGAAATATTTCTGGGTGTCACTTTCCCCCAACACCCCCTATCCCCACACCCACACCCAAATATGTATCCCTTATTTAAGAAATCAATATATTCTTAAATAAAAAAAAATAAATAAACAATAATGTTCAGATATGACTCCTGTACTCCAAGCCTGAGACTAGATGTAAGTGTTATCAATTATATTTTCAGCGTAGCGCATCAGACAGTTATTTTACTGAATTAGTATGTATTATTGTCTTATTTAGTAGTAATAGCAGTAGTAGTAGTAGTAGTAATAGTAGTAATAGTAGTAATAACAGTAGTGGTGGTAGAAGTAGTAGCAGCATAGTAATAGTAGTGAGAGTATATACACAACACTTTCAAAATCTGAATGTATCCTTTACAGTTCCTGTCATATGCTTAAACATGAACATCTCTGCAGTCACACAAATGTGCCTGTCACCTTAATTCACACTAATTATGACTGCCTTTGAATGGTGGTGAACTCAAAAATTACTTTTCGCTCAGGGTTTTTATCATGGTATAAATGTGTTTTAAAGGGTCCCCTCAACCCAATGAAGTGCAAAAACTGTAAATACTGATAACATAAAGCTATACATAAAAGGAAGAAAACTAAACTAACACAGGAACATCAAGGGACTCAATAAGTCAAAATATTTGCGACATCATTTTGAAGTAAGGCGTAAGATGTCTTCATAAATAATGAGCAGTCATAATTCTGCTTCTCAAGGGTCCTGTCTCACACGCTGTCAGGCAGACAGGAAGTTCCTCCAGCGTATCCATGCAGATCGAAATCCCTGGAGGTGCCGTTCGCCACGCCAAACGTCCTTGTTCCAAGCAACGGGGTGTGTCGTAAACCGATCCACTGCAATGCATTTTCATGTAGCAACTTATTTACTTTGTCCATGCAGTCCAGCATGTACAGCTGGACATTTCACTGTAGCTGCTCAGGTGCATTGCTCATCCGAACAATGGCAGCGGGCTACCTGGGATTCATTACACAACGATGTCTGCTCAGTTAAGAACTCAGATTATGGATATCTTGTTGCAGAGACGTCCCTGCTCATTCTTGGCTGGCGAAGAATGTTCGGGGTGATACCATGACCACCAGCGCAATGATGTAATACCGTAGTGGCACTTAGCACAGCGGACTGATGGAGGAACCGTCAACAGGGGCGCGGCCTTTGGCGCAAAGCGCTTTTGATGATACTAGACGCGCCATCGATCGAGTGATATCGCTCAAAAAGGCTGGGAGAGCGCGGATGTGTCGAATCTCGCTTTTCCCGCGTGAAAGGCCAGACAACCCTAATCTGGCCCAGCTGGGGCCTGTTGGGAAGGGACCCTGAAGAGGGCTGAACAGTTGTGAGTTGAGAGCTGAGAGTTGAAAGAGTCTTGAATCCCACAACAAAGTAAACTGACACCCAAAAGGGATAAAGGAGGGATGCTTATCACGGCCTCTGTGTTGGTACGGAGCCCCATTGCGTAACCATGTATGAGTCTGTCAGCAGGGTAGAGGCAGAGCTGATAAAGAACAGACACGCGCCTCTCCTCAGCCCTGTCCCTCACGGAAGAGCAGCGGCCATCTACCTCCTCAATACTGTATGAGATCACCGTGGCTGAATAAACCTGCGCTGGCCTCTGTGAATGATTTCCACACACACACACATACACACACGCAAACATACACATTCGTGCGCACACAAACATGCACATACACACACGCAAACATACACATTCGTGCGCTCACAAACATGCACATACACACACGCAAACATACACATTCGTGCGCACACAAACATGCACACACACACGCAAACATACACATTCGTGCGCACACAAACATTCACACACACATGCACGCACGCTCACACCATGCACACAGACACATACACAAACACATTGAGCATGCACAAACACACATGTGTACACAAATGCACGCACACACACACACACACACACACACACACACATACACACGCAAACATACACATGCGTGCACACACAAACATGCACGCACACATGTGCATGCACGCTCACACCATGCACACACATCGAGAATGCACAAACACACATGTGTGCACATATGCACACACACACATGAACATGCTCACACAGATGCACACACATGTGCAGAAACACACATGCACATGAACACGCAAACACACACACACAGACACACACACACACACACACACACACACACACAAAGCGCACAAAGCTATAACTTTGTAAAATCTCCTGAGCCCAGCCTCTGGTCACGGTTCATTCTAACAGAGATGTGGCACTTCTCTTTTAAGAAGTGCAGTGCTTTTGGGACAACCATCAAAACAAATTCAAATTACAACCTGCTGCCATGCTAAAATTCCCTCAGCAGAACTACTGGACCTGATATCTGCACTTATGGCTTCTCCTGACATTTCCCAAGAAAAATAAAAAGCATATTCTGAAAGCTCTGTCTGTCACATTTATCTAGCATGGCATCTTTGGTAAAGAAAACTGGTGACGGTCTCCATGACTGATTGCCATGCCCTGAAATAAACGCACATGCTTCCCTCTGCTGAGAACGCCAGGTATGAAGAGACAGCAATCAATGTATGTTTCAGCCGTATGAATGCAATATGAACAGAATATTATATAATAATAAAATAAATAAATGGGAGTAAAGCAGTGAATGAGCGAGACAGAGAGAGGGAGAGAGAGATAGATGTATTTACATATTAATTCATGTTGAATACTGCTTCATGTTGAATTCTGCTCCAAGTGTACAGTTACCCACCATGTAAATGAGTTCACGGCCAGCAATCGGACTTATAGCTGCAACAAATCCACAAACTTATTATGTGGAAAATTGCAGAATCTTCTTTTGTAGCAGGGCTCAGTGACATTTTATTGGAAGGACATGGCATGAGTAGCTTCATTATGTTGATTAATTTTGGTCGGCAATGGATTCGATCAGCAGAGAAGACGACTGTGAAAGTCACAGTCGGGGCAGTACGTGTGGCCGCCATTAGGGACGATAAAAGCTGCGTATCTGCAATGCGGCAGTGTGGCGTTTCTGGGCGGGTTACAGACTCCGTCTGGCCCATTCTGACCCATTGTTCTTGCAGATGCTGGAGACGCTCACCCTGTATACGTTTGCTGCTCCCAGAGCTCTGGGGGAAGCATGCTGTACGAGCTCATGCAACTGAGGCTTGCATTACTGTGCCTCTGCCAGGGATAAGCCTAGACAAAGATATCACTCTTTCATTTCATTTATGTATTTTTTAGTTTTCAATAGTAACATATATTTTAACCATCATATTACCTAATGTAATACTAAAGTTCAAATCCAAAGAGTCTTTACTACAGTGCCCTTAAATGTATGAAGGTCACATTTTACTCATGGATTTTCATGCAAAATGTGGCATAGACTTGAACTTGCAACACCCATGAGTTGGTCTTGGAGGTGAGAGACAGCTGGTTACAAACAAGTCATTCATATGGGCAGAAAACTGACTAATGGCTGGTGATGTAGGTTGGGTGAGGGGTTGTCTGAAAAGCAAGTTTCCCGAACCTTTGCTTTAACAAACTCCGGTAATAGAACCTAACCAGTGCAGAGATGTTCACATGTTGCAATCGCCAACAATACTGCCAGTAATCTTAAAATAATCCTGCTAGTGTGATTATGCTTAATGTGGTCATTATCTTATTATGGCATTATCCCATTGCCAATGTGCATGCATACATGGTCATTGTTAAACAAAAACCACATGAGAAAATTAAATAAAGGAATTCTTAACAAATGGTGGAACTGAGTGCTGTGCTTTGACAAAAATGTAGTTTTTGTCAGGTAAGTGGCCTTGTTTTTTGCTCCTTGGCTTAAATCCAATATCAATAATGTGGCTCACTGACCTCTGTTACCGATGATATAGGAGTGTATACGGCCCATGTTTTTATCATAGTAACAACTTATTGATGTATTTATTTGTATTCATTTTTTTAATGCAGGGAATGTATTTGTCAAGGTACACGCAGAAACAATAAATTATCCAGCCGTCTGCTTGCCCACATGCATAATGCTGTTCAAGAACATTTGTCGTTCAATACTGAGGAAAATCATAAACTCAGCACTTTCAAAGCAAAAAGGCAGATGACCGATACATAATGGAAACTGGTTCATCCATTTTATATGTCTGTCACTTTTATTGATTGGTCTTGTTCATACATATATAAATGAAATGTTTAGACTGCTGGGCATGGTGCTGCACTGATGAGGAGCAAAAACAGTCCATGGGTCGCTCTTAGAGCAGTCCTCATCAGCACACGAGCGAGAGATGGAGAAAAAAACAAACAAACAAAAAAAAAAAAAAACAATCTCTGTCAGTCGACCTGTAAGCGCAGCGGTGCCCTTCACAGAATGATGACAGTATCAAACTGTATCAAAAAATCCATCCACATATTCACATATTAACATTTTCTATGATACATGGGGCAGCCTATAGCCTAGTGGCTGAGGTACATGATTGGGACCCCTGAGGTTGTCAGTTCAAGCCCCACTCCAGCCACAGCAAGAACACCATTGCTGTTGGGCCCTTGAGCAAGGCCCCTAACCCCACATTGTTCCCAGGGGGTTTTTGGCCCCTGGTTAGCCTAATCAACTGTAAGTCACTTTGTATAAAAGCATCAGCTAAATGACTGTAATGCAATGTAATATCCACAGCATGGAGAGCCTGTGAAGAAAGAAAGGCAGCCAGGACTGTGGGTGCCATCTTGGATCCATCCCTCTCACCTTCTTCCTCACCAGGTTGGGTCCCCTCTCTATAATGAATGAACTGGGTTACTATTTATTTTCGACATGTGCTTCACAAGACCTGTTTATATTTGGGACAGTTCTATCAATTAATCCCAGCCAAATTTGTTGCTTTCAGATTTGCAATTACATGTCCAACAAACAATTCTTAGTTTAAAAACATTCCAAAATTTGGTGAGCACAGAGCAACTCCCAAAGAATCTAAGCGATTGCCAATGGCCGTCACAATGATAGAAATTAAAATAGAGCAATAACTACTTATCTCAATGGAGGGTGTTCAAACAGCATGAGATCAAATTGAAATTGGCTTTTTATGTCTGTCCGGCACAGAATAAAATGATACCATTTTATGCCAACGGCCTTATTTTTCACTTTTTCTTTTATGACCAAGCCTAGCCACCATGGTAATCGTGCTTAAATGAAAATATTATGAACTCATCTACCTTTTTTCTCCCTGTGAATCGTCACAGTTAATTATAAACAATGGGCGAGCGACAACCCAATCTATCACCTTCAGTAAGTGTATTTTTAAAGCGTTTCGTTCACAATGCCGATGTGTATTTATCTTCTCCTCAGCAGAATTATTAATGGTGCTCGTTGCAATCCTTTTTCAAATTACAAACCTGTTTTGAAAATGGTTCTATCATATATAGGACTCTTCACCTAAGCAGCCAGCAAAGCACAATGACTGCAGACAGCCAATTCATCAAGCCATAATTATGACAACTTATCACGCTTTGAAAAAGGTAGGGAAAAAGCTGTGAAAGTAATCGTACTTCATTACACACTTATTTGTGCTGATAGATTGAACTCATTTTCCCGACGCATTCTCCTGGGAGTGACACTGCTACATTAGCTACCGTATTAAGGACGGTGCGACGTTAGCACGGATCGGTGTTCGTTAAAAGCAAACGGCATTGATCCAGAAACGCAATTCAAATGTTTACATGTTTACAGCGGTTATTTTTGTTAAAAAAAGAGAGAAGAGTGAAATGAATGTGTGGTGAGATAAGAAATGGGCCTGGGTTCAGATATGTAATTGAGTGCACCTGATTTTCAGACAGGGGAAATGATTTATCTCAGAGCCCCTTGGACTGTGACTGGCTTGGTTGTCCCGGGCAGCAGGCTTTGCTGTCTGGCCTTCTCCCCATAACAGAGTCTTTTTTTAGGGAAAACGGGGGCGATTTATTCAGGTGTCTTAATGAAATATGAGGTAAAAAAAGGCTTCATTTGTGTTGACGTTTCCTCATTGTCTCTTTGTCTCCTATCTCGGTGTGTCTGGTTACTCAGTCGGCCAGTAGGTCAGAATCAGCCACAGCTTTATGCATCTTCTACGGATGAATCTATAGAGAGCACAATGCTGTAAATCTCAAACTGCTATGGGTATGGGGTTTTCGAGATCTTACATTTACATTTTTATTTTATTTCAAAAACCCTCAACTTTCATTGCTGCATACATAATGAAAAATAAATACATAGAATAATCTCAACACTGTGAAGAAAAATGCTGAATTAGGGGTCTCTGGCAGGCTCTTTGAACATTGTGCCAGTTCGGGGCAAAAACTAGCCTATCGAGCACATCTAGCTCAAGCAATAGTACTTGGACTATAGCCACGCATTTCAGAAACTCAACTGGACTGAGATCATTGCTGATTGGATTATGAACATGAGGTCCAGTGTAGAAACATGCCATTAGTTATTTCTTGCTAGTGCTCCCTCTGGAACATTGTTGTACTCTAATCTGCTTGAGACAGTGGACTTGGTTACAACAACCTCATGAAGGGAAACCACGGCAACTTTCCCAGCAACTGCATGGGGAATGCAGGGATCGGATACCATTGGCCATGGGAGAATGGGTGGAGCTATGCTGAGTAATCAGTCACTGGCTGAACCAATCAAAAGATTGATTTATTTATTTCATTTATTTATATTTTGAGTTACTGAGCAGGATGATTCTCCCATCATTGCAGTTTGATTCTCCTATAATTGCAGTTCATGTGTTGGTATACACTTTTATTATGATGTAATTTTAAGGGATCAAGGCAGCAATATACAGTATTAGGTGAAGCACAGTTATTTATTTATTTATTTATTTATCATTATAATTGCTTTGTGTTTATTTATGTATTTAATCATTTTCTTATTTTGATGAATTACTTACTAAACAACTTTAGGCTTGTAGAAGTATTCAAATATTTTATTTTCACTATGTAATGTTCCCTTCTGAATTGATATTAAGAACTCTATATTTTATATTATTCTAATAGAGCAGTGAAATGGTTGGTTTGAGTTCTCAGTGAATCTGTGCTGTTGTCAGTTTGTTTGATCTCACTCTTTTTCACTCTTTTTTTGTGTGTGCGTCTGCATGCATGCACGTGTGTGTGTCTGTGTGTGTGTGTCTGTGTGTGTGTATGCATGTGTCTGAGAATGTGTGAGTGGGTTCACTCAGCCAATCTCTGCAGCTGAGTGCCACAGATCAGCAGGGACTAACCAATCATTTACATGCAAATTGGATGGCATCTATTAGCCTTTCATAAAATCAGTTAAGATTATTGGAAAATCTGAATAATGCCAACACCTAACCTTAGTGCTAAGTTCTGAGAAACTGAGAGCACATTGTGATAACAGTAATAACACCAGTAGCCGTTTGGAAAGAGATTAAGCACTGCTTTCCCTCCACTTTACATCATATTTACTATCTTCAGGGCAACTGTGATTGATGCACCAAGGAAATAACAATAACGATAAAAATCTGGAAAGTCTCAGGCAAATACAATGTAATAAAATCATAAATATGAACATCCTGAGCAAATGTAAATAAATAAATAAATAAATAAATAAATAAATAAATGAATGAATGAATGAATGAATGAATGAATGAATGAATGAATGAATGAATGAACACCACTATCTGCTGTAATGTATTTTGAGGGCATTTCCATGTGGGCTCTTAAATACACATGTTGTTTGAGTAAGATTATGACACGCTCATTGCCTTTTGTAAAAGTGGTGAATTATTGAATGAGCTCCTGCGTACCCTGCGATCTGCAGATGTCTCCACAGATGGCAGACGTCACTGGCTACCTTAAAATGCCAACAGTTTCCACACAGCTGCGTTTGCACATTCACAGGGTGGATGGAAGTGCAATTTATGATTCAATAAAAAAAATAAACCATAAACACATTATTTGTGTGTCAAGCTTTTATACCCTTGCATGGCAGGTTCATTCTTAACGGTCTGGGACTTCACTTTAATTTAGAGCTCTGAGGACACATCTAGATTTCTGCAACATTTCACTGTGGTGTTTCAGTTAAGAACAGTTGCAATAAAACCCTTGACACTGATGGCATTTTTAAACTCTCAGACTCTTTTAAGCTCTCAGACTTTCATCTCAATGTCATTTATTATTATTATTATTATTATTATTATTATTATTATTATTATTATTATTATTATTATTATTAGTATATAACTTGATATTGGCAACAACCTACTGGAACCAGAGGGGGGAAAAAAGCAAAATGGTTGGAGTATCATGGGTACAGCTAAGTGTCCAAATCCTTGATATGAAGGGTACAGTAATACTACAACTACAAGTAATAATAATAATAATAATAATAATAATAATAATAATAATAATAATAATAATACATGACATTGAGATGAATGGGAAAATGTGTCCCAGTCTAACTGTATGTGCATTTATAGATTACTGTATTTTCTAAGGCACTCTAAATCTCTAGGTAAATAGTGTAACACAGTCAGTGCTTGGGCTCAAGGCCCACGTGGGAAATTTGCAGATATTTCCCAGCTATGAAGAGAAGCACCTCTGCCTTTAAGTCTTTATTTACCCATGGCAGGACCGACTGCACAACCTCTGGTGTCTGTGTATATCTATTTAGGGGCAGTCTGGTGTGTTTATTTGCAGCGTTTGATCCATTTTTCCCTAGTGTCTGGGGAACCAGCATGGGGTGAGATTGAATTCCTTTCTTTGAAACCTATTTTCTCCCACCTCTCTGTGTTATTACACACATACCTTCAGCGTATTGAAATGTATGCTTGTCACATTTTTGCACTTGCCATAAGAGATTTGGGGCTCGGCTCAATGCATCTGCAATGGAGAGTCATGATTTCAAATAGCAATATACACACACCTGAATATATGCAGTCTGCCCCTATATATAGTTTCGTATATAGTATGGCTGTGACTCACACTGTTAAAGCAACAGAGACATTAGTAAGAATAAAATATGAAAACGTTACTTTAAGGATAAATCACAGCCGGATATAACAAAAGGCATGTGATGAGATGATCACAAATATCTCCTTTTTGCTTTCTCAGAGTCCAACTTTTGACACAGAAAGAACAAACTAGCCCCACCCGCCCGCCCGCCCTCCCGCCTACCTCATGCAGCATCCTCTCTCCTATGGCTCAGCATGCTCCATTACAACTGAATCCTGTATCCTCATTATCCACCACACACAACTTCTCACCTTAGGAGACTCCGGCTTCTCCAGCTCTGCACCAAGCTTCTGGAATTCTCTCTCCACCTCCCTGTTATAAAAGCTCCTAGCATCAGCACTTTGCTTCTGTAACTTTGTGTACTATTTTATTGGTTTAGTGTTTTTTTGTTTTTGTTTGTTTTTGTAACTAGAACGCTTACCATAAATAAGACTTTTTGTATGTTTTTTTTTAAGTTTTATCTTTTTAAACAAAATAATAATTTATAGTTCAAATCATATTCATCTAGTTGCATTACATTTATTGTTGTTGTTTTATCTCTTGTTGTTTCATTACTTGGTATTCCAACTGTCAAATGAGTGTCATTTTCTCATTTATTGGGAAACAGAGCCCATGACTGTGTCAGTCAGCTGTGAGGTGTAATATATAAGCAGCTTTGGGAGAAAAAGAATGCTCCAGAAAGTTCCCTCGGAGGAGAATCTGCGACTGGCCTTACCCTGACTAACAATGGATCTGAGTCATTGGTAGTACTGCCATTGCTAATTGTCACAGCCGAGCCATCTACTCCTGTCTTTTCAACTGGGTATTTCTAAGTGTTCTACACCATATTGATCCCACCAAATACCGCCAGTGTCATTTGGACGGGACATTTTGCTCCCTCTTTTATATTAAATGTCTTTGGTCAATACAGAATTATATGCCTCCCTCCTGCACACTCCTTTTGCTCTGCTCTGCTCCCGCTCTCCCCTCCGCCATCCGTTCCGTTCTGTTCCGTTCCATTCCGTTCTGTTCCATTCCATTCCGTTCTGTTCTGTTCCGTTCCGTCCTGTTTCAGGCTCATGCTGCAGAGTTGCTATGCAGATAGAGACAGCCTTTTCCCCGTGGAGTAACAGCCATCTCTTCTACCAGAAGGGAAAAAAGTCTAAAGCACATGAATAACCCTGCATGGAAGTGGAGCTGAAGATGCCAAACATTTGCTTACAGACGGCAGTTTGTTTATGTACATGTGTTCTTTTGATATTTTTTAAGCATTCGGAGCTTGCTGGTTTGGCGAGTGCATTTTGAAGTTTAAACTATACAAACCTAAGAACACGTAGTGATGGGAACCAGCTATTCTTCCTATCTAGAACCATTATTTACAGTATCTCCAGTACGGAAAATTTAGAATCGCATGTACCTGGTTTCAACCAAAACATTGATAAGGTATTAAGAGCCTCTTGGATTATATTGATAGATTAAAAACTACTTTTCCAAACCCTCAATATGTGTTTCAACTTGTTTTCCTATTTACATCAATTTCAGTATTTTATGTTCAGGTAGTTGACTAGAGGAGCATTTCCCTAGGAGCATTGCTCAGGTGTGACCCCCTCCTACACCTTTGTAAGATGCTCTAGGTAGCTATGACACTCTGGAATGAATTTGTTCTGGCCTGCATCCAGTCTTCTCTGTCTCGTTTCGTGAACACCTGTTTGTGGCTCTACTGGGACTTTACTCTCAAACTGATGTTGCCTACAGGAGTCTGGACACCGGGAAGCACCATTAGTGAGAGTCGAGGTTCTACTCTTTTTTTGTAAAGGGATTAGTCTTTCCACCCCCGCCCCCCACCACCCCCTCCTCCTCCCCCATCATGCCATTGTTTAGCATTCCATGAAATAGGAACAAATCTCCCCTCAAAGAAAGTCTCAAAGACTGCACACTGTCATAGTTGCATGGCACCACTTTTGTCCGTTATTAAATAAACAGTCCTGTCAAACGAAGGAAGGAAGCCGAGGCAGCTCCAGTCCTTGGCAGTGGATTGAAATCCGGGACAGGGAGAGAATCCGGCGTTAGTGAGCCATGGACTTACTTTGGTCCTGTACACACATGACTTGGGATAAATGCTTTGCCCGAAATACTTTGCTCCTTGAGACATGTTTTATTTTGAGAGTCAGGTAATGTTCAGACCATAAATTCTTATTTTGCAGCATTGTATGCCGTGTGCTACTGGATTAAATGGTAGATGATTCCACATCTGCAGAAATAATTTTTATTGGTATCTAATTAGTTAAAACATTTTAAATATGTATGTTACCTAGGTCTACAAACCCAGCCTTTAAACTTTGGATTTTTTAAACACAATTCACTGCTGTGTCCTGGGTGATGATCCTATATATCTGAGGTTCTTGAACAATATATTGTAGTCAAGAATTGCTGTCATTTTACACCATTTTATGATCCCCTTAATGTCAATGTTATTTTGAAATAGCAAGGCTAATTTATCTGTGCTTACATATAGTTTTCAAGGACAAATGGCTAACAGGTCCTGTTGTGCAATGGGTGACCAATATATGTTTAATAACAGATGTGATAAAATACAAAATGAATATATGTAGTCTGAAATGTGAGATGAAGTCACGTATTCAATAAAAAAAAAAAAAAAAAATGTGAGTAACCCGGAAGTTAACTCTATGGCACAGGATTTATGTTATGATTATCAATGAAAATTTGCCTCTTTTATACCTGTGAGAAAAGTGCCCTGGTGTCCTAAGGGTTAATGTGGATCAGGTAATTATGTGGTGCAGGTCTGGGTCTGGCTCTTCAGCTAATCTAGTTCAGTATTTATCGTTACTCCTCGCTGCGTTTCCCCCTCGGCCGAGCTTAGCAAGAGCCTGCCCGGCGATCACCGGCAGCGGACCGCGAAGCAGACCGCAAATCATCGGACTGCGTGAAACACCACCTGCGTGCTCTGCCCCCCCTCAGACCCCCACCCCCCGCGGTGCACCTGCCTGTGCCGCTCTGTGCAATTAGCTGGCTATGTTTCCACAGCAGCCGACCAGCTCACCCATCATAAAAACCCGACACCCTTTCCCCAGCAGCCCCCAGCAGCCCCCAACACAGGCTGCAGAACATGCTGCAGATGCAGGCTCCAGAACAGGCTGCAGAACAGGCTGCAGATGTATGCTGCAGAACAGGCTGCAGATACAGGCTGCAGATGTATGCTGCAGAACAGTCTGCAGATGCAGGCTGCAGATGCAGGCTCCAGAACAGGCTGCAGAACAGGCTGCAGACATGGTCATAATTCAGCCTAATCCATCCCTGGGCTGGATTCAATCAAACTGTCTTGGGCCAGGACCCAATCTAATGCACTTATTTACTTTCAGGGTGGATGCAATTCAATCGAAACAGAATTTGTTGCCCTAGAGTATGTTACATTTTATTGGTGAAAATCAAACATGTCTTCATTCATAAACTGAACCCCCCCCCCCTTAAAATTATTATATTCTATTCTGTTTTAATTGCACATGTCCTTAAAGAGACTAAAAATGTGTTTCATTCAAACTGGCTCCGAGGCCTCATTGTTCTGTGCTTTGCATCCTTGCTTAGAGTGGCACTGTGTTGACTGCAGCATACTGTATCTATACTCAAAATGTTTTGCCAGTTGCTAAATGAAACCATTGCACCAATCCGCACAAATCCGTAATGATTGCTGAAAATGTAACACGGAGTAAAAGACAATGCAATCTAGGAGCACAATAGAACAATCCCTCTCCTTGGAAACTAAATTATTGAACAGGAACTATCAACACAAATAGTGAACATTTTACAGCATGCATTTGTAACCAGCTCATGGGCAATAGCTATAAAGTGATATTGCACTTGCATACATTACGCAGCTTTACATTGGCAAATTACTGCTCAATTGTTAAACTGAACAGGCCAATCACTGTTATGTTTGAAAACAATTGAGTAGACACAGTGTATATTCATATTTGCATTATCTGAAACACAAGCAGTATAATCTAAAATACATTGCACAGTTGCTAAAAATATTATTCATAAAGCCAATGTTCAAGGTAATATTTCATTTCTGCAGTTTTGATTCTTATTGTGTTAACAAGACATGGAATAAGGTTATGTCAATAAGTCTCAGTGTATATGCATGTCGTAAGAGCTTAATACATTGTGTATATATTAATCAACAAAGACAAGCCTGTATGATGATACATCAAATGCTACATAAAAAGTTGCATCCATTATGAAAGAAAAAAAAAGACAAAACTTCACTTTAAACCAGCCTTCAGACCAAGACTCATGTGCAAGTGGTCATGAATGATTTCTATGTCAAACTGTGGTAATGATTTAGACGATTTAAAATGTTTTGTTGTAGCAAGGGAGGTGTTGAGCATGCTTCCAGATGCTTTCGAGAAATATGCCCTCTGTGATGTGTGACCATTTAGTTACTTGTATATTAATTTGAATGATATAAATGACATTTCTCTCAGGTAAAATATATGTTTATGGGTTCTTGCATAATTAAGTTGGTGTATGCACAGAGAAGACAAATGGTTTCATTTTTCAAAGGTGCCACATTAGTAAGGTCATTAGGTGGCAGATTTTAAATCTGTACCGAATTTCCTCCCTCAACAGGGATGGCGAAATTAATTAAGAGTTACAGCTGCCATGGCCCGGGAGAGAAGAGTTTCTTCAGCGCCATCTTAGTTCTCTCTAAATACCCAAGACTGAAACTCGATTAAACTGGTTTGGAATAAAATGTCCCAACTACTCTGATTTGAGAATGCGTTCCAAAGTGTGGAAGAAATGCCCTTTAAAACAATGCAAAATATAAATATTTATTTTGGAACATGGGTCTGCTATTTATAATGTTTACAATTGCCTGAAAACATCTTTGAAGACACCAAAGTCCTGGCTGACAGACAATAAACTTTTCCATAATCATTTGTCATCTATTTAAGGTACTCAGAACATATCCAGTGGGGTCCAAAAGTGTGAGACCATTGGTGGAAGTGCATTCCTGTATAATGTAGTACAAATTTCTTATTACAAATTATACTAATAATTTGAGTGAAAAGTAAAATCTTAAAATATCTTAAAAATATTCATGAATTTCAGAATGTCTTAGTTTTTGGAATTTCCCCTGTTTGCTTTAATGACTGATCTCCCCTGGTATGGCTCCTGCAGGTTAGTCTAGTGCAGAGGTTCCCAGAGTGGTGGTGGGGGGGGTGTTGGCCACGAGATGATTTCTAGAATCAAAGATCCAATCGATGTATAGTGCCCACCCATCTCATTAGGTAACTTTAACTTCATTACTATGAAAAATAATGCATTTATGGTTGTGTTATCAAAGTGCTGTGCCCTGTATTAATAGGTTTATTAGTGTGTGCATGCGTAAAAGTTTGGATGCTTCAACCACCTCCGAGGATATGTGGGGCTTGCTGCTATTTTGGGGGTCGTGGGCTGAAAAGTTTGGGAACTCCTGGTCTTGTCTGTAGGTGTGTGTAGTCTCTGCCTTACTCTACCAGGGCAGGAAATGTGTGAATTGTGACACATCTACAGTGTGAAAAGTAGCCAAAAAGATCCGCCACGCACCTCAAAGGAACCATGAAGGCATAATTATGAAAAAAAGGAAGAATAGATATATATAAATGCAGTGCTTGACAGTTACAGCACAGAGATGCGTCATGGAGACTTAGTCTGCAGCTAATGAAGTTAATAAATGTGCCATTATACCTGGAGTCCCCCCACCTGCTCACAAATGAATCAGCGAGCATGGATCCCCATCGGTCCCTCGCCATTCGCACATCTCCCGTTTGTGTCAGACAGAAAAAGCGAGACCAACCGTGCGTTTGCACAGAGCATTTAATTGTTAGTTATTTCAAAGCAAAGCAAGCAAGCGCTAAACTAACAAAGCAGGCAGGCTGGTGCTGCCTACTGAATCCAGCCTGAGCACAATAATGTGACAGAGAAATACTGATTTTTATTTTTATTTTTTTTAAGTTTACCCTGAAATGTCATACTTAATGTGAAATTTCCAAAGCCAGAGACAAATATATACACAAATGATTTCTGCGCTCATTACAGCATGACTTTAAACAAGGTTAAAAATGAGAGGGGTTCAGCATTCACTTGTTATGTATATGGGTTATGTAAGGTATCCCACTATTTTGGCATCTTTTTGCTTTTGCAGGCTGTTGATGTTTGAGTGCTATTTGGAGAGACATTTGGAGGAGATCAATCTGCAAGCTCATTTCATTACCAGCGAGAGACAGAGATGTTATGATGCCATTTTAAGCAGAAACATGTACTCTAATAAATGCTGCTTACCTGTGCACATATTTATTTCTAAAAGGCACTGATGTTGCAAGCATCAAGTGCCATAATTCCATTTTGCCCCCAATGTAATTCATTTGGAGGAAGATCTACACAGATGATGGCTCTGGATTCGGCGAGCTGTAAGTGCGGCACAGCCACATTTACATACAGCGCTGGGGTGTACAGAACAAGGCAGGTCATCTTGCACAACTGAAATTAAAGAGCAGCGATTTTTTTAAATTCAGTATCGTCCCTCTTTGTTTCTTGCTTCTCGCACATGGGCGCGAGAGGCTTTAGACGACGGCCTAGGCCCGCTGCAGCGTGAAGTTGATGTATTCATCTTGGAGCAGGGCCCCTTTGCAGAGGAAACTATCTCTGTAAAGCACACCTTTATTTATGCTATCAGGCCCGCGCTGCTCCTTTTGGTGGAGTTCCGCCGCAATCAATCAACTTAGACGTGATACAGCTTCCTTAGGGGACGAGGAAAGGGGAGAAAAAAATCTCCCTTTTATTCTCTGGGCTCCATTTGTGACACATATATCCTGGACTGTAAAAGGATATCTCACATTAACGCCCCCCCGCCCCCCAACTCCCCACCCCCACCCGACCAAGTTCTTAACACACCAGTCGGTAAATTATGCATTTTCTAATTTTACAGTTTTACTCATCCTCATGACACGATGAACGAGCCCAAAGGGCAGGTCTACCGTCGCACCGAGAGAAGAGAAACCTGGTCTCAGGAGCAAGCTTAGTGCAGGTTCATGAGTGAATGTGAGGGAAAGAGAGTGATCTGATTTGGTTTCAGTCAGGTTTCCTTCCCTCTGTCTGCCAGGTGAGTGAACAGTGATCTCTGCCATGTGCTAACCTGAACATCTCTTATTTGTATGTGTGTTGAAGTATATAAAAAAGCAATACCTATGCCTCAATTTTTCCCTTTTAAGAGTGAGGAAATTAAGGTTTTCTTCATACTATATATCACTCAAAACTTTTACCATGCATTACATTCAGGCAATTATATATTTTTAGCAGATCATGACTGATCAATGCAAACATTATTATCTATGCATATTGAAAACCCTACATTGTTTTCATGTATTGTATTTCTGCAGTACAACATCATATATTATTCAGTTAATAGCATGCATGCACATTTTAAACTGACTGGATAAATCATATAAGCTCACTCTTGTTTACTCTATTAGCAGCTGGGGGGTAAATTCCATGCCTCATCCTGCTGTTCAGTGGTGTGTCATTGGGTCATTTAATAAATAAATGCACACACACTTTGTGTCCCTACCCTGGGCCAGTTCTGCACTCTGTAGAGTATGCTTTGGATGAATCACTACAGTTCAAATGTTGCTGTCAAAATAACTCAGCCAGCTGCAGGTAGATTCCGTTCTGTTGGGTATACTATAAGCATGCAATTTTAAATGGGCGTAAGACTGGCCTTGTCTTGATGGTAATCTTGTGCCCCTGATTGATGGCGCAACCAAAATAAATTATTTTAAAAGTCCACTTATGCAGTTTATTTCAACACCGCTTTAATGCAGCAGGGACAGGAGCATTAACCACCTTTAAATTAAAACTATCCATAACCCTAATTAAAAGCATAGTGTCTCTGATCAAATGGCACAAAAGTAAGCATTTTTCTTTCGCAATGATGTCAGGAACCGAATGCATTTATTCATCAGAGACTCCCATTTACCAGGAAAACACTTTCAATGACATATGCAAAGAGGAGAGTAAAAATAGAAACATCAATGCATTCTCAGGAAGTGTTCAAGCCATGCTATTTAAAAATGGGCTGCTAAGCCACTTAGGTATTACACTGCTGCCAAAAGCCTAGCGCATCCCATTTTTATTTATTTTTTTAACAATGATTAAAGTGATGATATCTCTTAGAAATAGTCACATTTGATGTACTTTTTATTTATTACTGTGATTTGTGACAGTAAAAGGTAAATTGCAGTTTAGGAAAATCATCAAAGCAAGTCAACAGCAGTATTGTTAAAACTGTGAGGCATATTTATATGCTAGGAGTCAGAATAAAGTAAGGAAGAGTATATGAAATTGCCTCATTACATTACAGTTGTTTAGTTGACACTTTTATCCAAAGCAACTCACAGTTAATCAGGCTAACCAAGGGCCAATCCCCCCAGGGAGCAATGTGGGGTTAAGGGCCTTACTGAAGGGTTCAACAGCAATGGTGTTCTTGCTGTGGCTGGACTGGGACTTGAACTACCAACCTCAGGGACCCCAGTCATGTACCCTAGCCACTGGACTACAGGCTGCCCCAGGCTGCTTGTTAGCATCATGGATTGTAACTTCGACCAAACTATTTTTTAACAGTGGAAAGTGATTTAAAATGCATGTTTAGTGTAGCACTGTTCACAGCTCTCCTCGAAATATAGCTAAACGTATTTGTGTTTCCCTGCACATGATCTCTTGTAAAATACAATATAAATAATTTAACCAATGAGTAGTTTATGATCCTCATTGCTTGGAAAATGCATTTTCATACCATCGGGAAAATCATAGAGGAGGCCAGACAGCTTTCATAACAGGCCATTTTTATAACACTTTCATAAACCTGTCAGGTGTGTAAGATGCTATATCACCAGGACCTGTAAATATGTCACAGGCATGGCACGCTTATGAGGAATAGGGCCTGCAGACTCCACTTTGGGCCCACGTTATGGCTAAAATTCATTGACATGAGATGTAAATTGTATAAAAGTGTATGGCCTTGCACTCCTTTGGGTTCTTTGTTCGTCCATCTGGGAGAACCCTTAAAGGTTCTTCTTTGATATGGATTTCACTCACAGGTTCTCTGTAGAACCTTATTCTGAGGGTTATGTAAAGAATCCCTTGAACTAAGTAACAAAGATGAACCCCTTTGTATCTAAGATGAACCTTTAAGGGTTCCCCCAGCAGGACAAATGAAGAACCTTTAAAGGTTCTATAAAACACTTTTTCTCAGAGTGTAGCACAGGAAGTAAGGGTGTGATGGCTACAACTTCCAAACAACCCAGGAATCAACTGTAGTTCGTCTTCGCACAACTTGGGAACTCTGGACATTAAATAATTTACAACACAAAGACTAATATGCACATAAGCTGGCCCCTGTAATACGTTGTGACAGTTTGCTTGCCTTTGTGATGGTTCTATTCAGAACATGTGCTGTTTTTACAATTTGACCAAAGACAGTGAACCAGTTATGACTGATTGTCTGAGAAATGGAGAATAAATCACTTTTGACCAAGCCTCATTGAACAGTTCCACAAAGATTTGAAACGTAATATCGGCACCGTCTTTCTCAATTTGCTTACTTTGATAAATTTCTGCAACGCCAAACAGGTCAAACGGAGACTTCTACATTATCGATTACTTTTTTTCTGCATGAAACGCTTGGAACTCACTATATGTAAGTAACACCTTCTGTGTGTTTGAAATCAATAGTTCAGAATAACAAATGTAAATAAAAAAGCCTTTATCACTAATAATGGTGTGGCTCAGTCTACCCCCATGTGGTTTCAGAGTACAGAATCCAAGCAAATTCTGCTTCCATTTTTAAAATGTATCTTTTCTTCATCTCCTTGGAGAAGGTAATGTTCTGTAAAGAAATTAAAGCAAAAGTGCCACATGCTTAGTGGAAATGGATTAGTGGAAAAAATACACACACACACACACACACACACACACACACACACACACACACACACACACACACACACACACACACACACACACACACACACACACACTTGAATTAGGCAGTATAAAATAGGCAGGAAAGTGTATAGAGATTTGTCACTGTGGCAACAGCTTACACTGTTCTCTGATGTAATGGTATTTCAGTAGTTAAAGGTACTGAAACCTCAGAAAAAGGAGGAAGGGAAGCACATTATCCGAAAGAAAACAAACAAATAAATTGGCATAGTACCTTGCAAATTTTCTGTCTGTACTATGGAGTCTATTGTTTGCTTTTCTTTCACATTTCTTAGTTTTGCTTTCTCTTGCATTCTGTTTTCTGATTAAATGTATGTTTTTTGTTCTCTTCCAACAAGTTAATACTTGAAATGATGTTCTAAGTTAATAACACAATTTGCATTTTGAGGCAAAACTTAATGGAACCAGAATAAAATGGAGCTATTTGTCACAATTATTACATTTTCATAACCACACAATACTTTTTTCAGAGAGGCAATAATGTACCTTCTCGACTTAATATCTTCAATGTATAATAATGTGGAAAAGCATTGTTATGCTTCTCAAAACACAGCATATTTCAGTGATGCAGGAAAGGCATTATGTTGTCCAAATGGCTGCTGCAAATTTGGCACTTTATCGCAAAAAGAGGGGGATTCAAGAAATACTCAATGATTGTAGAATAATGGCAATAAACTAAATAAACCAAGGGGAAAAATACTTCTTTTTCCTTTCAGAGGCACCGGAACACTTTCACATGTGAGTGGAATCGGCACTTGCATTCACTTTCAGACCTCCCTGCGTTTGTTGACTACGTTACTTAAAACTGCTTGATCTGTTCTTCATGCTCAGTGCTCTGGCCATTTGACCATCTATTGGAAATAAGCTATTAGGTCTGAGCAATACTGCTGAAACATAGTATTGAATGGTGCCCTCAGGTGAAAATAGATAAATGATCTACAGATCCCCACATGTTTAAATACCGTGGGACTCATTTTTTCTGGTTCTTTATGATGTACTTACTTGCAAGGTTCTAACTTGAATGGCATTTTAGATGAAAAGACTCATGGGAGAGCAACCCAACCACAAGTATGGAGGTGTTAACCTTTTTCAATGTTTTCAGGTTCAACGTTTGAAGTGTGGCTCATTGTTTGTGTGTGTCTCTGTGTCTGTGGGTCTGTGTGATTGATTGACTGACACCATTCATTCATTCATTCATTCATTCATTGACTAACACCACGGCCCCTGCCACTTCGCCTCTTGAGACTTGTGCTCTGGTCCGTATTTTCTTTAGTCCGGGTACAACCCTTGTGCCACACCAAGAGCCTGAACCACGTGCTCCACTCTGTGGAATTGAGCCCTATGTTTAGCCCCTTTGAAAAGTTTGTTACATGCAGAGAGAACAGAGTATAACAGAGTGTTACATAACCACCATTGTTCATTCACCCCTGGGATAGTGTAGAGGATTGTGTTCCTTCTGTTTAGGGGAGCGCTTTTCTCTTCTTCTTTTTTTTTTTTTTTTTTGAAGCAGACTCTGGCATATATCTCAGTGTATACTGTATGTGTTTACTTCCATATTTTTTTTTCATTCGTTTGAGTCTTATTTTCACATATTGTTATGTTCGTTCTTTCGAACTGCGACGGTCAGCAAGGTTGGAGAGATGGGTGGCTTTCTCTGTGCTGGATCTGAATTTTGAAAATGACAGTGCAGCAAACCATTGTAGAACCGTGAATGCTGTACTTCCAGATTGAGAGGGTATGTTCTTCTCGGTTCCTGTGGGACCACAAACCCAGAGCTGAAATGAAATGTATTCAGAGGAGTTTTGGAGAGTGTCTTAGATTTGGTTGCCTGCAGATATTCTATCTAATGTGATTGGCTCCCAGCTGCTTCATCTCTTCCAGAGTCCACACACTTAAAGTGCAGTTTGGATGGGCACACATGCTAACACTGCCTATGCTATAGCTATACTGGTCTATGCTATCTTCCTGGGGTGAGCTGAGGTAAATACTGTAGGATATTCCTTTTTTTGTTTATTTTTGTGTTTACAGCTGAATACAGATTCACTGCAGCTCACCACACTTTGCCTGTTTTAAAATGCACAATTGGCCAACTAACTTAAATAAAAAGTACTTATCAAGAATCATTTATATTTTATTTTTATATTTTTACATAATTCTTTTAATTAAGTAAATTTTGCAAGTAGCAGAACACAATATTGTACACTTCTTCAAGTAGGACTCTACATTAAAATGTCAATGGCAAAGGGTCCACAGTGAAAATACATGGGTTACAGATTCTCCTGAGTGAGATGAGCGTCAGGTTTGATGGCGATGCACAGTATCTCCTCAGCACAATCCGTGTGAGTCTGGGGAGGTCCAGAGCGGGGCCCGGGGTCACGACCTCTGTTTGCGGCTCCAGGAAGCACTTCATCAGCAAAGGGATGTGAAATATGTGACCCGCGGCAACCAGACGTGTGCTGCATGATGTGGATTTATTCACTTATTTATTGTGAACGGTTCAGTAAACCGAAGTCCCGTGGCGGTAAAGGCGAGGCGGTCAGGTGACCCAGTCAGATATTCCACACACGGTTGTCATCCTGCAGTCTTTCTCCGTGATGTGGGGGTGTTTCTTCTTAATAGAGCACACGGGTTCATGACTGAGGGGGTGTCGCCACCCCCTGCCTGCCTCCTTGATCCGCCCCAATCCGCCCTCCCGATTTCAGGTCTTTTAATGGGCAAACCTTTGAAAGACAGACAAGCTTTAGTGAGCTGGCTAATGAGATTGTGAGATCTGAAGGATGCGGTATTCATCTTCCAGCTTCTTGTGAATGGGTGGGGTGGTGTTTTTTTAACACTCTCTGCTCCACACACACACAGACACACACTCACACACATGTACACACACACACACACGCGCACACACACACACACACACACACACACACACACACACACACACACACACACGTACACATGCACACTCACAATCTCACACACACACACACACCATATGCATACGCATATGCACACACACACACACACACACACACACACACACACACACACACACACACACACACAGTGGAGACTGTGAGGTCTGTATGTGTGTCCTTGCTTTAAGGTTAATGGTTCAGAGGACCGAGGCGTGGCACACACTGTTTGATCAGCCGTCGGGGGGAAGGTTCCTGGGCGGTTCATTCACGTCCACCCATTGGCTCCTAATCTCATCAAGGCCATTTGTTATCTGCCAGTGAGAGGGGGGCTGCCCAGCGCTGAGTCCCCCTGTAAGGAGCCATGCTGATCAACACTACGTCTGGATTAAGACTAGAAAATCCAAGGGCTGATATATCAAAGGCTTTGAAAAAAAATAATTAAAAAAATACCATAATGTTGGTAACAGTCTCATTTTACACCTTTTAACGAATGCGCATTGTATAACATATCAGCCACATGAAAATGACCGGGGAGTTGTGCTGTTCTTAATGGGGAACCTACCGGTACCAGGGATAGCGTACATATCTGATGTTTCCCAAAGCGGTTTTACTGAGTACATGGCCCGGCATGCTAACAAGCTGGCATGTGCCACATTTACACATGCCAGCTCCCCAGTTTTGCCTCATATAATGGGACATTTAAATTGCATCTTAATTTCCAGAACAATATGGATTAAAGAAAATTAAAACCAAGTAATAGACTAAATGTAAACACAAAGGTCTTTTTAGGTCTTTTTCTCTCACTTTTTTTTTTTCCTGGGTGTGATGTGTATGACATTAATAACATTGATTAATTTTGACCTAAAACACAGAGAGACTGTCCTCCTGTCTGTGCGCTGTCTGTGATTGGCCGAAAATGCCCCTGTAATCAGTTCTAGTGGAGGAAATGACTTCAATCGATGGCTTTCCCACCGCTTTGAACTCTGCTCCCGGCAGTTGGCAGGAAACTCTGGGGCAAAAATGACAAGGTCATGCCCTCTTCCTCTTAAGACATTAGGCCTGTGTAAATGGCAAGGTCAAGTCCCTCTCCTCTAAAGACATTGTGCTGGTGTGAGCTGAGGCAGTAGGCCAAGGTTATGACCACATGTAATGATTACCGATTCTGGCCTTATGTCCAGTCGGCCTCTGTTTAATGGAGCAGTTTGCATCTCTGTGTTATTTCTCATGGGAGTGAACAAAGGGGGATGCCCTTTGGAGTTCAGCAGCCATTTGCTTTGCTTTTGTTTTTCATCTCTGTTGAGCTCGCAGGGGTGTGTCCCCTTGTTCCCCCTTCCTGACTGTGTGCCCCCGTACATATGCAAGTGTGTGTGTGTGTGTGAGAGAGAGACTGTGTATGTGAGTCTGTGTACTACAAGAGTGAATTAACATTAACAATAAAGGCACCCTGTAACGCAAACAAATTCAAATCACAAAAAATATTATTTTCATATTAATGAAATCATTAATTGTGTCATTTGGCCCATCTTTTCTGGCACTTTATATTTGAATCAATTGATCTGCATTATTGATTTTGTATTACCATTTACATTTACATAAAGCCTTTTAAGTCCATGGCTGAAGCAGCGGCTGACAGGAAAAGGATACGCGGGAGGGCGATATGAACAAACCTGAGACCCCCCACAGACGCACCACCCCCACTGGAACGCATCACAGACACTGACATCCTCTGATTTAAAACGGAAAAAAAATAATAACAATAATAATAAATCACTGTCTACCTACAAAATCTAGTCTACCTACCTTAAGCCTTCCATGCCCAATGCATTTTCAAGACTCTGTCTCCAGACATGTAAAAAGGAAAAAAAAATGTATTGTGTTTGACAGAGTTCATCAATTCAATCCTTTTTTTTATTTTCTTTCTTTTTTTTTTTCTTTATTTTTTCCCCTGCAAGGCGTGTAAGCTGAGATGTTGGGTATGGCAACATGATAGCGAGATCACTATGGGAGTGAACGGCAGCACATACCCTGTCAGGCTAATGGAAGATGACAGGAGCATATTATATTTCAAGATGAAGTCAGAGCTTAGGCAATATGATTGGGTTGCGGTGCGATACACAGATACTCAAACGCAGAGATCGAATTTCACCAACCTCTCCTCCACACCAGTCTCTGAACCCCCTTACCGCAGATATGAGATCACAGTCAGGCCTGGCAAAAAGAAGGAAATATAAAATAAGGCACTGTGTTTGTTTTCCCCTTTTTATTTTACAGGCCTGACTGAAACTAAACTAATTGGATGTAGATAAAGAGTCACTCTAACTCTGTAAAATAATTAAGGGGCCCGTGAAATAAATAATAACAATGTTTTCAATTTAAAAATCAACTATTTGCAACACAAAATAGTAATAATAATGCAAAGGTTCTATTCACTGCAAGTTTCAAGTCAGTAGAGATGAGGGACCAAAATAGCTCCTGGAATTCATCTTGTCTTCTGTTTTTTCCCCCATTTTTCCATTTAACAAAGCTTTGAAAAAATCCTTATTTATATCATTACATATTATATTAACATACTTAAATCAAGAGTGATATCAAAGGCCACGCAATGCTGAGCAGAAATGCTGTTATGCTGTTGAATTAATGAAGTGCTGGAGCCAGAGCTCAAGTGTTTATTTTATTTGATTTTATTTTATTAATATTTTTCATTTATTTATTGTTTCATGCCAGGGGGATATGAGGAACTATTAGTGATGTGGAGTCTTTTAAACGTTGCTTTTGTTGTAGATATCTGCCTTGTCAAACTGAGAAGACATCTGAATGCCACTAAACAGAGGGTGTGATTTCACAAAGCTAACTTACTCACTGATTTGTATGAGTCAATAAAATAGTATGATTGGTTAAAATTTGCAAGTCGCTAGTGTGCATTGTGACTCCATCGACTACAAACCCTGTGCAGCTTTGCTCTCCAATTACTGATGAATGAGACCAACAGAGGTCCTGCTGGAATGTGGCTTTCCAAGGTACTCTGCCATTGTGCCATATAGATATAGGTATACAGTAGTGAATGTGAATTGCCTTAGGGCACATACTGTTGAATACATGTATAATGCTGCCAGAGGCCCTCCTGCTTTAAATCTTTTTGGTATTGTGTGGCAGGAAGTAAATGGAGCAGGAAAGAAAGGCACATTCTGAAATGGTGTTATGTTAGGACTCTATGTATGTATGTATGTATGTGTGTGTGTGTGTGTGTGTGTGTGTGTGTGTGTGTGTGTGTGTGTGTGTGTGTGTGTGTGTGTGTGTGTGTGTGTGTGTGTGTGTGTGTATGTATGTATGTATGTATGCATGTATGTATTTATGTATGAAGATCATACTGACCATGGTCTACTTCATTATGACCTTGTTGCCAGGTTGCCATGTCTTTCAACCTGGCAACCCAGTACTATGCAGTCCTACTGTAATTGTTGACAGGCTCCACCTTTTAGGCTCCTTATGTTCCAGAGGCTGCCATCTTGTGTTTGCCATTTATCAGTTGACGGATAGTTGCTTGTCCTGCATTGTTTTTGTATAACATTGTTTTAGCATTCAATTATAAGTATCAATTCATCCAGCAACAAAACTTTACCTTACCCGCTTGGCTAACTATTACAAAATGGTTAGGAAAAAAAAGACAGAAACCCTTTGAGAATTTCCTTGATTTATGAACAACCTTATCTGTTGCCATTGGGTGTTATGCTTTATTGCATGTGTCTCCGATTAATATATAGACCACCCTCGACATCATTAATGTAAGAAATGGAGAAGACATAAAGATGCCTACTCACGTGAAACTCATCTGGGAGGAAAGAAAGTGTTGCCAGATGGGAAAAGTGCTAATTAGAGCATGCTATCCAGCCTGTTATTAAATCTGTGTCCTAGAAGCTGATTTCATCCTTACATTCCCTAATTAACAGGGGGGTTGTACTGCTGAGACTTACCTCAAATTTACTCATTCACAAGCTATGTCATGTGGTGCATAGCTGCTCTTTACAACTTACATTCGATATATGAAAATGTGATGAAAATTGAATTAGGTTAGCAACGTGCAACCTTTGCAGTAATTCAGCTTCAGTTTGCAAATTGTTTAAATTATCGTAGACATCAACTGTAAACTATATAAATGAAAGGAACAGGTGTTGTAATATATTCTCACTCCCTTAGACTCTTTTTCATATTTGAAATAATAATGATCGCTGTGGTACTTTAATGGATTAATCTCGATCACTGTTGGGGTGAGTTACGACCCTCTGGCTTGCCTGGAAATATTCTTACCTGCCACAGCCTTGGAAACTACTGTCTCCATACACCTATGAGTGTGTGATCACATGGAGGGCCAGGAATGTGTGGCGCAAACTCCGAAGACACACGCAAAGCAAGACGGGATCCAATCAAAAACACTAAATAATAAAAAAAAATAAATAAAATATATATTTTCTTTAAAAGCATTTGTGATCTTGTTCTCATTAAAGGCATAAACTATTCTATATTACAATGAAAGAACACATTCCAAAGCAAATGATTGCTTTTGTGCAAAATATACGTCATATGCAAAGAAAATCACGTTGTGAAGTAAAGTCTGTTCTGAGTGAATTACATGGCGGTGCACAGACTAAGTCTATTCTTGGCCCATATGTATGCTTCACTCTTTACTAGTGAACCACACCACCCCCTCTCCCAGGACTGTGTTCATGCACTAATAACCGACGGTGATAGAGTGAGCGTTCATTAAGCCCATGGTGGGTGGAGCTAGGACAACCTGTCAATCACCAACTCATTTTTTTATCTTCACAAAAAAAACAGTGATTGGCAGCATGTGGTAGCTGAAACAATTTAGGATCAAGAAAATGGTCAGTCTCCAATGCCTCCTAATAACTCTTAACTCATAGCTTTATTGACTAACATGTACAAGCACAGTCTCACTCACACACACATACACACACAAACCAAACAGAACACAGAATTTGACATTTTTAAGGACACAAAAATTTAATCCAAGCAAGAGTAATTAGTGGAGTTTAATACTAACAGTATCTAATTTATTACATCGATTAAACTGAATCTGAATTGAATCTTATTTAAGGGTATAAACAGTCATTTGAACCTGTAACCTCCTGGTATAAAAAAGAAAAAAAGCATGCACAGCACTTTTCTTATTGCTCTCTCAGTTACTCTCCTAATCTCTGCACCTTAATAAAAGTAAGGAAATAATTCCTTTGCCCTGTGTCTGCCTTGGCATTTCTCCCAAGGTTAATTGAATGATAGGTCCATGACATCATAGCTCATCATATCGTACCCAAACCCGTCGCTCACTCCTTCGCACTGAAGTGCACAGTCAGCTCCGTTAGTGGGACACACATTTAACCAAACGGCCCTTTCACGAAGTCCAGAGAACAAGCTTGGTGAAGATGCTGTCATCGCTCTGTGTCACCTGACTGCACGCTTCCTCTCGACCGCTACCACATGGTAATGTTTTTTTCTTTTGTCTGAGTATCGCCTCCCCATGATGCGGGATGGCGCGAGGCTGGCCGGTCACTGCGCGTGGGGGTCTGGGGCCTGGGTTGGACTTGGACTCCAGTCCCGGTCTGAATGGTAATGACTTGGCACACAACCCAAGTGGTTCTGGAAGATAAGGTTCCCCCGGGATTGCTGCCATTCAGGCACTAAGCCTGTGCCAGACTGATGGGGGGCCTACTGTGAGAAGGGGGTGGGGTGGGGTGGGGAGGGGGGTTCTGGGGGCTTGTAGCCCACTCTGGTGGCTTGGCGGCTACCTCAGAGAAATCGGAGGTCCTTACTGGTCCACCTGCTTCCTTCCTCTCTAATGTGGACCACATCACCTTCCCCTATGGATTCCTGTCTGAACAAACACAACGTTGACAGTTTTGGGGTCTGCATGCACATAGGTGTGTGGTGACACCAAACTCATTTTTTTACTTCTCGTGTGGACCTCTGGTGTTGACACATGCTCTTTGAGCTTGAAAATGAAGCCTGCCTCCGATGGTGCATTGACACTTGATAGCGCTCATGCTCATGAGCCCAAAAGACTATTCGTCCAAAAATATACATGTAACTTTCCTTATTGTTGAATAAATATACTTTTAAAATGTTTTTTTTTCTTTTTTTTCAGTTTATAAGTGCCATATTATTTCAGTTTAGTTCAATTTGGCTTTTTTATTTTTAGTTTCTGTCTGTTATTCTGGTAAATAAAATAGAATTGCTGTCAACGGTTTGTCTGGAGACCGTCTGGACCCTGGAGGAGGCTCGGCCACTGTTAATTAAATGCAGTCTCGCTCGGATCGCTGTTTGCGTGCCCGGGCCCTCCAGAGTGGTCTTTGAGCCTCTCCATGTGGGGTCCCCCTTGCCTCGCATCCAGGCAGTTCTCCGTAGGACAGCCAGCTCCTCTGGGACTCTGACCTCTCCTTATCTGACAGCACCAGCGACTGGTCCACCAGTTTCCCATCATCCCTCACTTTCAGGCCCGAGCCCCAGAGTCCCCCATCCACATCCCCACCAAGCCCGCTGTGTGGAAAAGAGGGGAAAAGACAAAAAAGAAAAAAAAAAGGAACCCGCAAAGAATTGCAGCCACAACAGCATGCCAGCAATAGTAACACAAGCGGCATGATGAAGTGAATATATGCACAGCAATGCCAACAGTAAAACAGTAAATGAATACATGAGGGGATACTGCTTTTTATATCAGAAATACACTGTGAAATGTTATGATTCTCATCTCCCAAAATTCAGATTTTGGAGTCGTGCCACCCACGCCCATGGAAGGAGAGGTGCAGCCTAGGTGTGTATATTCCTCCAAAGCATTTCTTTCTGAGACAAAGACTAATTTACACCCCACAGGCCACATAATACTACAATGAAGCTAGGAGGAGAGGTGTGTGTGTGTGTGTGTGTGTGTGTGTGTGTGTGTGTGTGTGTGTGTGTGTGTGTGTGTGTGTGTGTGTGTGTGTGTGTGTGTGTGTGTGTGTGTGCTTGCCTGCGTGCTGCTGGCAATACACTACTTGTAATCATCTGGATTGTCAATGGGAGGAACTAATGTGTTTGCTATGCTAGCAAACTCCGGCTGGCTTAAACCAACCCTACCTCTGGCAGTACGAGACCAGCTATATCTTATCGCTGCAGATTCCCAGTCACGGCTGGTTAATTACATAGCTGATGCTTGAACCTGTGACTACAGAGCTAAGCCAGTTATTGTGGCAGTTACCTTACAGGAATGAGTGTTCTTGGGAGTCCAACTTCTTGGCCTGCAGCCTTGCCACAATGTATACTGCTCCCACTGAAAGGCAGAAGCTGTAGGCTTGGTCAGTAGTCAGGTGGGATACTGCACAGGAAAACCAAGTACCTGCAGGAAGTGGTGTTGGTGGGCAAGTATCACCCAGTCTTACTGGACAAAGCAAACCCCATTTCCCGAGTTTAGGGATGGGGACACTGTGCTGCAGGATATTACATCTTTCAGATGAGGCGTTAAAGCGGGGTCCAGACTAACTGTAGTCCATTAGAGAATTCCATGGCACTTATCGCTTAGAGAGAGAGTGTCCTGGCAAGCTTCCCAACCTGGGTCTCACAAGCTGGCACTTAATCATTCCCCACTTTAAACAGATCAATAACGGCCTCCCTCTCCGCTGTGGCTGAGGGGCGGTAAGAGTTCTGGCACACAATGGCTGCCATGCATCACCCAGGTGGGTGGTGCACATTCATGGTGCTTGAGGAGAGTCCCCCCTTTCACTGTAAAGTTTCTTTGGCTCCTAGTAAAACCAGTATGAATACAATCACCTGTTTCTTAATCTATATAACTGTTACCAATAATAATAATAATAATAATAATAATAATAATAATAATAATACTTCTTACCTGATTCTGTTTTCACCCTGGATTGAACATGTGGCCAAACATGCCTTAAAACTACAGATCTGTTTTTGTATTTGTGTATTTTTTTTTTTTTTTTTTAAGATGTCTAGACATTCCTCAAAATAATTTATATGTGGATAAATCCTAGACCAGCAGTGTGCATTCATTCATGGGATGATTAAATAAGCCACGGAGAACACAACTCCAGAGGGGAGCGGCAATCTAATCAAATGACAGGAGATATAAGCCATGTGTGACCATAAAACAGTGGTCCTCTTACACTACATCATTACATGGATACAGAGAGCTAATGTCCTCCACAAGTCATTTTTCATGTCTTTGCCCAAGCAACACTGAACAGAGCTAAGTATTGTAATGTAATTTCCCTTCACATTGCTTTAATTCATAACCCTCTGTTTCATTTAAATATAGATTGCCCAAAATCATATTTCAGCCTACTGCCACAAAACTAATGGCATTGTGGATTAAGGATCAATGCATACACTATCTATGGTTTCTGAGTTACATATATATTGTGTGTGTGTGTGTGTGTGTGTGTGTGTGTGTGTGTGTGTGTGTGTGTGTGTGTGTGTGTGTGTGTGTGTGTGTGTGTGTGTGTGTGTGTGTGTGTGTGTGTGTGATTGTGTGTCCACACCTGCTGTAAACTCTCTGGATTGAATGCTGTAGATATGTTTTGTATTATTAATATATTTTGTTTTTTTTTTTCATGAAAAGCAGTGTTTATGTATGATAACATATTTATGATTAATGCTGACCAATGCTCAAAATCAATTTTAGCACATGCCCATAACTAAGAAAAAACATGTGGAGAATTTTCATTTAATGACATTTGGTGTATATTTATTGACTCCCTTTTCCTTGGCTGTTCAATAACGTTATGTGAAATTGGCTATTTCTGTTCACCTATATGAACATCAGCTGAAAAATATTGGCAAAGCAAATAAAAAAAATGAAAAAAAAGTGAAATGTGTGATGAAAGCGATTTGAGGGTGATGGTTATGGGGGGTAATTCACTTGAAGCATGCTACACAGATTCACTTGACCTCACAATAAATTGTGCTTCATTCAATTGCTTCTTGAAGGGCAAATGCAAGTGAACATAATGAAGTACAGAACGTGGGTTATTGACATCTCTTCTGTTCCCCATGCTCGGAGAACGTAGATTATCTCTTTTCAATGAACTGGTAAATAATTTGCAGATGACCCTAAAGGCAAGGAGAAAATTAAAATTAAAAAAAAAAGTAACCGTTTCAGGATTTGCTGAAATCAGAGCAAAGGCGTGTGTTTAAACCGGTATTGATCCAAGCATCAGCAATGCAACAAAGCTGTGTTACTCATGACAGGCGCGGATCGACCTCCTGCTCAATTACCATCAGTTGTAGACAAAGTGGACTTTGTAATTCATACCATAAAACAGTGAGACTATAAAATATGTGTTACTTTGGTGTGTATTGGCACTTGGCAGGGGAGGGGCAGTAGTATGGGTGTTGAGTCAATGGGAGTGGGGGTGGGGTGGGGGGATTGTTCAGGCTATGAAAGGGACAAGGTCAATGATGCACTCTGTAAGGGTATTCCCACATTTAAAAAATGCATTACCATTTCTTCATTGCAGCAAAACTGTGTTAGGGTTAGCCTTTGAACTGTGCATGTATTCACACAGCAAACTATTCACAATTTTGGTAACAGCTAGGAAAATAAAAATGATGATGCTTTAACTGATGCATTTATTTGTGTGTCACTGTTGTTGAAATCACAAGCTTTCAAAACAAGGATTTTTTTAATCTCAAATTCTTATTTCCCATATGAAGACATTTACATTTGGTTGTATGGAATTTCATCTTTCAAGGTGGTAAGGAATGTCATTTTCTTCAATTGCATTAAGGTCATAAGTGTAACTAAAGAAGAGTAAAGTTCCCATCACCAACTCCTGTGGGACTTCAGTATCCATAGAGCCTTTTTTGGAAACCATCACACCTACAGTAACTGTTTGCATTCTGCCTTGCAGCCAGTTTCGATATATATATATATATATATACACACCTGGCTTGGGCAGTGCTGCCTGGCCCAATCAGAACGTGCAGCAAGAGGACCAGACTGTGGCTCATTGGGTCTGAGGCACCGTGATGAAGAGACGTTCTCTCAGGAGAACAGCAGCGACGTCAGACAGTGACGATCCCTACTGCAGAAAACCCAATGAGATCCAGACCCGGCGGCCAACAGTCGTCACGGTTGGGGAACTGGCCTTGCAACGGCTACATTTCAGGTCACCAGCAGGGCACCAGCATTTTAGCCTTGAGCAAGATATTTAACCTGAATTGCTATCCAGTAACTATTCAGCTGTATAAACGGGTAATATGTAAAAGTGTCATCTTTGTAGGTCATGCTGAATATGGGTTCCTGCTGAGAAAATGTGGCAGGCTATACTCTGCACTACCAGAGCAGCATACTGTGGCATGAATGGAAACATACAAAATATAACATGCAAAATATGTGTCACTATTTCAGCCCCTGATTATCACACGAGATTTGTCCTTGAGATTCAGACATACATGTGTATGATTATTATTATTTTTTTTTGGTTATGTATGTATTTACGTATTTAAATTCACTCAGAAAATTTCAGTTTCTACTATATAGAAATGTAGTAGAATAAATGCTCTGTGATGTAATTATGTATCAGACGTAAACGTAGTCCAGCAGCTTGTGTTGGGAAAAAAAATGATCAGGCACTTATCTGTGGTGCATGCGATTTCTGCTTTGAAAAAGTACCTGACTGACTGAATGACACAAGGAAAGGCCATGCACATACATACACCATATATCACCTCCCAGAGAAAAGGAAAACAAAGTGCGGAGCGTGCTTTTGTTTATTTATTTATCGTATAGCGACTACTTCAACACTGCACATCTAGCACCGGGGAGTAAGGCAAGCTGCAGAAGTATTGCAATGATAACTCTGACAAATCTGCCAGGCTCCCACTGTCAGTCAGCACCGGTCTATCTTCCCGCCACAACCGTTCCTAATCACACCCCCGCTATCAATCTGACCGAGGGTTGAGTGAAGAAAGGGGAAGAGTTTAATCTGCCCACTGGCAAGAAGACATTCATTGTGAGTTCTGCCAGGAAGGAGAGCCTTTTTTTAACAAAGCCATAGCCGGCAGCCTCTCACTGCCCACAGCTATTTTGCCCCGCGGGAAAATTTTTCTTCAGTGCTTCCCTACAACGGTATAACCAGCTCCAAACTACTGGGACTTGGTTGGCGTTCAGGGTCCTATTTCCTGAAATTGGGGGTCCTTCCCAGTGTCTCTAATTATCTTGGCGCTATGATGCATGGCAAAACACAGGCACCGTGAGGCCACCGAACACATCCTTAACCTTAAGCTTAATTGGCGGTCATTATAAAGGTATGTTTTCTCCGGTCTGAGAGGAGAAACTTCCCAGCCTCTTCAGCGACATGCGGCTTGTCTTGTTTTCTGGTGTAAAAGACTTGAAAGAACGACTTTAACGACAGGGATTTCTGTTGTGAACGGAAAGCTCATTTTCCATATCGAAGAGCCAGATTGGTCACGATTCAGTAGAACGCTAGCCGATCAAACTGATTGTGTCAGTGAGTGAGTATTATGAAGTTTATTACAGTTGGCTTGGTGCCGGGACCCAGTCTACAGTGTACTGTAGATCCACTGCAGCTGAACAAAATTTCCCAAACCTCCAATGTATACCCAGGGACTGATCCAAAGTAAAGTATAGAATTCAAATATCAATGCAAGTCAATATACAGACCGAGGACCACATAACTCATGCACAGTATGTGAAATTCAGCAGTTACTACCAAACCAAAAAGTGATGTGTCAGAGGATTTTATTTTGTTCCAACTAAAGAAGCTATTGAAAACATGGGTTAGTGTGCAAGTAACAGTGTCTCTGCTTCTAATATACAGCCATTGGTGTCTTGTTTTATATGATAATTTAATTAGGGGATACACTGTATGTATCATCTAGGATTAAACACCGAATGAGGCTTCATGTCTCCCGGCCTCTCTCTATGACCCGTGACTTGACCTCTGTGTTTGATGGTGAGTAGATGGAGGGAGCGGTTTTATCGCGGCTTGATTAAGCTGCAGCCGGCCAGAGAGCGAGACTGACCATTTTCTCAGACCACAGCTGCCCACAGATGATGCAGTAAAAGATAAATGCGGTGAGATAGCGAGCGAAGGAAATTATATCAAGTTTTTTTTTTTCTTTATTTCTGTTCTCTGGTGTGAGCAGGTGGCTGTCGCTAAAGTTTGAAAGTCCAATTTAGGAGGGCACAGGGCAAAATCTTTTAGAGATTCTTGACACGCTAATCATAAAAACGTAATGGCCCAAAATATAAGGTCTAAGACATGTAATTTTAGTTTATTATATAAAATCTTTGAACCTAAGAAATGGTCTCTTTACCCTGGGTGGTTTTCTATGAGAATTCAGACCCTGAATGTCTCGATAAAGTTGAATCAAATTGAGATTTTGGATTGGCACTATTGCAATAGAGTGAACAATCTCCCAGGAGAAAAAAGCTGGTCTTAGCAAAAGCACAAAGTTAGCAAGCAAGAATAGTTGACTTTATAGGGAGTGATTATGAAAAAAAGACAGGACCTGCCACAGCAAAAATAAATATCAATTACATGTTTGGTTAAAATCTTCTACAATCAGTAGATTTAAACGTGCATGTATTTCAATTTAAAATCACCTTGACAATAAATGTTGCAAAAAGTAATGCCACTATGCCATTAATACTACCATTCATTTTTCATCACATTGAAGTCATTTTCTGAAGGGAGCTTATGTTTATTCAAAGCATACTCAAAAAGAGCAAAATCCATACCTGGGGTCTGTGCTGTTTTTCTGTATAAGTCTGTCACTAGTTAAACAAGTGATAGGTGTCAGATATGAGGCGTGAAGAATGGTGCAGGCTAGTTGCTGTGGTAATCAGAGGAGTCACATGTGTGGCCACTTGGTCCAGTCTGTGGGAGCGGTTTGCTGTAGGGCAGAATATGTAGTTCCATTCGGGGGACAAAAAAGGGGTAAAACGTTTCAGCCACGCCTCTCTTTGATTTTTGCTAAGCGCTAGCTCTTATGCTTTTGCATGCATTATAGAGCACCCACACTCCCAGCAGAAATTTTCTCTATTTTAATTGAGTCAGAACAGACCAGAGCAACTTAAGAACACATGACCTAATTACATGATACTATATATCAATTAATTAATCTCTCTAGAGAGGATTCTGCATACTAATTGTCTTTCTCAAAGTCTGTGCGATCCTGTGGTTATTTGTGCTTCAGCTCTTGTGACAGCAGCAACCACAAGTGCAAAGCACCATGGGATATGAATGGGGATGTGTGTGGGGGGTTGGAGGGGGTGAGGATTCACATATGATTAATGCTGAAGTGCATTTAAACACCCACATTAATTCTGTAGTCTATACTGAGAGGGCAAGTTCTCTCCATGTCCATTAGAGTGACCTCTAGGTGCTCTAGGTTCACCCAGTGCTGTAAAACATTCTGTCTATAATATCTTGTGTCCATAAATTATTCTGTGTGTGTGTGTGTGTGTGTGTGTGTGTGTGTGTGTGTGTGTGTGTGTGTGTGTGTGTGTGTGTGTGTGTGTGTGTGTGTGTGTGTGTGTGTGTGTGTGTGTGTGCATGTGTGTTCATACAGATAGCTCTTGGTTGATGTTGATCAGCTCTGGGCCAATATAACAACCTACAGGATGAGATTTTTGGGGTTCAAGGGTTGAAGGCTAAATAGTAAAGAGTATACACAAACACACACACACACAAACAAGCACACAGACACACACACATACACACACACACAAAGTACACATAGTTAAATAAACTGACATACTCTTTCTCTTTCTTTATTGCCCACACACACATGCAGGCACACACAGACACACACACACACACACACACACACACACACACACACACACACACACACACACACACACACACACACACACACACACACACACACACATTTAAAAATTATGAATAATCTGGCATATAACCTAAACTGAAACAACCATTATATGATCAAGCCAGGTAACTGATGGCCAGCAAGCACCTGTACATGCAGCCATCAATCAACCATTAAAATTGGTTTCAGGTGTATCAGCCAAAGCAGCAGGTAATGAAACACACACTGGAATGGCCCTTAGAGGCTCTCAGTCTTCACAGTTTGGCTGACAAAATGTTTATGCCAAAATAATTCATTAATGAGAGCAATGAGCTATTTTTAAAAAGTAGCTTTCTCATTCTCAGTCTCCAAATGTACTTCAATTTAATTTTAATTATACAGAAGGTACCTGCCATAATTGCATTTGAACCAGACAGGCAAGACATCAAACAATAATTTATATAATTATTTCACCGTGATTGGAGAGAGAGAATATGCATTAACCAATGTGAGTGACAGGGACAATGACACCACTGAGAGTTATTTCAAAGTGCTCCTTAGTCAGGGTTCTTAAGTAAGGGAACAATGGTTAAAAACACATATAAGAATGTACATGAGTAACAGGTGTAACAAATCACATGTGACATGCTGACTTAATTGGAAATCAACTACAATCTAATGCATTTTTATCCACAGCGTTACACAATATATACATACACTTATATCACCAGCATCCCAGTAAACAAAACAATATATCAATATTACAAACAAAACAAAACAAACATACCAAACAATGCAGATCACTTGACTACAAACGACTGTTTTAAGTAATACAATCCAATACAATACCATTATCTATGTTTTTAACCATTGCACCCATACTTAAGAACCCTGATGAAGGTGCATTTTGCCAAAGCATTGGTTGTTTTCTTGGAATTATATTAAAAAAATAGGAGCATAAAGAGTGTGCAATCATTTCTTTCTCTCTTTAATTTTATTTTTAATGGTTCGCACCTTCTTAAATACAGGGTGTGCATGTTCCTTCTTTTATATTACTACTGGGAGTTCTGCAATCACACTGACCTTTCTGTCATCGGTGTGGGGAACTGCCCTCAAGCAAAAGCTTACCTGTTTCAATTCCACACAGTCTTAATTAATCACAAAACAGTATTTACAGGATTTTTTTTTAATTAATCATCAAACTGAGCTGTCATTGTTATGATATACAGTATTATATATTATTATATTTAACTTGAATGTATTAATATATCTTAGGTATGCAGTATCACACATTCAGTCTCTGCACTCACTAAATACAAAAACTTATTGGCCTATCACATTTATGTAGGCGAGAGAATTTAAACTTTATGGAAGTAAACTTATGGAACATATGTATGTATGTATTAATGTGTGTGTGTATGTATGTATGTATGTATGTATGTATGTATGTATGTGTGACGCAAATTCACTCCTTAACAGTTACCTTGCACTTGACTAGAATTTAAAATGATATAATGGTTTATTAACATGCCATCTGCCAAGCACAGCTTGCTGCTCTCATTGGTACACATTAGGGAGTAATCTCAACACACACTGTAAACATAAGGGACTCACAATAAAACAAAATGTAAACAGCAAAAAAAAAAAAAAACGCTTCTTCCATTGGAAACCATCCCCCTATTTCATGCTGAACTTCATCAATAAAATACGACACATTATTATTGCTGAAAATGTGTGAATATTGATCAAGTCAATATTTTTCTATATCATGTATATAGTCAACTAAATTTATGTTCTTTAATGTAAGGGAGGGCATGGTGGATGTATGGGCTTATTGCCTCATGTACACCTGTGGTACCAACAGGACTGTGAAGGAGTACCCCCCATATACGCTACAATTCTTTTTCTTAACCAGCAGGTTCAATGTATTGAAAATGATTGCATTAAATATAAGCACTTCGGCTCCTATTCCTGTGAAAGTTGTAGAGTTAATCAAAGAAATGCTACCAAGCAGAGCTCATTCAGTCTATGTATGTAACTTGGAAAGCACATGCTTCCATCTCCACAGGAAAAAAAATGCAATTTCAATCAAGAACAATGCAATCTGATTTCATTTTTACAACTCATTTACGCAACAAAATGCATAATAGGCTAAGAGGTCTCACGCTTAGGGATCCATTGTTTATCCAGTCTATGGATTGTCGATTTAGGTTTTTTTATTCAGTTGCCATCATAGCTGTTTCTGACATAATGAGGTCTTCTGAGCACAAATCAATCCTCAGACATTAAAAGTTTTCTGTGGAAATAAACTGAAATAGTGGGTCAGGGCACATTTTCACGTACTCTTGTCTGGCCATTAGCCTGAGTGCTTTATGTAGAATCATTTAGCCCAAAAAATGTCACATTCTAATGCTGTCTGTGCAATTACACAATGTTAACATGGCTTTAATGCTGTGATCTCTCCAAGCGCAGGGTCAAAGTGAAGCCTCAGTCCTCTGTAATATTTTTGTTAATTGCTGTACTTTGTGTCAATCAATCAATCAACTTTATTTTTTACATAACACTCCAACTGTGCCAAACAGACATTTATATGCAGATGCAAAAGAAAAAAAAGACACACTGACAAACTGATGGTTTGAAATGATTTCCTTCTCCTGGAAGGACAGAGGACCATGCAAACAAGGCTAAAGGAAGCTAGTTTTGTTCCCTGCTTGCAAGTTTTACTGTGTACACACGAGCAGCTGCGAAATTAAATTATGACATTACCTAAACAGGACTATGACCATGTCTGTTACAGACACAGACATGGAAAAGATTTCAGAATCTTTTCAATTCCACCTTCTCTCCAAAGGATACCTCTTATTGGCTCCAGTCAAGATTAGTTTGGTTCACACCAGGTGTTTGTAGCCAGCTGTTTTTCACACCTTCCTTCAGGCTCGGTTAACCGACCCAAGCCAATAGATACCAATATACTGGTGTGAGAGAGCAGGCACCTGTTCCATTCTACCTTGAGAATGCACAGAAAGGTAGGGGAAGAGATCTGCTCTGGTTGTTGCCAACTGTTAATGAAACATATTTCATCTGTTATATTTTCATTATGCATCTCTGAGGCTTCAGATTTTCAGATGTTACTGTATTTGAAAAGTTTATGCAATGTGCTTCATCTCTAAGGTTTAGAAAAGAGAGAGAGAGAGAGAGAGAGAGAGAAAGAGAGAGAGAGAGAGAGAAAACTTCTGTGGCTGCAAATATTCACTTAAGTAGTAGTATTTTTTCAACTATGAAGAAATGCACATTTAAAGAACTTAAATAAGCGCAATAAAAGTGTAATCTGAAAAGCAATTGGGGACATTGTTTTCTGATATTTATCTCCAGAGTGTATATCACCACGACACAGATAGTGCTGTGCCAAACCGAAAGGGATTTAAAAAAAAAAAAAAGAAAGAAAGAAAGAAAAAAAAAAAACCTTTTTTCACTGAGTCATTTTTGGGAAGCGTATTTCTATGAGCTTTCTATGACTTTGTGCATTACGTACCATACAAGAGTGACAATTGTTTGTCGGAGAAGATCTGAGCAGTGTTACATGCCAGTAAAGGATATATCATAGTCGTCTCTCAGGATTTTCCCCATGTTCCTTCCCTGGCTTTCCACATCGACGTGGAGCCATGTCATGCCCATGGTGATTTGTGGGGCCACTGAGGCAGACTGGTGAGATGTGGGTAATTGTGGGTAGTACGTTTGTGAATAACACTTGACAGAATTGAAAATAGACTACACAGAGCAGAAAATCACACATTTCAGACACAGACTCCCAGAGATGTTTGTGTTGAATGTTTTGATCTATTCAGTTTCATCTCTCTCTCCCTGTCGTGCGCTCTCTCTCTCTCTCTCTCTCTTCCCCTTTTCTCTGTAGTTATATGTTTATATGCATTCACATATTTCAGCATTCACAAGCTCAAACACGCTCTTTGAGGGTATGATTAGGGATTGCAGAGTCTATCTTTCCTCTTGGTAGATCACCTGCTGCCCAGACAGCCTCAGATAGACCTGGTTATATGTTTTATAACAAGAGAGACTTTTGTCTGGGGATTTTGTAACGTCTGTGTTTGTTTGTGTGGGAATAGGGAGAAGCCTTATGTCTGTATGGCCTTTGTAAACTCTGTCTCAAAGACTGATGATAATATGGGATGCTTCTTTTGTGACCTGATTGTAATCTGAAATGAGGTTTGGTTTGAATGGGGTTAGCCTGTACGATTCTCCCTTTAACAAAGATGGAAGGTTTTTATTTTATTATTTATTTTGTTTTTTTTCTTGCACAATTAAACATGACAGTTTTTTGCAAACACTTTTGCCAATATCATTTTAACATGCATTTCCCAGAAACAACACATCATCATCATGCAGCATTAAGAGACGTTACAAGAATATGATGATGCTGAGTGGTATTTCTAATAAAATGTGATGGACCAAGCATGCGCTTGAAGGGAAGCCTTCTCTGCAATGACACCCTGCTTTCTGTATAATAACAACCACAATCAAAATGGCGAATTTTACAACATTACATTTCATTTTACACCTGATGTCAAAGTGAATGTCTTGTTTTACCCACCTCCATCAAAAACCTAAAAAAAGGAAGAAAAAAAAAACTGTGCTCTCCATGGTTAATTTCATACCCGGTTTGACATTTATTTCAAAATTCAATCAAGCTCAGGTGCCAGGGGATATCAAGTATTGATGGAGTTTTTGTCAGCCCTGATGAGGAAGCCGATATTGTGGCTTAGCGCCTAATGAATATGAGCATGTGTCAGGAGACGATTTGACACGTCCTCCATCAATTTCTCATTGGGCCTGTAAGGGAGGGGAAAAAATAATAAAAATGAGTAGAAAAATAACTTATTCCATGTAAAGAGCAGCTTCAGTCTGGGAGAAAGGCCGTACATAGATGTTTTATTCCTCCCACAGGAAAACAAAATAAACAAGGGTAAAAAAGAAAAGAAAGTAGAGGATCATGTATTGACATAAGAGAGGTAATGCCACCATGCGTTTACAAGAATTGGATTTCTGTGTCATGTAAGCACCATGATGTCGTTTTTGCATGATTGTATTATGGATTTTTTTACTTCATGCTTCCACAATGTTTTCATTTTTATTTATTATTTTTTTTTCTTTTTTCCTTGTGATTTCACGCTTACAGACTATTGTCAATAAAAGCACATACAAACACTGAGCTGTGTAATTCGATGTGTGTCCGTAGTCATGTACAAATGATCCTGCTGATAATCTGAATCAAATAAAGTCAGCACTTCTCATGGAATCTATCGATAGAACACATTGCTGTACATTATCTCTTCATTTCATTACATGTAATAACCATGCTGTCCTCACCATGAACACTTAGATAAAAAAGGGTCCTAAAGTAAATAAGTGCATAAGTAAGTAAGTAAAACTTAATTTATAAAGTGATTTTTGAAACAAGAATTACAAGGTGCTGTACAAAGAAAACATTAAAGAAATGAAATACAAAGTTAGAAACAGAAAGACAAAAACAAAACAACAAAGACAATAACAATATAAAGACATTAAAACTGCACAGAAAGCAAACGCAAACTACAAAAAAGTGCTTACAAAACGTGACTTTTTAACAGCTTCTTAAAACTACCCACTGACTCTGCATTTTTTATAGAGGAAGGACAGAGAGCGGGAGCTACAACTGAAAAAGCTTGGTCAACCTTAGATATTAGCTTACATTTCAGGACAGTCAGAAAGCCTATGTTAAGGGTTCTTCACTTGTCCTGCTGGGAACCCTTAAAGGTTCTTCTTTGATATGGATTTCCCTTACAGGTTCTCTATAGAACCTTATTCTGAGGGTTATATGAAGAACCCCTTAAAGATATCTGTATCGAAAAGAAAATTTTGGGGCAGCCTGTAGTCTAGTGGTTAGGTAAATGACTGGGACCCCAGAGGTTGGTGGTTCAAGCCCCACACCAGCCACAGCAAAACACCACTGCTGTCAGGCCCTTGAGCAAGGCCCTTAACCCCACATTGCTCCCAGGGAGGATTGGCCCTTGGTTAGTCTAATCAACTGTAAATCACTTTGGATAAAAGCATCAGCTAAATGACAGCAATGTAATGTAATATTTCTGCACCTTTAAGGGCTCCCCCAGCAGGAGAAATGAAAAACCTTTAAAGGTACTACAAAGCACTTTTTTTGGTGTGTATATTCAAATTATCATGCCAAACTCTATGTACTTAGGAAGAAATGGCAACATGTCAAGCTTTGTGTTACACAAAGTGCTCCAGACATCATGAGTAAAAATAAAAACAAAACTAAAAGATATGCAATCATGAGAAGGCAACATGGAAATATAGAATGGTGAGGAATGACTCAGCATAAGCACATCCAATGCAAAATGCTTGTACAGCTACTCCAACTCCCTCACGTTCTGTTCCATTGCATTACTCACCATTGACCATAGAGTAAATTATAATTATAATCCATAGTGTAATTCATAATTAACAATTCAGCATAGTTGGTGAGATGGATAATCACAGTTTCACCAAGAATGCATCTCACCAACCTTCACTGATGTCACATGACCAAAGTACAACACATTCCATCGATCATAACTCAGGCATGGAGATGCTGCACACTGATACTCCGAGGTTTTATAATAAGCGCTGTGCTGCAGAGAATGCAGCCTGGTTTATTGCATCGCCGTCCCCTCAGCATGTGACAGTATCTGTTCCAAGTAATTGTATGGAATTTGAGGTTCAAACAGCCCTGAGCTGCCCCTGCTTACGGGCCTGGCTTCTGTGCCAGTTAGAAAGAGCCTGCTGTGGTTGTGCCAATAGGTAGGCAACACTGGGCATGGGGCCAGCGTTTCCACGGTGATGAAGTGAAGGACTTTACCATGAAGCAGGCCTTCCCACTTTCTGGGAGAAAGACAGCAAGCATTAATGGCTAGCAGCTACGTTGGAAACAGAGTATATCTTAAAAGCACCAGTTTTGTAACCCCAAAATAAATAAATAAATAAATAAAATAATAATTCAAAAAGTCATGAATTGTGCCAGCAATGATTTTTTCAGAACACAATGCTTGAACTAACACCAGGCCAGGAAACATTGGTTTTGTGGTGTGTACTAGAAGTCTTGCATGTAGCTGCTAAAATAAATGTACATGATTATAAAATACAGATATAAGTGGACTGCAACTTAGACACAATGTCCTGCCACTGATCTTTTAGGTCCACTGATGTTTGTAGCTGATATAGCACATAATATTTAAAAAGGTCTTGGGTATGGGTGATTCATGTTCTAACATTTACATGTCAAAGTAAAGATAATTTGTGCAAAGTAAGTCAAGTTTCTGACTCCCATTATTATGTGCGACATATTATTGTATAAAATGATGTGTAGCTATGCTGTTCACAGATTTACGAAACAAATGAGGAGCATTATTTTTTCTAGTTCCC
>CM040756.1:5779022-5826522 GCA_022829145.1 Albula goreensis
AGATTGACAGCAGTCAGATTGTGTACGGAGCAGCGGCATCGCCGCTGACCCCCCGTGCTCCAGTCCTCCTCTGCAGACCGTGGGTGTGCATGGCGTGGCTGGGAACCAGCACATCATTTCAGTTACAATCTCTCCCTGACACACAGTGAATACAAGTGACAGAGTGAGGGTGATGAGATGATGATGATGATGATGATGATGATGATGATGATGAAGGATGATGGTTTAAGGAGGATGAAGATTTGATAATAGCTGATGCCAGTCAGAATCTGAAACACCTATTCAATTTAAGCAGACAACATTTAATAATAATAATAATAATAATAATAATAATACATGCATACATACTTATAATAATGTATAATTATAATGCATACATGCATAATACTTATAATAATGTATAATTATAATGCATACATGCATACATACATACATACATACATAATATTTGTGTGCAGCCTACAATGAACCTAATGTATGAGAAGGCACTGAAGTATGAAAGCAACAAGTAAACATGCATATCAATTTGTAAATATAGCTTTGACTTTTTTATTATAATTCAAAAGGAAAGCACAATTTTCATTCATTGACAAACGGATTCATTTTGCAATTGTGTTTGTATTGAATTGGATGGCTTTCTGTTCCCTTTTGGGTAGTTGTGTGTTTGAATTGCTTTGGTAAACACCCATTAGAATAAATGGATTAAAACCTGCAGTGCAAGTTGCCCTGGATATGCCAGGCAAATGAATAGTAGATGCACAGTTTGTATTGTTGCTGCTTGTTGGCTGCATGCTTTGGGTATTCTCATGAATACCATGCTCTATAGTTCACCATGGTTACAAAGATCTGCACAGTTACCGCTACCCCTCATTCTATTACAACCATGATTGCTGCTAAAACCTGCACTCTAAACTATTGCAGTACAGCTGCACATGTGCAGAAATGATGGTCACTTTGTCAGCTTTGTAGTTATTCTGTGGATTAGGGGTGACCCTGCTCCTGGAAAACAATAGTGCACACTGTGTTTTTTTTTCCCCCACTTGGATTCAGACCAAGGGAAGCAGGTGAGGTGAGATAGCTATGTGATTAACATTATTAATTAATCAATTAGGGGCCGAGGCACAGCAACAAACAACAAACCCTGCTGCTTTCCAGGAGCAGGGCTGACAACCCATGCTCAAGAGGGCTCTGTCCAAGGCAAGCTATACTGCAATACAGGTGCAAAGAGCGCACAGAGAGCAATTTCAACTACAGCTAACAATACTACTGGGGTGCCTAAAATAAGTGCTCCTGCTGCAGTACAGCAGCACATGAAGACCTGCTCATTATTGCTTGAAGGTATATTATTTTGGTAATAACATTACTGATTATGACTGAGAATATCCTTGCCATATATTATAAACCGCTACCACTCCACTGGTTTTGGTATTACTTGTAACAAAGGTAATAGTAAAGCATTAACAGTAATATTAGTTGTTGTTCTTCTCCGCATGCACTGTTTCAACTTATATCCAATGCAGTTCACATTAGACAGAGCCAACGGGAGAATAACTACTTGGACTCCAGATAAAGTGACATTTTTCATATGAAAAGGTGACATCCTGTCAACAATAAATTAATAAAGTGACCAATTATCATCTTTTGCACATTACAGTTCTGGCAGTGAAGTAAACCATGAAACCATGGTACATGAAAAGGAATAGCGCATGAGATGTAATTCCACATTCTATTTGGTTGTACTTTTGAAACTTTGAAAATTTAACGGTGAAAAGCATTGGTCTAAATATCGTCATGACAATACATTCAGAGCACTCTGTTCCCCCTTTCCCTGTTGTTTGAACTGGTCTGAATGCCTTGCAATCGTACCACCCTCTTCAGCATGTATTAACTCTGAGCCGTTTGCATACAAATATCGCTTCAGAAAATGCACATTGCATTATCATATGATGAATACTTTATGCTTTAAATTTTTTTTTCCCGAATAAATAAGAACAAATGAGCGATTGTGGGATATATATTCTTCTGAGGATGTTTGACCTCAAAACATTAAATTATTCTCAGAATAATAAAAGAAGTGTGATTCAGAAGCGAGCAGACCCATCAGCTTTGACACAATATACTTATCATGGATATTCAGGAACGCAATCTGGATTCAAAGCCGTTTTGAAAACTGAGATTACTGATCAGACATTGCACCTGAGGAAACCGCTTCATTTTGGGTTAGCTTCTACGGTCGGCCTTTTACTCTGCTTTTGAGGTTCCTCCCCCTCCCACCACCTCCCACCCAATCACAACTCTGGAGGAACCCAGCATCCCAGCATGCATGTACAACAGCGTGCTAAGGGCGGGGGCAAAGCAGGACCCCCTCTCAGGCAGAGTTAAAATGCAAGAGGAGGCTGGGACGCCGAGGCGAAATGCAAGCTCAGCAAGCATGATGCTTTTCAAGCACTAGTGAGAAGACCACTGCGTATGGCTATATATCATGCAATGTCTGTTTACATTAAGCTGTGGCTTAGGGGACTGTTATATGCATGTTATGCATGGAGTTGCTGTCCCTGGGTGCTAGGCTACTTCAATTTTAAAATAATAAAAAAAAAAAAAAATGCAAAAATTATTATGCATCAAAAATGTCATGATTGATAGGCAGGCATGAGCCCTGTGACTGGGGTGCACCAGCTGCACCATTACTGGTTATGACAGCCACTGGCCTAGCCTCACGGGAGGGAGATAAGGGTAAAGCTGGTTAAAGTCCATTAGTCCCTTCACTCTCTAGTGGCAAACCAAAGTGACTCTGTCACTCTCCCATTACGTAGGCAGAATGTGACTGCGGTGTGGGAAAAAGCACAGGCTCGTTGTCATGTGAAGTGGAGGAGTCACATGTTCATGGTCGCCACCTTCTGATTTGGTGGGAGAGGGTTGCTGCATGAGACCAAATGGTTTTGCTGAGTTTGGATGAAGAAAAACAGGGAAATGGTAAACAAACAAGAAAGTAAAGAAGCAAACAAACAAACAAACAAACATGCAAATAAATGAATAGCAGCAGTGTTGGTAGTGATATTGATGGTGATCATAGTACCAGTGGTGGTAATAATAGTAGTGGTAGTAGCACTAGTAGCAGTGAAAGTAGAAGTCATTGATTTAGTAGATTTAGTAGCAGAGTCATAGTATCTGTAGTTGCAGCAGTAGTAGTTAATTTAGTAGTAGCAGCAACAGTGGCTGTAGTGGTCTGGTATTATACAGCAGGGAATAAATAAACAGCTATTGAAACACAAACTTGTGTTGGTAACACAGCTCTGCCAGATGTGCTGTAATGCTGTGAGTTTAAACCATGCATTCATGGACACTGCATGACAACACACACCTGCATCATCGATGTGTGGAACAAAACTGGGGCGGGGGGGGTGGGGGTTTGGGGGTGATTGTGTGAGGTACATCATTTCAGTGCGGATACCATTGATCTTGTATTATTTGCAGTTCCATTGCTGGTGTGACAGCGCGCGCCTTATGTCTGCCTGACAGATTCTTCAAGCTATAATTGAGAGCTGCTTTACCTCAAGAGAGCAGATCAGGCATCGAGAGATAATGAGCCCTTAAAGGAAAATTGAGTAAATATTATTCTGAGTTGTTAATAAAATAATCTCTGCATGCCTCTGTTTGAAATGCAGTTTTTTTTTTTTTCTCATTTATTTATTTATTTTTATTATCATTCTTCTCTCAGACCAAAGTGTTTGTCATGCAGGACAGATTTTCTCGTTGGCGAACCAATCTTATATACACAAGTGTTTGCATTGAGCGTGATGTTCCATAACTAATCAAACACAAGCACATAGCATCGAAACAAACAATGACTAATGTCAGGGCAAAAGAGTGTCTTTACACTTACTGAGTAAGTTAAAAATACACATAAACAGATGTCAGTGCCCAGACAAACCACCAGTGGAAATGAGAAAAGATTCTTCAGTGTAACTTTTGACTGAAAATGTAGATGCATGTATTTAATTTTGCTGCTTCTTAAGTTATTTCAGGATTACATATTTTTATTTATTTATTCTTTATTTATTTTTTTTTTAAAGTAAGGGGTTGAGCATAATCAAGAGACCTGTGATTACAGCTCGTCTGCCATGGTCTTAGCATTCCGAATGCATAGGCTACAGTCTGTCTTTCAAGACTACATTAATGCCATATGTAAATGACATTGGCATTAGATTTGTTTCCGTGTGTTGGTTGCTTAGTAACCTTGGTGCTGTAGCGTTGTGATTAGGTGCTCATGCACATAAAGCAATTTGAGCTCTTTGGACACTTGATGTGTTTTTTTTTTCTTTCTGTCTTTTCCAGTTGTGTAATTTATTTCCTTGTTATTTCTGATTCAGGGCTTTTTCTCCCTGTTCCATGTTTGAGAAGTGAACTGCAAAACCTCCACGTGTCCAATGATTAAACTGAGTTTGTGTGTGTGTGTGTGTGTGTGTGTGTGTGTGTGTGTGTGTGTGTGTGTGTGTGTGTGTGTGTGTGTGTGTGTGTGTGTGTGTGTGTGTGTGTGTGTGTGTGTGTGTGTGTGTGTGTGTGTGTGTGTGTGTGTGTGTGTGTGTGTGTGGGAACAAATAAATAAATAACACAACAACTTTGCATCTTTGAAGGAACTCAACCCTATGAATTCTCATGGTTTTAGCAAATTTTACTCAACATCAAGACATCCACCTGACATACTCATTATGCCTAAATTATCTCTTTTTTTAATCATCTTTTTAAAAATAATCACTACAACAATGCAACATAATAAAGCAGCCATACAAATGATAATACATTACCTTTCATAACAGCTTAATTACAATAGTATAACATGTTTATAGATTATTTATACGTATAACTATCAACAATGGCCATTCCTTATTCCATTTTTGAGAATCATCTTTTTTAATATGTGTAGGGGCTTTATTCTTTCATGAATCATCATATATGTTGATTATGATAAGAATGATGGTGATGATGACGACACTGATAATGATGATGAAGATGATGGTGATAATTAAATAAAAGTTGTGTGCCCTGTCTGAATTTCTCAGTGTATGCATGGCTATATAGTTCTCATCTGCAACACCCAAACCTCTTTCTTTGTGGAAAAGTTAACTTTTTAATCCACATTTTGCAGCAATGCCTACAACCAGCTGCATCCTGGGGTTATCGCTCAGTCTCTCACAGCACCACGGAGGAATGCTGGCCCACTTCTTCAAGCAGAACTGTTTTAACTCTTTGAAATGGTGGGGGTTTTCAAGCACAGGGTGCTCGTTTCAAGTCCTGCCAGAAAATATCATATAGGTTTGGACATTCCGAAATTTTAAAATTCTTGTTCTTTTACTGTTCTGATAAACTTGCATGTGTGCCTTAGATCAATGTCTTCTGCATATTCTTCTTTTATTTGTCTTCTTTCAGTCTCCCTCTGTTTTACTACTTAACCTCACAAAAATGTAGAATTTCAGACAAGGTGCCATAATTTATCTTTCCTGGCATTATCTATGTATCTGTCCGTCTGTGTGTCTGTCTGTCTGTCTGTCTGTCTGTCTGTCTGAATTGTCCACATTGACCCTAAATCCATTTCATTCAGTGTATTTTTTATGAAATTGCTGTAAAACAGGCAGGTGTCCTCCCATGGTTTGTTGCGCACTGAATACTCCTATAGTGCAGGCTGAGTCAGAGCCTGCCTGCCTGCCTGCCTGCCTGCTGTTGACCATCACAGGGGATCGGGAAGAGAAGGTGCTGCAGACAATATATGAGGAAATGCATTAAATATGCAAAAGCACAAGTTACAAAAAGTGGAAATGTTTCTAAAAATGGGTGCATAAGAGAGAGATCAAAAAGTTCACGATGATCTTCTTCCACTAACTTCCCTCTATCATTTTTTTTTTTTTTTCAGCGCAGCATCCAGTACATTCCCCTGTCAATATTACCTCAATATCAAACAACCAGCCGTGTAAATGTGCCTGTACATTTAGGAAAGAATAAAGGATGTTTTTTTGTGTGTCTTTATAATGATAATAAGGATTCAGGCAATTGGTTATACTTCATACACAATAATACCGCTATACTCACCAATCTCCTGTAAAATGCCAAATCCACATCATAAAATAGAGCTATATTGTGGAATGTGGGTAATATATTAAGTTATATGTTATATAATTAATAAAGTTAAAAGCCTAACAAGAGTGCACAGACTTACAGTTACATGTTCCTGTTGCTAAGTAAATTAGCTATAAATAAAAATAAATAAATAAAAATAAAACCCTGCTTGAAACGTTTCAGCAAGACAGCCTTTTACAGTATCTAGTGCTAAATGTATGGACTGCTTTGTAGATAATTGTAAACATTTTAAGTGAGTCACTCCCTGGTCTCAAAAACAAGGGATTGTGAGTCCCTGTCTTTGGTAAATTGATCAAAATGAACAAGAGCTGCTGGTAATGTTGAATAGAGCGGACTTGGGGGAAATTATGCCTGTCATGAGCACAACACTGTGCCCATTCTCTCTTCAGCAAAGCGCTCTCTGGTTGTGAAGAACACGGTGGCATGTCCCCCTTTGCGTCTTCCTCCGAGGCAAGGGTGAATGTCACGCGAGTCAAACCCCCCCAGACGGCTGAGTCATCGCTCTAAGCCTCCTTTTCAGGCGTGAGGGGGAATTCGTCACAGGTGTGTTCTGAGGGGGTAAGCAAAACATTCCCCCTGGCAGGGGGAAAAAAAAAAAACCGTAAAAGCACATGTGGACGAACACCGTTTCCATCACAAAGGACTGGAAATGCAGACGTGGGGCTCCGCGGGGCCTGAAACGCAGAGTCAGTTCTCCCAGAAAAAAGAAAGTGAATTTACAGCCTGCTGAATCGCTTTTGCTGAAAGCATCGATAACCAGGACAAAGCACAGCTTACCGTCTGCATTACCTCAGAGGTTCTCTCCAATGGGATCTGTAAGCTCTGCCCGAAACATGGGCATTCTTACTGGGCATTTTAAATGGAGAGGGAGAGCATCAACAAATAAATAAATAAACAAACAGATACATAAATAAATGTTTCTAGTCCTGCCAGAAGAATAAAGTAGAAAGAAAGAAACATACTTTCATGAGGATGCAGCCATAATTTCACAAAGCAGTGATGAGGAAATTGTTCCAAATTATGACTGGCGACACAGTCTCGTACGGCTCTGTAACAGAGCTCTATGGTTTATAGTGGGGCTGATCTGATGCTATAGCCATGGTGTTAAAAAGTTAACTGTAACTGCTAAGAAATGACATGGTTTAGGGCTGACAATGATAAATTAGTGTAGTGGCCTTGAATTAAATATTTTCTATTTTGTTCAGAAATAACCACCTCTGAATTCACTCACAATCAGGGCTAAAAATACCAAACGTGGGTGATGGCATCGCTGCATGTTTTTGTTATGATAAATGTAGCTTTTCATTTATTTGTTTTTTTTACAGCTTTGTCATTTGAAAATGTATGTTTCTTCAAAATCCATCAATTTGAAAGGGCTTCACTCATGTCGATAACAATGACCAGGTTTGACTTCCCAATATGGGTCATGGTCACATGGTCAACGTGGCACCGAAGGGAACTTTCAGTTGAGATACTGCCTGCCTTGCCATCTTGCCACACGGTGGTAGACAAAGAGGAAGTGAATTTGTGGAACCCTTTAAAACATAACCCTAAATGAGTGTATTAACATAACCCATTTGCTAAGCAGATGAACCTCTTCCAAGTGACAGGCAACAATTATTTTTCATTAATACCAAGGATGGTATGCGTCAAATTTGTCTGACTTGATTATGTACTCTGTTCCAGACTGAGTTTATGTTATAGGCTGTGTAAGAAATAGATTGGATGACAGAGTAGGTTTGTAATAATTAGTCTGCATGACAGCATAAGTGTGGAAGAATTATATTGGGATAGACAGATTTAGATGTCGACCAGGGTAATGCATGCAACTATTAGGCGATTAAATAAATAAATATCAGACAATTATAATTGTTTACTCTAATGTTTACACCATATTAAACTATGTGTAACATATAGTACACATTAAGATATACAGCTATCTGCATATCAGTGTATTTTACTTTAACTCAAGTAGGAAAATTAGCAAATACATTTGTACATCTCTGTGTTCCTTCATTTTTCAAGGAAATTTTTTCAAACCCTTATACCGATGGCTATTGAACATGCTTCAGTTTGAACGATCTAAGGCAGAGACATCAAGTTCAAAGTGTCTCCAAACATGTCTCATGGTTTAGTAAATGATTGCGAGGGATACTGAAGTCACAGGTGTCATGTGATTATGCATCATATCTACCATCAGCATATGATCTGCCATGCAACAGAAGTCTACAAGGCAAAAAAAAAAAAAAAAAAACATACTGACCAATAGATGAGTGAATGTATCATGGATATCCATTCAAGTGCTGTATTTGAAATTAATATATTACCCAGCATGTACTTTTATTTATCAAAAATACTGATGATGTTTCCTCTACTTCAGAGGGGTTGATCTTGAAAACATTTTTCAATCCTCTGAAGTAAAAATGCACCAAACACACTTTGAGGTCTCCAGGGGAAGGATCACATAAACATTATTCATCAGTATGACAAGTTATGAGGGAGGATTAAAATGGGGTTGAATGTATTTAAGTCTGTGTAGCTACATGCTGATATATAACAGGAGATACACTGCACTACACTAAGACTTGAGACTGGTAGTCTATACAGTATAGACAACAAACGAGACAAACAAAAAGATTCAATTTTTCATAAATTTGAAATGATAAATCATAAAATCAAACATTTACGTATTTTTTTATAATTATGTAAATGTGTCACTTTACAATTAGTAGATACATTAAGTACAATTACCAAAGAAGATGGGTTTTGAAAGATATTGCTGTAGTTTAGCACAGGGTTGTCAATCTGAAGTGTGAGATGGCTGCAGTGTCCGCAGGTTTTTGTAGTTTTCTTTCAAGCAGCAGTCATTTTTGGCCTTGGAGTAGATACTATTCTAACAGTGTTTTGTGCATGAGTCATAATGTCATTACGAAGAGATACAGACAGACATACGAGAGTTATCCAGGATGATTTTTTTTTTTTTTTGTAAAAATTCTTTCTCCTTCAAAACTCAGTTGAACTGTTTAGCCTCATCCAGCAATACTTTCCCATCAAACTGTGAGGAGGCAAGCGTTTGCAGACACAACACTAATTACGTACTGGCCATGTCATCAGAGGGTGTCGAAGTCAGCATATACTTGTGCATCCGGCCTACCAGGAGTGGCCACTAGGGGGCAAGGAAACAGACAAACCTAGCTGGCTTAACCCCTATCTTTCCTCAGCAAGGCTGGGCCAGTTCTTGCCTCCTCCACTGCTGACGTCTAGCAATAGCCAGCAGTAGCATGCCTGGAGCTCAAACTTCCAGTTGAAGGGCTCATGTCTTCGCCTCAAACAAGTATATTCATTGTGGGCCAACTGTTAACTATTCACGTTTCCTAGAATGCAATATTTCACCCCAGCCAACAATGGAATTTACGGCTACCTGATCAGCTCTCCAGAAATGGAGTTGCCCGCCCATGAAAAAATCCCTCCTTACCATAAAACATAAGGCTTATGGCACAATCAGTTGAAACCCATTGAAGGTTCACAATGACATACAAAATTGCTCAATTCCTAACTTTGTTTTTTAGTTCTCATTTTTTCCTCAAGTAATTCTGCTTCATAATACTTTAGCTCTGTTTGAACATTCTTTAGGTGTTAGAGCACTATTCCATGAAACAATTAATATAGATTCGCATATTTTTATTGCATTTACTAAAATAATTGTCTGTAATAGGTTGTTTTGGTGTGTGTGTGTGTGTGTGTGTGTGTGTGTGTGTGTGTGTGTGTGTGTGTGTGTGTGTGTGTGTGTGTGTGTGTGTGTGACAAAACAGTAGTCATTTATTTGTGTCTTATAAGTTCTGTTACGCTTTCAACATAAAAACAGTAATTAAACTATTACAATAAATCCAAATGAATGAACTAGCAGTGCCAGAACAAATCACCATCATATTAGGCAACTTTAATGCTTAATTAAGGCATTCTACAGCATAAATATGTCAAGTATAAAATGGCACATGGAATGCACGTAAACACAGAAGACTGAAAGCGTAGCAACAACTCATTTCTTCTGTGGTGTTTTATTCATCTCAGTGAACACGTTCTCTAATGGTCTGTATACTATTTTGCAAAAGGAAAGCACCGATAAGCGACAGTCATAGTGTTCAAATGAGATAAAGCTGTGCAGAAACCCTGTGCCATTCTCTAAGATATTTCCCACCACTATGCTTTTAATTGTAGCATCTGAAAGATGCAACTGTGTGTTATTAGTTAATGTACATTATGATGAAATCACATAATTCTCCCTGTTAGAATGTGAATCATTGCTAATCTCATGAATTAGCTTGTAAGGAATATATCCCAGTGAAAATAATTATTCTCATGAATTAGAGTGTAAGGAAATGTAAATGTTACATTAGGGATAGATGGACTGAACTGTTAAAGACCTGGATTTAGGGACAAAAGGAAATGGGAATGCAATGGGAACTATTTGGACTCCCAAAAACATACTATCCAATTATAATGCAATTGGCTTTTGTGTTTTGAAAGCACCAGTGATTTTGTGTGTGTGTGTGTGTGTGTGTGTGTGTGTGTGTGTGTGTGTGTGTGTGTGTGTGTGTGTGTGTGTGTGTGTGTGTGTGTGTGTGTGTGAATACGTGTGCGTACTCATATGCATATACATATATGAATATAGTGTGCATGCCCGCATACATATATTTAATTTCTGGCCTGTGTGTGTATGTGTGATGCATGCATAAATATTAATTTTGTGTGTGCATGTGTGTGTGTGCATGTGTGTGTGCGTGTGTGGGTGTATACATGCATGGTCTAGACAGCTGTGCCATTGTCCTATTTGCTTTGTTCTGATTTGCTTTGATTTTAGTTATTGCTCTAAGGTTTGTCCTTTGTTGGATGCTTTGTTATTGTATTCTGTGTATGATAATGTCCGTGTTTCTTTACATGTAACATGATTTCATTGACTAAGAGCAAATCCTGGAGTTCATACAGCTCTGGCATAAACCATCATGCATTCATTACAATCATTAAGGTTCGCTCCGAGGCTTTAGCCAAGCATTGTAAGCAAGGCGGTATTGGAGTCTCCTCCAGACCCCAGCAGCCCTGCCAGGGGCCTTCCCACCACAGCCCACAGAGAGGGTATTCCCTACAGCCTGCTTTGTTTATCACACAATGGAGTAACGGTGCCATTTTCCATGTTTTGCTGTAACGGTGTAATAGTCCTAGCTTGCAGTAGGCTAGGGGGTTCAGCATTGGTTTTGGCCACACACACACACACACACACACACACACACACACACACACACACACACACACACGCGTGCGCATGCACACGTCCACGGCCCGTTTCTGGAGATCTTTCTCCACCGCGTCCTTTGATCTGTCCGCCAAGGACATGCTCCGCATCTCCATCCAGGACATTAAATTACATTTGAATGGACACTGAGCTCCTGCGATAAGTCTGAAAAAAACACACAACACACTTATAAATCCAGAGAGAGCGGCGTGGCCCAAGAGTTATTTCCATGTCAGCGGGGGACTGGATGTCTTGACAGAAAAATAGCGGTTGCTACTGCAGCTCCTTCATGCCACTTCCACCATGCTCACCCCCCACCCCCACTGTTGGTCCCCAAGCGTCTTGGCTTTTGGAGTTCTCCCTTTCTTGATTTATGTGAGTGGCATTTTACCACTTTGGGAGCTGGCACATATGCTGTTGAATGGATTTGTTGCGAGATCTGTTCAGCCCAGAGCTGGTTCTCCCCCCAGATGTTCCAGCTAACAGCATTCGCGAGTCTCCACGGCATTCACTGACGAGGCTAAGGAAGGGAGATACAAGAATGCTGGAGCAGGGCCCTGCAGGGGCCTGCATCTGCACAGCTTCCAGTGCTTGCCTGATACCATGTCCTATCATTACTGACAGTCCTTTCACACGCAGGCGTGAAGGGCGATTGGGGTCTGTCACTGTATGATACAGTGAAAAACATTTAGTCTCTTTACGAGTGTATGCAATTCAGTGAGAACAGACTGTACATCATTACAACGTAATTTTCTTTGATTGTGTGATATTTCATATGTGTTATGTCCGTTAGAAATGTGTTATTTTCCTTTTCAAATATAGAAGCATAATTATGCCCTTTAAACACACCAAAGTCAGTTTGACTGAACTCCATATGCCAGTAAAGAATCATATTGGATTATTTAATAATCAGTGTTTAAATGACAGGGTGGTATTTTTGTTTGTTCCTCCCTTTTTTAACAGAATATGGGACTGCTTCCAGTTCAAATGGCCTCATCAGTCACACAATCAAACATCTCGCTTTTTCCTCAACCAGTACCAGCCCAGAAGCAAGACTGTTCAGTCTGTGTACTCTCTGTTAGATTCAACTACGCTGATCTAACGATCTCCCCGCACCTGGAGTTCACCGCAGAAAGCTTGCATAACTCCCGGCTATATCTTCTCCTCTGAAACAGATGGAGTACGGCTCTGATCCCACTGCACGTTCTCTAACGATATGTACATCCTTCTAGATTCAACTGAACAGTAATGCAATGGGTTTCAGTGAGGGGTCAGTCCGTGTGGTGGCACACGCTAGACACTGCGCAGGGCGTCATCATGGAAACAGCTGAGTGGCAAGATTAAAATCTTCTTTTGTCGCACCACCTCTGTTTTCCAAAGAAAACGAAGAAGAAAAAAAACTCCCTGGAGGCAAATGTTCCTCTGTAAACGGAACAATGGTAGCTAGCCAGCTATCGTGTTCCCACCCTCTGTGCAACCCACTCACTGTACCCCGATATACTTACAGGAGATGACTTCTGCCTTTCCCTTGTTTCCTTTGTCCGTGCCTTTGTAGGGTCCCTGAGGGCTACTCTGCATGGAAATATGCCTGTTTCACACACAGCGGATGAATGGGAAGTTTTATTTTTTGTTTTGTTGTTTTTTTTTTTGGTTGTTGTTGTAAGAGACAGGCAAAACATAATTCCTGGGCATGCATTATCCTCTTTTCAGAAGGATAGCTCTCTCTACACTCAGTGCGGATCATGTTAAGCTTGCCATCCCAGCCACTCTCTTGGATGTGTGGATGGCTGACTGGAGGCAAAACCTAAAATTGGCAGGGGCTAAGTTTCAAACTCCACTGAGTACCTCAGAGATTTCCCTTTTGAATGTAAAAAAAAAAATGAATTTTAGGCATAGTGGAAAAAAAAATCAAGTGTAAATGCAGTACAGCTAAACATGCAGCAACTGACATCAAATGGACTGAAAGTTATTCATGTTTATACTGTGCATATGCACTATATTTTATATAAACAATGTAGCATGAAACTGTTTTTTTATACTCAGCCTTTTTAGTCACATTAAAAGTTAAACTTGCAGAGTGAAATGATATGTCCAGCTTGTCACTAACATGTATTCAGTTCAATGTATACTGCAGAGCTAATGTATGGCTACAGTTGCATATCTAAAATGTCTCTAAGAAGTTTCAACCAGGTGAGTATGTGCTGTACAACTGAAACTACCCATTATGATAAATAAATTCACCTGACATAATTTTAATGAGATCTTAACAATAAATTATCCCATGATGGTGTCCCCTCCAATCCAGAGAGGAAACTATCACTTTAACATGGCATAGCATGGTCATACAGCAACGTATTTTAACATATTCTCTACTGATCGGATTTCAAAAGCACCAGCAGTAAGACAATAAGACACTGCGTTCTCTCTCCTGCTGGTGTTAGAGAACGAGGCTGACCTTAAGTGCTCCTCACACCGTACGCATGAGACGAGGTGAAAACCTATCATTTGAAGCAGAATTAGTTTTTGTTCCAAAGTAATTACATACACTGGCTTTCTGCCAAAATTTGTGTAAATTAAGTATGTACTTGGATCACACATCAGCAGGCACCCAGCTGAACAGGAAGGGCTGTGAGAGAGCAATAAGAGTAACAAACCTAACCGGGTTAACCCCTGTTTTACCAGTGAGGCTGAGCTAATTGCCTCCTCACCAATGAGAAAAGCTTTTGGCCACAGCGGGTAAAGCCATATCCGATATTTGAACACACAATCACGGGGATTCACAGGGATTTTGCTGCCTTACTGAGCGAGCCACTCGGAGGCCCCATGTTGTCATCTTGTGACCAGTTCAGACATGTTGACCTCACATGTTTAATAACAGGCTATGGCTACACATGTGATCCAATGGGTAAAGTGATGGGCTTTTTTCAAAGGTGTCACACTTTTTCTCTGTCTCTGTGCCCTCTAGATCTCCTCATGCTACAGGATAAACAGACTACAGCTAAACACCAGGGCATGCCTTATATTGCATTATATACAAAATATTTTCCGCTTTAATTCTTACATCTTTAATTTCGTTTTTGTTTAAATTACAGACTAAAATCACTTTAAATTATTTGGATTTAACCTAATTATATCGGGGGATTATACTGAGACGGAGCAATTAAATTTGACTGTTGTACTTTTGTCTTGAGTCATTTACAAACAGGTTGGAAAAAAAAAAAAAAAAAACTCATTTAATGTATCCATGGTGAATCATCCTGAAGCAGTAAAATGGCCAGCTCTACACATCATCTGCAAAAATAATTCTTATAATAGCAGTGTATTTTTTGTTTGATGTTACTTCCTATTATGGTCTGTTCAAGAGTCCATGGTTGTTCCATCAGAGAACTCCGAAGGCTTGATGGGCCGAGCAATCCCATACCAAATAAAGGCCATGCCAGCACCGACTGCGACCAGCAGGCCCGTGGGGAAGCTCAGACTTGGCTCTGGTGTTGCCCAGGGTGGGGTGGTGGGGGGTATTCTGGCAGGGATGTCCGTGTCTTATCGGTCTCAAGTGGGTCTTATTGACCCCCCGCCGGTCCATTTGGTACCCGCTGTCTCCCAGCAACTGAAGTGTTTTCTGACTCATGCCTGTGCGAGCTAAACTAAACTTATGGGCGGGCGTGAGAGAAGAAGCGGAGGCTGACATCAAGTGTTTTGAAGGGGAGTGTGTGTTTTTCTGTGCTGTCCTAATATATGATGGCAGAAACAAACGCCACTTTCAGATATACACAATCCAGCAATGGGCAAAGTAATACTCGTATCACATTTTTTATTGCACTTCTTACATGCCCAGGTCTTGGCCTTATTACACCAGGTAATGTGTTGTTGCACACCAGATCTGGTTATAAACTGGTTGCAAGTGGTGCAAAATGCCAAAGCTGCATTGTACATCACCTTAATTAATTGCTTATTCCTGTGCACGCATGTGTGTGAGTGTGTGTGTGTATGTGTGTGTGTGTGTGTGTGTGTATGTGTGTGACTGTGTGTGTGTGTGTGTGTGTGTGTGAATGTGTGTGTGTGTGTCTGTGTGTGTGTGTGTGTGTGTGTGTGTGTGTGTGTGTGTGTGTGTGTGTGTGTGTATGTGTGTGTGTGTGTGTGTGTGTGTGTGTGTGTGTGTGTGTGTGTGTGTGTGTGTGTGTGTGTGAATGTGTGTGTGTGTCTGTGTGTGTGTGTGTGTGTGTGTGTGTGTGTGTGTGTGTGTGTGTGTGTGTGTGTGTGTGTGTGTGTGTGTCTATGTGTGTGTGTGTGTGTGTGTGTGTGTGTGTGTGTGTGGAGACTCCCTCATTCAGGAATCCCTCAGTGACAACAAACAAAGAAACAGCTCAGTTGCCCAGTACCTGAAAGCATCAACTGAACTTGTTCATAACTAAATATACCCCTAAATCTCTTTGGTCTGTTCATCCTGAACAATGAGTATATTTATAGTGAAATGCTATGCTCAGGCAGCACTGTACCCACAGTGTGTGTGCATTTCTCACACTGTATATTAATTTCCCATGTCAGAGAAAAATGTGTCAAAACATACACAGGCTCAGATCAAGCATGCCATTAAATCAAAATCAGACACTGAAGTGAACAGCCTGTGCTAAAGGTTGAACCAATTAGACAGCATGAGAGAAACTGATGACAGATAACAAAGAAAAACATGTGTTTTATATGTTCAGTATTTGTCATACACACACACACACACACACACAAACATATATATAGGTATATATAGATAGATATGTAATGTTTAAAATATAAACCTCTGTCCTCAGCAAATACACACATGAATAAGGTCACAAAAGCATATATGGTTCAAATTGTGTATGTTCTGTACCAAAAGCACAATTGGAATTAAAAGCTGGCATTTCAAAATAATATTGTACATTTCTCATGCCATCTATTCCACTGATATCTCAGTCACATCATCAAATATAAATACATCTTTAAATATTCTCCAAAAAAAAAAAATGTTGCTGTAGATCAATGCTGTTTAGTTGTTTGCATCTCAACCACATTTTTTGAAACAATGTCAATCTGAAGTTCTTGTCAGCTCCCAGAGGTAGGCGTTGAGAAAGTTTCGGGTCACCGAGCGTCACCGTGGTGATTCAACGCCTCCAAAAAAAGTCTTATTAACCTTCCTGCTTCACTAACTGACCCCATTCACCGTATCAGCCCCCATTTGATGTATAAAAATGTCCCATTTAAGTGAAAATAAAAAATCCTCTCTTGACACATTGAAAGCCATTCATCTTTTCTGAAGCCATTTCTCACCTTATATCTGCACTATTCTTGACAGGCTCCAATGGGAATTGTTCATTAGCTGATTAAATTAATCTGAAGAGTGTCGTGACATGTACAGATTTAACACCCTACTCACAAATGGTAAAACATATATACATATAATTTTTTTTTTTGCAGTATCAAGCAGTTCTATTCCAGTCAATAATTAGGTACAGATTAAGCTCAGTATGTACTGTAAAGGGAGAAAACTATAAATAAAATGTACTTATGAACCTCTGATTCATAATTAGTATTTATAAGTTTATTTAATTATCCCCAAAATAATCATTTGACAATGAATGCAAAAACTTTAATTTATTAGGACTTCAGTTTGTTTGATAAACGCTAACCTAAGGGTATTTCAAGTGCAGAATACCCAGGACAAGGATACAGAAAAGAATAAGTAGAATCTCAAGGTTGCATTGTTTTGTTTAGATCAATTTGCATGTATATATTATGCAGTTCTCATCTTTTTAAGGTCACAGCTTTTTTTGCACATAATTATTTTTGCAACTCTTGGAACGCTTGTTAATATGTTTTATACTTACATTATTAGAATCATGAGCTGATTCATGAAAATGTCATGAAATGACAGAATGGGAAAATGGCAAAGCTGTGACAAATGTTTTCTTATTTCACTAAAGAAAATCTGTACTTGTTTGCATAACCTCTGTAAAGTCTTTGTTTAAAGATTTTTGTCATTTCCCTTTAAAAAAAAAATCTTTTTTCCCCACCTCAACTGTAATCAGCCTCACCCCTGAAGATGTGAGGAGACTCACCTTCACTGTTTTCACCGTGCAGACGCATCACTATAGAGACTATATTACCTGTAATTTCAAGGAAATGCAGCCAGCATATGCACACATGCATGCCAGGGGGGAGTCCCTGGAATTCTGATGCGTTGAACCAACATACCCACCATTTTCCCCCAATTCAGCTGTGTCAACTGTTGCCTTACCGACATGGACTTGGCTGGCAAAACCACAGGTTGGACTCACTAACCTTTATAGTTTATAGTTTATGGCCTCTGGGTGGCTCATGCAGTAAAGACCCTTGTTCTGAAAGCACTGGGTGATTGTGTGTTCCAGTCTCACAGCGATAGCCTGCTGTGACTGACAGTCCACATTGGTGAGGCTACAATAGTCCAAGCCACACAGGAAAATAACATCACTGAATTGGATATGCTGGCAAGGCTCAATGTTATCATAGTACTCTAGCACAAGGGTGACCAAACCTTTCAGCCCACGACCCCAAAAATAACCATGTCAAAGACTCGCAACCCCCACATATTCCTGGAAATGGTTGAAGTATAAAACATGTGTGCACTCACGCACTAATAGGCCTATTCATACAGGGCACAGTGCTTTGATAACACAAAAGAACGCAACAGCCTAACAACCATAAATGCATTCTTTCCTTTCATATAAAATAATGTTGAACTTACCTAATGAGACGGGTGGGCACTAAGCATCGATCTGATTTTTGAGTCTGGAAACCATCTTGCGACCCTTCCATCCATGTCTTGTGACCACCCGGGGGTCCCAACCCATACTTTGGGAACCCCTGCTCCATCAGATACACCCGGTCTGCAGGTGCATTATGACCTTGCTACCCTCTGACCCAATGTTATTGGTGGTTTATCTCTGGTTTGGAAAGACATAGTGAAAGCAGTTGAATCTGAGAATCTGTGCATCGAAGGCTCTCTCCTCCTGCAAGTCAACAGGAAAGGGCAGCTAACAGGAGCGCAAGAACGGAAAATAAGGGATAACAAGGAAAACAAACCCTCTTTACAGTTTAGAAATCTCTGAATATATTTTGTTGGAAATCGCCTTCTTGGAAAGGGACCATGGACAGTGAAAAAGGAAAATAAAAATATTGCAGAACAATTGCACAGTAAAACTGAAATAAATGCTAAAAGCGAGTGTTTTATAGAAAGGATACATTTCACTTGTCACTAAAATATTAGTAGTAGTAGAGTGGCTCAGAGGGTCAAACTAATCAGGTAAAATTAGTCTTCCTCCATCCTATTGCGGGAAGCTTTGAGGTACACCAGGGGAGCAGAAATGACCATCCTGCTATGCAAGAAACACAATTCTGCACTTGACAAATGACTTTACAATTGAATTGTCTCATCCCAGTTTGAGAAAAGGAAAAAAAAATAGAAGGAGAAGGGGGAAAAAAAAGACTTTCCACACAATTATGCCCTCTCTCAATGGAGGGTCTTTGAAGTGAAATATTAGATGAAAGTCCGAGGAGAGAAATGCAGTGGGTTAAAAAAATGCAGAGAAAAATTACCCATCGCTGATGTGCAGTTATATAAAGCTTTATGGAAATGAAAGTGGGAGACTCAGAATTGGATTTCTTACACCAGAAATTAGGGGGAGGGGGGTTGCGGTGTTCGGTGTGAGACAAAAAGACAGAGAGGCGGCGGACTTTCTGATGATGAAACTATTCTGCCTCCTGCATATAACCAATGAGTTACCAACCCCATCCATCGGCAATTTTCTTACTGTATATTTATTATTTTATTTTCTCCTCAGCCGATGCAGACACCCATTCTTATTCCAGGGCGCTTTATTACAAAAAAAAAAAAAAAAAAAAAAAACCGGCTGATCATGTTGTTAAAGAAGCATCAACGAGGAGATGTGAGTTTGTGTGTGTGTGTGTGTGTGTGTGTGTGTGTTTTGTATGTGTATGGGAGGGGTGTGGGGGGTGATGAAAGTGAGATGAGTGTGACATGGGTTTCCGTCTGACCGCACAGGAGAACATTCACACTCCGAGGCATCATTACCGTTCCATGTACACCTGACTCTATGTTCAAAGGATTTTGACAGCCCACTAAAACGCCGTTAAGCCGCAGCTTTGCGCCGCACGCCTCCCCTGGCAGGCAGAGAGGAGACGGCTCGGCAGTCAAAGACAACGCAGCTGCAGAGACTTCTTCAGCTGCGCTTCCTTCCAAGAGGAGCTTCTGTCTGTACCATTTATACGTTCACGGTGAGCGCATCTGAGTTTCGCCGCTGGCCACAACTTTAAATATAATTTTAATTCACTGGAAAATGCCAGCTGGTTCAGCCCAATTGGCCTTGCTGCTTTTGAAATGATGCAGTCGTTCACTTGCTTCATTCCCCTGTCATTGGGATTGCAGGTTGCCTCTGTACAGAGCATCCCTGAACAAAAAAAAAAGGTTTCTCTCTTGCTCTCCTCCTTTTAATTATTTTTTTTTTCTGTTTTGTTTTACTCCAAGACCCATTTTTGGCTGTCCTCCCAGACAGCTGCACTGTATTGTCTGCAGTCTTGTTTTCAAGCCTCCACGAAGACGGATTTCATTAAAAAGTCCTACTTTCGAAAGACGCTAGCAGAACTGATCTGTGCCGTTCCAACGCCCATTGTGCACGATGCACTGTAAAACCAGACAGGATTGAAAAGTGTCAACTGTTCAAAAACAAACACAAAAATGTCTGGCTGTCATTTTATACTCGCACAGGCTGTGTTGTGATGATGTCTCCTTCCAGGTTTCTCTCTCATGCATTACTTCATTTATTTGCAGCTATTCTTGAGATAAATAAAAGAACAGACCCACAAACATAACTCTTCCTTTTTAATGATTAAGGAACAAAGCTGGACCTGGCGGAAGGAAACTGGAGGGATAAGAGTGTAATGTCACTCCCTGTTTTTCGGGAAGCTGAGCAAACCTTTTTTTGCGTTTTTGTCTCCACATGAATTAGTTTGTTGGCTGCTCGCTGGCACTCGCTATTGAACTGTCAATTTATTATTTTTTATGGCCCTGGAAGCCTTGAGACAGATACAGGCAGGGCTTGGGTCAGACCAGGGCCAAAGAAAGTCCTGGGAGAGTCTGCACATACTGACGCTTAATTCCATTTTGGATCAAAATAAACAATTTGTTCTCTTTTTTTCTCTTTATTTTATCTCTCGGTGGCACTATCTTGCTTGTCTCTACCGTTAAACTACCTGTTTCACTGGTTTGTTTGTGGGTGGTGCTTCATTAGGTCTTCTTGTCCACTGTCATTACAAGTCTATTTTGACACTTTTTGCCATAATTTAATTTAATCATAGAGCAGCTTGATATGATGTGACCTTCATACTCAAAATTAATCTTGGAAAAAGGAAGGAGACACATATTTGAAAACTATATTGAGGCAACACTTACTTTTGTTGTATAACTATTAAGTGGTCAAGAGTCCAGACAGTCTGTGTTGTAACTGTTTGTTTGGTTTGCCATGGTGAAAAAAGAATACTAATCACTGCCAAATGCCCCTTAGAACTGTTAGTTATTGGGTAGTCATAAGGACATTTTTATTTCTTTATTTTAAAATATTGTTGATTAAAATTTGGGATCAATTATCCTACCTGCTATTCTTCCATAATATTCAAAATATTACATTTATGGTAATATGTGACAGGCAAAATGCCACATTAACTGCATGCTTTTGTTTTCGTTATCAGGAAACTACATAATTGCATGGGGTACTTGAGATATGCAGAATCAATCTAATGTGACATTTAGAAATGAGAATGAAAAATAACAGAGAACTCCCTAGAGGAGTGCAAGCTTCATTCAGTTAATACCCAAGCTCACAATTTGTCAAATTTTCAACAAAGGGCTTTTAGATTAAACCTTTGTGGCAAGAGAAATGTATATTTGTCAGCAGATAAACAGGTGAATTCATCAACAGTGAATTTTCATAATCTTTGAAGCTGATAAGAATGCTGAGTTATGCAGCTCCATTTGTTGCTCAGTGATTCTTTTTATCAGATATGAATATTATGCCCATAAAATGTCTGTAGTTTAATTGAATCCAGGCCCTCATTTGCTGGCATGGATTACTAGTCGATGGTTGTTAATCAGTGATAACTCTCACTTTGCTTGAGTTCACCTGAAAACATACGATTACATGTTTACTGTATGATGTCCAAAACACCACACATGTCCAATTAATATATAATGCTCTGTGATGAACCTTCACTAATATGAGTGGATATCGAACTTGAGAATAGAGCTTCTGAAACACACAGTGGTATAATTATGTAAAATAAGTTGCAGTCTCTTCATCAAGACAAAAATTAAGACATATACTGTGTATATGCTTTGGACTTTCAGCTAATTTTTGTCTGAAATAAAATAATGTTTGAGGCCCACATAAGAATAGACATGATCTGGGATTTCTACCACAGCTAGGATAAAATACTGCTTCTTTTTGAAATGATGTCAGCCACGGCATCGCCCATGACACTCTGTGGGCTTCATTAATGTGCATTGTAAATCCCTACCAAAGCAACAGAGATTCTCTAACATGGCCAAATCCAGCATGTTCGGTTTGAATGCGATTGGAGATAATGAGAAGTGTCTCCTTTTCAGATTAACCTGGTCCATGTAATTTATCACCAAATCGGTGATTTTTCTTTCCCAAAAGAGTTTCGGAGATGCATGAGTATGTCCTCTTTCATCAGAAAAGTGGAATGCTGATACTGACTGGTGTCGGCTAGTTCTGTTTCATCATTGACATTCAGATTCACATGCTCATTTCATGGCTGTTTTTTTTCTTCTTCTTTTTTTCTGGCAATTTTTTCTGCATGTCTTCAATGCTTGAAGTCAGACTTGATTCTAACTGGAAAACATCCCCAAATTCCTGAATATGAAGGCCAGGAAATCTGTGTATTTTGGGAACGTTCTGGTCAGTTCTACCCTTGCCTTAGGACATGCCCAATGCTAATAACACGCTTATGTACCAACCAAACCTGCAACCCAGCCTTTTCCATTTAAAAAAAAAACAGCCCTTGCATTAAACTTCATGCAGTTATCTGCACTTTTAAAGATAGAGAAAACCGAGAAATACTGATGTACTCTCTTGTCACAGACACACACACACCTGTACAGTATAGGTTATAAGACACTGGGTAATGGGAGAAAGGATAAAAGGGCTAATGGATATTGAGGGTGAGAGTGTTGTGCGGCGCAGTCAAAGAGGTGCTTGTTCTGAACATGGACGGCAGCACAGGGAGTAGAGAGAGGGTCAGCCAGTTACCAGCTGATGAACCAGTGTGAGCTGGCCTCGTTCGATAGCACCTTTGGCACCACGACGGGGCGAGTGGCGGTGCCAGCGAAGGAGGAAGGTACCGCGTCAGGCGTCTCTCCGCCAGAGGACGACATCTCCGGTTGCCAAGTCTTCGGGGCTCATTCCTCTGAGTGGTGTGTCGAGGCACTCTGCAGCAAAGCAGGGGTTAGAAAAAAAAAGGGAAAGGTTTTAAAAAATGGAAGAGAAATTAGATGGAAGGTTGCAGGAGAATAGTGAATGGAACTCCTGGCTGACTTTGACAAACCGACCATTGAACAGATTGCTAACACAAGATTAATCAGTGTAATTATCTTCAACATGGCTTATCTCCCAAGGAGAAATTCGGTGAGAGGGAGAAATGTTTGGATTCAGTCCATGCTAGTGCACTTCCATTTCCCAGACACCCAGAGTGCACTGATACTAATGTGAGGTGAGTGTGTAGAATCTGGCAACCTCACCTGCAATTGTAGACCTTTTGTGCAATACTATTCTGTCCATTGACTAAACAATCACTCTATGGAATGTGCAATGGAATTATTAAAAGAAAAGGCTGAAGCTTTGATATGATAGCACCAAAATATCTCTGATGCTGATCATATAAAAACATAATGGCTATGGCTATCATTTAAGCTTTTTAAAATGTAACCATAATGCAATTATGTCATTCATGAACACACTCACAAAAATGTCAAATAGCAATTTCATCTGTCACTATGAGAGGTTTAATTTTGTGTCAAAAAATATGACAAACCAGTTCAGTTTGGTATTATCAATGAACTTTTGCCTGACATGTAATTAATCTAGAATTTTAAAATGCCCCTCATCTCCCCTCTGATAAGTGTCATGCCAATATATATTTTATCTTGCATCTCACTGTAATACTTAAGACAGAGGGGCTCAGCTGCATTCATAGAAAGCCTGTGTGTGTGTGTGTGTGTGTGTGTGTGTGTGTGTGTGTGTGTGTGTGTGTGTGTGTGTGTGTGTGTGTGTGTGTGTGCCAATCGATTATCAAGATCATTTGTGATCATGAAACATTTCCAAAACTATTTGACTCTCACTGGGCACCTATGAAAGATCAATTTACAGCATACAGCAACTTTATTTTTTGAAAATATGTTGGATTCACTTGTACTGTCATGAAGCCTGGTACTAAGGAATGCAGACTAAATTTAAGTAGCAATTTGATACCCGAATTAATATTCCACATTAATTCTTAATATTCCATCAGGTTTTTACATTGTACGCAGTGTGAAAAATGAAATAAAAACAGCTGTGTTAATGAAGACAAGTCAGGGTCATTTCTGCAATGATTTCAGGCACGTTTAACTACGGCTAAAAGCTTTCCGGTAAATTCTATCGTTCCCTAAGGAGCTTTCACTTCCTAATTACAATATGTGAAAATGCCCCAGAGATCACAGCATACTGTGGTGTTCCAGGCTCTGTCATACTTTAATGCTTATCTGGTTTATATTCTGCCGAGAGTAAAAAAGTAGCGAATCCAGGGAAAAACAAGCAAACAGAAATAGTAAATAAGCAAACACATTTGCATCACGTTTCATGTTGTATTTTAAGACACAGGGGACAGTGCATGGCCCTGGTGCTGATCAGTACCTTCGGTGTACTCCGCTGTATTCTGCTATGGCTTGTGTCCTTCCTGAGGGAGACTGCTGTGTCAACATCTCATGGATTCTAGGCCGATTTCCTGTGAAAGAAAGCAACCTGCTTAGAGCCGGGAATCCTCCCGTTTTTGTGTTTTTCCCCGGCCATCTGTCGGAATGCGTTGCTTCTTCCGACCAAAACCGTGACAACAGAGATTATACATCATGTTCTTTATGAATTCTTCATCAATTATGCCCATACTTTCATTTTACAGTCTGCATGCTTCAGTCATAGGCAGCAGAAATATTAAAAAGCCTGCTGATATAACACATTTGGTGTTGTTTTTCATTTCCGCTCAGATGAATGTTCCTGTTTGCTCAGCTTTGCCCAGAGATGAAAGAGCCTGTTTTACATCCCGGCCAGTGTTACAGATGAAGCAATAACTATTTGCACCCAGGCACAAAGAATGGGATTCAATCAACATTTATTCTTAGATATGACTAAATATTTCATGCCACTGTTAGTTTTGCTCTTCACAAGCGCAAGTCCCATGCACTCAAAATAAACTTGCTTCGCTGCATTTGTGAAGAGAATAAAAATGATGTATTTGTTGGCAATTTAAAGTTGAGGAGTGATTGTGGCTGAATCCAGGTCTTTGCTGGTTTTAATATAAGGAGGTGCCCCATGGTGATTCAGCCGTCTGCCCGATGCTCGACTGCGCTGACTGCCCATTGGCAGGGCTATACAAAGCTAACTGCTGGCAGGGCAAGAGATTGATTGAGGAAATATTTTTTAGGCAGCAGCACAAAAGAAAAAATGCAGATAAAATTATTCCAGTGCCCAGGCAGGGATTAAAATGAAAAGCTTGTGTCCGTTTTTTGTTTGTGAATTACATCATATCAGTACTCAAGTCACAGTGTTGTTTTTCTTTGCTTTGTTTTCCACCAGAGGTCATATGATGTCATTCCCAGGTAACCAATCCCCACATATCTATTCAGCAGTCTGCCAGTGGGATCTGGGTCATATTCTTTGTGCATGTCAGAGCAGGTGTGCTGAACCAGGATCAGTTTTAGCCTTTCAGCTCACAATGGATAAGGTTAGAGTTTGGACAGAGAACAGCACTCCAGCTCAGGGAATTTATGGGCATGGAGCTTAAAAGACAGTCAAAGTGCACATTACTATGACCCATACACAGCCACCTTCCATGCTATATAACACACACACACACACACACACACACACACACACACACACACACACACACACACACACACACGTACATATGAGCAAACACACAGACACACCTACAAAGGCACAAGCACACATACACACACACACACACACACACACACACACAAACACATGTACATTCACACACAAGCACTGATATGTGCACAAACACATACACACTTACAAAAGCACAAGCGCAGACACACACACACAAAATAATTACTTTGCGATTAAGCTATCAGCATTGAAATTAAATTCCAAATAACCCCCATGTAAACATTTGCTTTGCATTTGATGTGTTTGCATATGTTGCATAACCCATAGGTAAGGTATAGGGAAGCTTGTACACAGATACAAATGTGGTATGTCAGGTACAACGTAATATGTGCAAAACATCTCTCTCTCTGCAGCTAATGAAAGGATAATAAATAGCATGTGCCGGTGATCCGTAATCATTACAATTGATTGTAGATGATTTTGTTTTCCTCTCAGAATGGCCCTTACAATACATATTTTCCTGCATTTGCTTTTATTGTTAATTATAAACCATTAGCTGAACTGAAATGTGCTCATAAGAGGAAGAGGAAGAGCCCTTCAACCTCTGTTGTACTATTCCTGCGTCTCTACCCAAGATAATGACTCAAAGCATTACTTAAAATGTTACGCCTGTGTTCGTCCGTACATTCATAATACAAGGGACTCCATTAACTAATTAGGGCACATGAACAATTGTGTCTAGTGAGTTCATTAGATGGTTTTGGCCTAATGGAGATCAATAACACATCATGAATTGTGCAGTGTCAATGAGAGCTTTTGTAAAATATGGTCAACTTCATTGTTCTGGAGGAGAATTTTCTTTAGAACAAATTAGCAAGTGGAAGATAATGGGATTATATTTCACAACAAAATAATATTCTTTGCAAGGGAAAGTATATTTAGGAAGAAACATAGTGTAATTATAGTCTAAAAAACATTTTTGATATTTATGTTTGGTATCACAGTAGCTTTTTGTGGACATGGTTGTATGGGTACAGGGGCATTATACAGTTTGAAAAGTAATTTCTATTTATGTTCAATTAAACATGTTTACAGTGGAGCAGATTTCTCCTCAAATCTTATTCAAGCTTAACCTGGAAAAAAAAATACAGAAAAATACATCTGTTTTTCAATGTACACAATTTCAATGTACATCGTTTCCATTTTGCTTTTATTAATAAAATGCATATTTTAAACACCTTGTGTTTCAAATCTGAACATTACTAATAATGAAATACTATAATTGTGTTGCCATGGTCCCCTCATAGGAAAATAAAAAGCAAAACAACACAGGAGCAGCAGTGGGGGCTACTTCTGAAAGCAGAATTTCTCATTCCTATCAATACTAAATGGTTAAGGCACACTTCCTTTTCATACCTTCAAGATGTATGCATTGTCTCATGTTGTTTTTGCATAATTGGTCATTTGTAATGACCAATGTAACAAACAGCGATTTGATTGACTGAGTGTAGAATACGAAATTTACATTACAATGAACTAACATGAGACATGAAGCAACAGCCTAGGTCTTTTGCCTCCCTATAGTTGTGCTAGCACAAGTCCCCCTCCCCCACCCCTTCTTTTTTTTTTTTCCTTTCAGAGAAGTATATAATATACATCTGACTTGTACTGAAAAAAATACACTTTAAAATCAAATAAGGGTTTGTAAGGCCACGCTTATAAAGAATACATTGTGTCGCGCACTTCAGGGCAATTCAGATCAAGAAAGTGTCGCCATGAAAATGTCTAAGTGTGAGACGACACATTAATACCATTCAAAAGTGTGTGAAGGGCATGCCAGAATGCAGAATGCAGAATAGGGGTTAGAGAGTTGATTTTACTCAAGGTGGAACACTGTTTAGGCCGTCATACCTTTACCTCGACTGCTCCAGGAATAAACTTAGCGGTCTAAATGGATTATTGGGTGTGTAGAATGCTAAGCTTTCTGAGTTGGCCTGGATAACAGGCTTCCGCTATGCAAATATTATGCATTCTTTTACCCCATCCTTTTTCAATGAGACATCTTCGGAGCTTCAAAGCCCACGTTTTCCATGGCTTTCAACAGCGCTTTGTGTTTCTGGTTTACCTTTCAAACATCTGAATATATTTGTGCGGTAATGGGAGACTCGCGTGCGATAATATCGTAAATGATTACACGCAATAAGCCCCGGTGTTTTCCGCGGTTCTCTTGAAAGGTGAGGCACGTTAACCGTGCTAAACTCTGCCAAAAAAAAGTGCGACTCCATGCTCACGCTAATTACGGAAAGCGCATCAGGCTCAGAGTGAATGTAATTATCCGGCTGAATTTGAGGGTGTCTGAAATGTTGGGCAGACAGGAGGTCAGGTTAAATTCAGACTGACTTGTGACCATTGAGTTGCAGCCAAGTGAACCCGGACTTCAGTACTCCCCTTCATTTGCCTTTTAGCTGCATGGGGATGTCCGATTCTACCGCTAAAAAGAGCTAATCCAGAGAAAAGACAGCCTGCTGGCAACTCAAGAACTAAGCCCCAAACTCCTCGCGTTGAGGGTCACTCACTTGTCTCCGGCAGATTAGTCATGCAGCAATATAGTTATTCCACTTTTTCTTCTTTTAATGCTTTCTGATTGAAGTTTCTTTCTTCAAGTAATGCACACTGAACTGACAATATCCCAGAGTCTGTATCCTGATTAGGAAGCCGACTTAAAAAAAAAAAAAAAAAAAAAGGATGTCTTTTGGACATCGTAGCGCGACTGGCAGCGTTTGCACCAAAGACAGTGCATCATTACTGCAGAGATACGTGAATCCTCTCCCTCCGTCGCTCAGCCATGCAGAGCTACAAAGTGCTTTTTCATCACTCTGAACACTGTAGTTTCCCCCCATGGAAACAGCTCATGACAAGCTCTCATCAGAAAAAAAAAAGAAAAGAAAAACCCTGCTAAATGTGTCTGAGGTTCACATAGTCCTTCACATGAACCATTACACCCCAAGAAACTGCTGGAGGAGGAAATCTATGGTTCAGAAGAATATCTCACATTTAGCTTTGAATTGACAGCTGAAGTTCACAATGGACATCCAGCATCATTTCCTTTTTCCTCCTTTCAAAAATTCTTTGAAGGGATTATGCAGTGTGTATATCTTTTATTTATAGACTTTGCAACCTCATCATTACCACTGTGTTGTGTGTAACCAGCACTGAGTCAGGCCCGCAAAGTCAAATGCAGGCCGAGTTCAGTAGAGGATAAGCAGGATAGCTGAAGACTGAAGAAAACCTGCCGGTCGTAAAACTGACTAGTGTCTGCATCATACCATCATTTTTTTGTTCTCCTTGCTGTCTGAGCATTGTGAATTATTTCTAGTGCCCTGCCTGCTCCAACAGATTCAAACTATGTTATATATCACCTCTATAGTACAGTTTGTTCTGAACTCAGACAATACTGATAAGTTTCCCCACTATGAGTGAATAAGTTTGCCAGTAAGAATCAACATAATCTTAAAACTCCATGTACAATACGCAGAGATACATATCTGAACAGTAAACACTAAGAAGTGCCTTAAGCAAACAAAGAAGCACCATCTGAGATACAGTAAAATAGTGCAGCCAAATGAAAGTTGTTGGCATCACAGTTAGGAATAGAAAGGTTTAGTTGTATTAAAGTACAGTATCATAACTCTCTAAAATACAATGTTCTGTTATTTCTCTTTTTCTACTGTTATTTTAAAATTGATCCTGTAAAACAGGCTGCATTATGCCCATAGACAAGTTCATAACTGGGAATTATTTGAGATCATTTGGTTGGCAGATTGAATTTTGCAAGGGTATTTTTATCTTTTCAACTGTCTGGACTGAGCTGTCTCTATACATTATATTTTTCTTCTTTTCAAGCGTGGTGGTGTGAAGTTGAATTATCTGCAGAAACCTGCGTGCAGCCAAAACATCACATCAGACCTTCCCTATAACTCAGCGCAGATATGTCTGTTATACTGTAGTTGGACAGTTGGGATATTCTTTTTAACTTTCCCCAGCAAAGGATTCATTGTTGTGAATGACTGTCAGCACCAACTATTTCAGTGTAGAAGTGTGCAAAAAAAAAAAAAAACACTAAATTAACACAGACTCAGGCCAAAAGAGGAGCAATTTTTTATGTCTTTACCCGTCCGTCGGGTGTGTGTGCTGACTGACAGAGTATTTTATTGTCTCAAGACAGTCTTTACAAAAACTGTTATAGCAATTCCCATTGGTGTGCCACTGAAGGTAGCCTCTGTAGTGCATAATGGTCTTTGAAATGGGTGTTTTTTTATTTCCTCAGAAAATAACGGGGCCACTTCTCTGCCGTCCTTGTCAGATTTTTTTCTTTTCTTTTTTCAGCTCTTCTTTTCATCATTACTAGCATGGCATTTAGTGTTTCTATATTATTCAGAGGGACTGCCATTCTATTTTAACAAGAACGTTTGAACTTTAATTAGATTTTCTTCCCCTGTTAACAACCTCCCATTCATATATGTTAACATTTCAATTAATGCTAATGAGAAAATGTATTTTGTTTTCTATTAGTAACAAGGATGTGATTACAGCTAGCAAGGGAACTGTCTTTGACATTCATTGTTCAGATAAATGGGGGCTTTTATGTTGTCTGTTTAAATATAAACTTGAGTATCTAATATTGTTTTACTCATGTGTCTTGGTCTGCCACAGTGTCTCTCTCTCTCTCTCTCTCTCTCTCTCTCTCTCTCAAGTTAAAATTCTGCTTCATGAGTTTGACAGGTACTAGGTACTGTACTGCCAAAGTGCATAGATAATGATAGCACTACATTTCATTCAAACTGGGAAACATTGCAATGTATTCTTTCAAATGGCATTTTTAATAAAATAAAACAATGTTTGTTGTCTCTAAGACCAGTGACTGGGATCCAACCAACATTTGTGCTTAACTTTAACTTAAAATTGAGTAAAGGCGCTACGATTTTTCTTTACAAGTACAGTCTGGTGAGTTAATTTGCATTATTGCTGCATTTGAAAAAAAAAAAAACTGTTCTGTTGAATATAATAATGAACACTTGCAATATAATAATGAACACTTGCATTTAATTAAGGCAAAGTTGAACATATTGTTCCATAATGTTATGTGTTCGAAGTTGTGCCACTTCTGTTTTTGTCACAAGTTGGAAAAAGGAATCCACATACTTAGCACAATGTCTCCTATTGATTTCAGACAGCAAAAACTGGCAAATACGCACTGATACAAGTACTGAGCACTTTGCTGAACAGTCAGTGGAGTGATGGTTTCAAGTGAGAAAACAGAAAATATCAAGGTTTTTTTTTCTTCATTTCAAAATATATGTTTTAATGTATTCACTGATTTGTTGATTGATCGATTGGTTGATTAAAGGGGGTGGGGGTGCAACATGGTGCACTTAATTGCTTAAAGCCACATGAAATAGTGACTATCTGATTAGGCCAGCTGATTGATTATTTATGCAGACCATATAGCATATATATGTCCTTTTCTGTAGTGCTCATTCATTGGCCTTCTGAGTATCCGGGGCTCTGTCATGTTTGGAATGGATAATGCAGTGAACACATTTCCACAGCCAAATCTCTAATTAAATGTAGAAATATGAGATTACCAGGGATGGAAAAAAAGGCTCACCCATACGACCCCGGCTCATCAACATCAGAGCTCGGAGATGCCGTAAGTCGGCCGTTTGTGACCCGCTCGCCGCCGAGCACGCCGCAACGTTATTAGGATGCTTTCTGTTTCATTCCAGCAATGAAACAGAAGTCGCTGGATGTGTCTCCGCTTTGTGCAGGCTCAGGAATGCGCGGGGATGGTTGAGTAGCTGATTTAACCTGTCACTATAGCTGAGCCATTCTGTGTAATGATGTAGTCTCTCAAAAGACAATTCACCGTGCCGGCAAAAAGACACAGCTATACTGACTGTCATCTGCCATTTAGAGAATCTGGGTACGTTTCACAATAGATTCAATAAGGTCAGTTTGATTCCTAATGTAAACTACAAAACAAAGCAAGCACATACAAAAACACGCACACATCCTATTTATAGATATGCGCAGAGTGCAAACATTCAAAATCACACACATATCTACAGACTCGCAGAGGAAAATAGGCATGGCGTGTTGCTGTTGAATATCACCTAGTCTCGTTGATCCAGCTCTTGGCTGAATGTGGGCTTCATCAAACTCTGTTTTCAAGGTCCCGCCTTGCATCCATACCCACTCACCTGCCCTCCAACCGTGAGATCGCTGAGACGCTCCATCAATAGACCTGTGTGGATCGATGGTACGAGGAAGCAGTAACTCTGTGTGTGTGTGTGTGTTTTTTTTTTTTTTCCATTTTCTTTCACACCCAATACAGAAAAAAATATCCATATAAATTCACTATCCATTTGAGCCACTCAAATGAAGTCCCTGAATGGTAGAACTGGCCAGCTCAAGTCCGATGCTCCTTTTCTATTTTTTTTTTTTTAATATTCTGACATTATTCTCACACTGATGTATCATACTTCAACAGCTCCTGGGGATCTAACAACTTTGAGTGAAAAAAAATATTTTAATAATAACAAGAGTTATTTCAAACGAACGTGTCTTGAAAGAACTGTAACATCTTTAGACGATAAAAAATGTTGTTGAATCCAAGCATTTTACAGTTGACATTTTCTTCTATAGTGTAAAGAGAATCGGGAGATCAGGGCCTCGACAGGTGGTATATGATGACGCTGGAAACAGAAAGCTCTCCTGGAAGCTGACTTGTTGTCATGTGATAAATAATGAATTGGTTTATTTGAACTTGTGGATAAACATGGCTTATGGCTTATCCTTCCTTCTCAATGCCTGAAATCAAGGCATATTTGCAAAATTGAGACCCATTCATTGGTTCGTTGCAGTATAACAAACACATACACTTGTTTGCTAACCAAGGCCAATTTCATAGACCTTTGCAGGCGGGCGATCAAAGTAGAATAAAAGAACTATCTGAATATGTTGTGGCTGATGTTCTATGATGAGAACAGGTAGGAAGTCGGCTTACAGGGTGCAAGTATTGTGCTATTCTATATTGACGGTACTCTCTCTCTCTTTCTCTCTATAGGCATTTTAATAATTGGTTCTAATCACAATAGTCATGATACTACCAGGAAATGTCCCCCATTTTAGCTGCAATGAAACCTCAGTTTCCTTCATTAGTAAAAAATAAATACATAAATACAATCAGATCTTATCTCTAAATAATGCACATCTCTTTGTCATTTCACTTTCTCCTCTTAATACATATGAAATATTCCTTGTCACCAAACAGCCAAGCTGCTGACGTCCCTGTATACATGTGCTGGGCTGTTTGTCTGAGATGTCTATTCAGTAGGGGTGCCAGTGATGCCTTTCTGTGCTTGGCAGCAAATGATCAGAGATCTCTGTACTTGGGCCATACACAGGCTGACGAACCTCTCTGGTCTTCTTGGCTGGTAATCTTACATTACTTCACAGTCAACTAGCAGATGCCTCTACGCAGAGTCGCTCACAGAAAGACAGAACCTCAGCCATTGTGTGAGCAAGGGTTTAAGTGCTGTGCTGTGGTGCTCAGCCATGCGTCCATTCATTCATTCATTTATTCATTTGTACATCCAAGCCAGTTCCTGCTATTTCTAAAATGGTATGTGACAGGGTGAATACAATATGCGTGTAATTAAAATGAATGAGTAGTACAATCACAGAATACAACCAGTGAGAATAAACAACCGAATGTACGTTTTCCTTACGTCACAAAAGCGCCCTACTAAATATTTGTTTGAAAATAATGAAAATAAATAGAATAAAAATGATGCATCTCTTCCTTCCAGAGAGTTCCTGTGAAGGGTGTCATGTGACAGAGGTGTGGGAAGGAGAGGCGTGTGCTGACAGTGGACCCCTCTCCCTCTGGATGAGCATCTTTACCGGCTGGCTAATATGTTTTGATAGACCAATAAATCTTTCACATGGGGGAAGGTGACATCAGAGGGCACTGACTGCTCTCTGAGCCCCCAGGACAAATTCCACTGCAGACACTGCAACACAGCTGCCTTATAACCAGACCGCCACGAGCTGTGGTTTATGTACAATAAAAATTCAGAAAATGCACCCGCTCACTCTCCGAAGCACCAAGCCAGGCTGAGGAAAGAAAGGAAAGAAAAAGAAAGAAAGAAAGAAAGAAAGAAAGAAAGAAAGAAAGAAAGAAAGAAAGAAAACGCTGTGGGAAGATTGAGTGGCGAAGGTCAGAGGAGAGATGAAGAAAAGAGGTCAGAATGGGAGTGTCTGATTTGGATGGTCAGTCATATTCCAGGCTATTTCTGAGTGCACTCATTCCAGTCCAGGTGTCCACAATTACTGTAATATGGTTCTGTAAGGAAAGCACCTAATCAATTATTAATTATTCTTTATTTTGGGTTCACTGGATCCTGGGTCACATGCTGTCATGTAATTAGTAATTTCTAGCCTTAAGGCTGCTTGTTCTTCTTCACCCTGAACCAGAAGCAGACTTATTACACCTTGAGCTAACATTTTAATGCCAGGGGTTTTCAATTAATTGGTTCAATTAGTTCAGCGCACCCAATTATGTGAACCTCTTCAATTTAAGCATTACCTGAAACCATAAGGTATGTGTTAGCAGCTATGACTGTCTTAAATTGTCTTCTGCTAATTGAGTTCATATTTTTAAGTAGGATAAAGAAGTTCTTGGTTAACTCGGGTCTAGTGCTTTGAAATGCAAAATGCTGAATGATTAAAAGAAAATTTGAGAATATATATATATTCAATATGTATAGTTATTTCACAGCACTGCTTGTCTTGTGAGTGCAATTAAATGAAACCATTTTAGCACAAGATTAATTACGCTAATACAATCAACTTTGTTGTGTGAGCAATTAAAGATGGCCCCATTATCTGTGCAGAAAGCCCCTTTTATGCATCAAAGCTGGATAGTGCCAATTTGTCAGGGCCAGACTGAGGAATGACCGACTAACCATGAGCTGAAGGTCAAACTTTAACACATGTCATGCTTGGCTCCCGACGCTTGATCTGAGTCGATTATTAAAGCAGCCCTTCTGATGTGCTTGCCATGGTAAGACTTTTGAAAACAAATGGCAGTTTTCACAACCACCGGGCCAAGCTCCTCTGTGTTTGTGTGTGTGTGCGTGTGTTTGTGCATGTGTGAGTCTGCATGTGTGTGCTACTTGCTACTTGCATCTTTACATTAGAACTGACAGTCATCCTCTGTACCGGTGTCGTGCCATTCTGTTCTCTGAATGCCTTAACAAGGCTCATGTACTATGGATCCATAGTGAATATATAGGACCCCATCCCTTAGATAAATCATGCTAACAAGTATGAGGTACCATGCATAGTAAACTGTTATCTTGCTTGTACTCAAACTGAGGCACTTTATATTAGTAATGTAACATACACACATGTTTATGAGAGTCAGTCAGATAAGTATCTAACTGCTGTTGTTCAGGAAAATTCTTTCTTCTACTCTGTTATCAAATCAGAATAAAAACACACAGAAGGTCATGCCATCTTAACTACATCAAAACCTGTTAATTCTCTGGCAATGTGCTGAAGATGTGTCAGTCACACTTCAGCTGGTGCAGTTAGCATTTTCCCTTCATTAACATGCTAAAACACCTTGCTGTCAAGCACCTTCAGTTCCTCCTACTCAAGTCACCTCAGCGCTACAAACTACAAACAATTTCAAATTCGACTAGATGCTACCTAATGCTTGTCTCCTTAGTAATCTTCCAATATTTTTATAAAGCTAAGCCATCTTAGTTTGAACTTGATTTTTTTTTTTATTTCAGCTGCCCTAGAATGACTCAGCTTGCAGGCTTGCTTGCTTTCCCCTTGTGTTATCAGTGATTCCATCTGAGTTCAACAGCGGAATTTGGGAGCATATTGCTGTGTTCTAAGCTTTGCAAAGTACTCAGACCTTTGTGTTATTTTGATACATGAGTAGATTTGGGAGTGGTGATCATGGTCATCACCAGAAATGCAGAAACAGTGAGACCACATGGTTTATGATGGTTATTCTTTATATTTTATTATATCCTTTGGCAGGAAATTGCATCATATTGATTGAAAGTATTTAAGTCATTGGCAGATTGCAGTACAAATACAATAGCAGCCAAATTCACTCTGTCTCGGGTCTTTCAGTAGAGCTGTCAACTGTAAAGAGAGAGAGAGAGAGAGAGAGAGAGAGAGAGAGAGAGAGAGAGAGAGAGACCAAAAGACTAAAAGAGACGGACAGAGAGTTAGAGAGCTGGGTCATGACTGATCATGGCGGTCCCTCCTAACCAATAATGACGAGTAGGTGGAGAAGGTGGCTTTATTTTGAAAATAAAATCAAAAATGTCCATTTCATACTTCTTTATTACCAGCTATGTGGTTGTCATTTTCTTGCCAACTGAACATTATGATGAGCAGTACCTGGGGCAACAAAAGAATGCCCACACCAGCCAACTATATTATGAACCTCACCAGCCTATTAGATTCAATGGTTAACACACTGTGATTGGGTGGTGTAGTGATTGCCTCACACTGTGATTGGCTGCCAAGGTGACAGTTCCTTACTGTGATTGGCTGCCATGGTGACAGTTCCTCACTGTGATTGACCACCATGGGGACAGTTCCTCACTGCGATTGGCTGCCATGGGGACAGTTCCTCACTGCGATTGGCTTGCATGATTATGTAGGCTCTATCACACCTCACATGGAAAATCCCAGACCAGACGGAGCACGAGCATGGAGGGCGGAGGCGAGGCGAAGGAGAGCACAACACGAGTGTGTAAGGACCTGATGTTTTCATCTTTTGTCATAGCGTTTAAACTCTCATTAAGGCAAACATCATCAGGATTAAAAGCAGGACCGTCTGCCGCTTCAACACTCACTGAGAATCGGCTTCGGCGCAAGCCAAATATTTGCCTCTGCACACCTAACACACTGTCCCCTCTCTGTTGTTTTCCCCATTAGCAAGATTAATCCATTCAGTGTTGATTTGCATAAACACCTGTCGGTGCTTTGTCCCCCACTGCTACATAATGAGTGTGTTTTTTTTTTTGTCAGCAAGATTCCCAGGCTGTTCAGCGCACAGTCAGTCTTGAGCGATTGTTATTCAATGGACCAACACTGAGTTGAGTGCATCTCAACTCACTTAACGTTTATACCATGTATTTATTTATTACTATTTCTTTTTTCCTCATCAGTGAATAGCTCTTCTAAGTGCTTTGGAACCTTGATAAAAAGAAAAGGCCAACCACATTATGTGACTATAAGAAAACAGCTTCAACAGGCAAGTTATCAGTCCTCCTGTGTAAAACTACTCCAGATGGAGCTCACTGACTGTAGATGATAAAACATTCAGGATGAATATTTATTTTGATAAATTAAGATGTTATAATAAATCAATATTAATATTAAACTCTATAATTAGTTAACTGAATGCCAGAACTCAGAGTGGAATTTCTTTGGCATGGACCCAATCAGACAGTCTCTTTAAGGCCATACACAATTCAATACAACAAACTTTAATCTTTTTAAGAGCATACCCAATTTAGTTTTAGAATAAAATCCCATACGGAAATGTTTCCCAGTCTCCAACAGAATACGGAACGCTCACTGATGTGTATGTTATAATGTACAGTTTCTTATGACTGAACTCCATATGTCCTCAAAGAGATGTAACGTCCATTTCATTTGATTCCAGCCTCAGTTTCTTATTCAAATAAAATAGATTTCATATTGAAACATCAGTTTCTCTGTGTATATTATGTTTTATTGGGGACACTCAAACATGTTTTTATTCTTAATTAGAAAAGCTTATGCCCTTATAACTTGTACTGAATTGTAAATTCCCTCGAAGACACCATGTTTGATTGGATTTTTTTTCACAAATTAAGAACTGTAGGTGCATTTTAATTTCTAAAATGTAGTGCTTTTCACAGAGTAAGCACACTTAAACTCAAAAGATCCAATTACATGGGTTGAATTAACCTAACCAGAAGAATGAGCTTTCTGCAATAGCACAGCATCCCCATACAACAGTATGCAAAACAGCACCAATTTATCCCTTCATCAGCATTACATGGACTTTCCCTGCTTTTACTACTTTTATTGCATGCGGTTCCCTAATGGAGGGCCATGTGAAGGCATAAAGTGCTTTGAGCAATGTGGAATTATGATAAAGGTGACGTGGTTCTCCAACACCTTGTAACTCATGTCAAAGTCCCTTCATTAGAGTTGTATGACCCCCTCCAAAGTCTTTCCGTAGCACTTAGTTGGATTTGCATAAGCGTTCATAAAACCTTGTGTCATTGCGTCCATGGGAGGATGCTTTGTGAGGGCCGGGCCTTTTTAGATTCACCCCCTGTGCATGGCAGTCCCAGAGGTGCCTTATAGTGAGTCACTGACTGCAGATAGAGTGAGTTTCTCTCTCATAATGGAGCTGAACGTGGTCTTACTTCTCTCGTTCAGTTAGGAAGAATTCCTGCACAAAGGACCTTCGGTTAGCACATTAGCAGATGGATGTTCTTGTCTCATGATATGAGCTCATCATTGATATTCCTTCAGTTAAAATACCTGCAAAGATCAGATTATATAATATAAGAAAAAAAAAACAGAACAGCTGTCTGTTATTAATCTTTTGTTTTCATATACATAATATCACAATATCTGACGCAGCATCATCCAACGGAGACAATATGTTTTAAAAGGGTTTTGGTTACTAACTGGTTTATCTGTTAATCTTAAGCAAAGACTCCTGACCCATTAGCGGCTTAAAGGTATGCTTTATATCTGCAGTATGGGCGGCTCCCTGGATGCCATACCCTTTATGTCCCACACCATCAGTGACAAATGGCACTCTCAGGGTCATCCTCCCAAGGTGAGGCAACAGCATGCAGCCTTCAAGTCATCCGGCCTTGGATGAAAGTTGCTAGGTAACTGCCTGCAGAAAGCTCATTGTGCGTACCAAGAGAGAATTTGGTGAGGTTGCTGGGGTACACAGTGTAATAGTGCCCCCCCCACCCCCACCCCCTGCTCCTTTTTATAGCTTATTTCCAAGTGCTCTTATTGTCTCTAAAAAATTATACAGTTATACAAACACATAATTATGTTAAAAATATTAGGATACACTTCCAAAATATTTAGATTTAAAAAGAAAGAGGAATAAATACAGACTTAAAATAAAGAGTTTAGTATCATACCTCAGCTGACATATTGCAAAATGAGTGTCAGTGACTCACCTCTGCCTCCAATCCTCACTCATCTCCATGTTACAGTATATGAACGCATAGCGTCCCCTCTGGGGGCAAATAAAAGGCTGTAAAACGCAGCCACAGTGATATTTTTGGGTAGCTTCCTGCAGAGTTTCTGCTTTCATTTGATAATTACAATATTTGAGCACAACAAAATCAAGGTCACAGAACAGTCCCCTGTAGCATTGTGTTGTGGGTGGATACTTCATGCTTTACTTGGCGTTTGCATGTATAGGAGGGTAGGAGAGAGAGAGAGAGAGCGCTCATGCATGCCCACTCAGCTTTGCATAAGCCTGTTACTTGAACCTGTGCCACAGGTGATTTTGAGTGTCGGACACTGGAAATGAGTCACAGTGGGGGAAGGCATTAAGAAGGTCCGCAAGGTGACGAGTCCAGTCACAGAAATCATGTCCAAAACACCCAAAACAGAGGGAGGTGGGAAATTAAACAGATGGCAAACAATAACCAGCAGCAAAATTCTGAGAGAGAGAGAGAGAGAGAGAGAGAATGAGAGAGAGCAGGAGAGAGGGAGAGAGGGAGAGAGGGAGGGCTGAGTTTGGTTGCTGGCATCTCCTTTATTGCCCCTGCTGATTGGCTGCAGCTTTTTGATGTAGACTTCCCGGTGGCTGTTGCTCAGCTAAACCAATAAATCATCCCGTGACAAGAGACACAGTGACATCTGCCACACAGCGACTGACGGGTGACGGGAATAATCTGCACCCATGATCTGTGAAAAGCCAAAGCAAGAGACCCTGTCAATGAAGTCAATGGGATCTTATAGTATAAAACACGACCAGAAATGAGTTACCCATTAATATATTTGATAAATTCAACGACAGCAACAACAACAACAAAAATAATAACACTTACTACATTATTATATTATCGTGTTTTAACTGAATATGATTGACTTTTTTATAATAAAGTAATACCCTCCGGCACTACTGTTAAGATTAAGCAGAATGCAAAAATGGGTATGTTTTGATTTTCATTGCACTAAAGATGAAGGCATATTGTGAAAGCTGATTGGTGAGGATGTGAGGATTTTTTCCTCTGTACCCTCTTTGGGTGATCATTAAACATTAACATATTATAACTGTAGACTGAGAGACATTTTTGGGGAAACACGGGCCTTTTCTGTCTTAATGGATTTTACACAGTAGTGATGTCATTCTGTGTTCATCAAGCCTGGCTAATATAATTTTAAAAATGTACTGATAATATGTGCATGCTGGCTTGTTCTGTGTATAAGCACTCCTCTATATGGTGTTACACATGACAAACTGCCTGCCATTCAGCCAGAGCTGTGCAGGCTTTGTGTGCGATGTGCACCTGATGGACATATAGGTCGTTGCATTTCTCAATGTGCATTATTCTTGTGGAAAGGGGAGCTGTTGAACTGAGAAGGTGTACAAATCCATTCACACTCAACAGACAATGTCCATGTTTATGTAACGTGTGACTCAGGACCCTTTCAACAATCTCTCCACTTCACAGTTTTCACTGACACAAACACTTCTTTACACTTTTGTCTCCATGACGATTCATCAATGGGGGAACATTTTGCAGTTAAACTTTATATCTTTGTTTAGCAGGTGTTAATCTTTTTATATATATATATATTTTTTTTTTTTCGGAATGGTGATACTAGCTGAATTTTGGGAAATTAAATTGTACTGCCCTTAAACTACAGCTATGAATGCCAGTCATTCGAAAGATAGATAATGACACTTAGATCTCCACAGAACTGGATGGGATTTTTTTTTAATATATTTAAATGTTTCAATGGGTTTGAAGTGCTGTCTTCCATTCTTTATAAACTCGGGGTATGGAAAGGTGTTTTTGACATCAGTGCAATCTGTCATGCTGTCATAGCACCAGTAGCGATCAATTATAAAACTGCATGCCACACAGAACGGAGAAGAAAGGAGAACATGGCGACACTCTAATCTCATCAAAGCTTTTCAAGAACATTAATCAGTTTTTTACTTTATTTTTTTTCTGCTCTTCATCATTCATGTTTATCCCTCCTCCCCCCTTCTTCTTCTTGCATTTCATTCCATTAAACAGGTAGTTAAGCGATTGGGTTTTTTTGATTCATCCATTTTTTTTTCCCAGAATGGACGTCATCCTTGGCATCCATGAGCTTGTCAGCAAAAAAAAATAATGTTCTCTTGCTGCATCTCTTGTAAGAAATGCTATTTTCCCTTTGTTATCCAATATGCTGCTTTGCTGTGACAGGATACGTTAATGCATTATGTTGCCCTCAGACAGAGGGAAAGAGTTTGGGGGATGGCAAGGGCTTACACGAGGCAGCTCTCAACCTGTCGCCATGGTTTTGCAGTGCTATTCTATTGGATCGATTAAACCAACCATTCTCAAAATTAGATAGTTTAAAACATAACAGATTAAACCATCGACTGCTATTGACTCTCTGTTCCTTGTATGAGTTTGCCTTGCATGTGCAGAACAGAAACATATAATGAGTGTATTTTTACAGCAACAAAGCAATGTACACATTGTTAAGAAACAGTAGAAAACAAATTAATGTGGCACCCATTTATGTTTTATTCCATGAAAATGCTCTCTGCCTTTATTAATTCCCTTGTTTACTTGTGTATTCGTTTATTTTACATATCTATACAGGAAATAGCAGGAAACAAATGCCCAGGAGGAATCTCATCTCATTAGTATGAGTGACATATTAGCTCGGGAGCACTGAAAATAATTTTCTGAAAAAGTGGAATTAGTTCTACAAAAAAGTACTCTTGCCTTGAATCTGGCCGAAAATAAAAGTTTGAAGGATTGGGAGCAGAGATAAGATGAAATGTTTAAAGTGGCTGAGTTTGTGTTTTTTTTAGGCAGCACCACTCAAGAAAAAGACACATTTACATGTGGCAAATGTCAAGTAAACATGACATCAAAAAAAAGATCTGTAATGAGACAGCGGGGAGCTGCGATTGGTGGGATCTGGAGAAGAAAATGTTTGCAACTTCATATCCTTCTCACACTGATGACCCATTTATTCAAACGTGTGAGAGAGAAGAGGAGAGAGTAGGAGCGAGAGAGAGAGAGATTAATCTCAAGTTTTTACTGAAGTAAAATACTGACTCTCATCCACTCTCTCTCTCTCTCTCTCTCTCTGTATCAGTGGTCAGCTAAGAATACAGGTACTGTTTCTTCTCTCTTCTCTACAAGCTGAAATCAATGCATTTGCAAGTCAATGAGGAAGAGTACTTGGAATCAACTAAACAAATTTGAGCACAAATACCAGCACATAAACAGTATCTCTCAAAAATTACAAATTCATATTCATGCAGACCTCCTCATTAAACTGCATCTGCACTGTTGAGACGAAAATAAAAAAGGAAATATGCACACACATTGGAATCATTAACATTAATTATAATGGCAAAAACATAATTTTGCTCTTGACCTAGTTTCTACTTGATACGTATTTGTCATCCCCATGCTAAGTTAGTTTTTGGTGCAATGGATGCTTTTTTGCATTACATAATTTGTATCATGGCATTCAGAAGATACTCTGTATTTTTTTAATCAAAACTTCCTTACACTAATTAGAAAGGAGTCTGGGAGATGGCGACAGACTCAGTTTGATTTCTTCCATTTCACTGGGTATATAACAACCAAAAAATACTAAGAATGTTGTCTGGCTTGTATTGTGTTATGCTAAAGCCAGTCTAATCCATTCTGGCACATACATGTATGCACATTCACATGTTATAGAAGAAACATGCTTTATTTCAGCTCATGCAAGTGTTAACATTTAACATTTCATCTTAATCACACTCACAACTGATTACAAGTGCCTCTTCTTATTATTTCTTCATACAGTTTGGCAGATAAATGTAAGGAATATTTCAGAATCTATGAAACTACACACGTTTGCAGAAATGAGTGAATCCAAGTCTACATCTTCCCTGAATGGCTCAAATGTTTCCAGGCTAGCAGGCAGCTACTATTATATATTAAACTTCTATTAGATATTAACATTTATAACACATTTTAGCATGTACTAATGCAGCATGAAACCCTCAAAATACGACATCATCGCAAAATGCAAATAACCATGGAGCTAGATGGAGAAGATGATGAACATAGCAATCACTGAAAAATAGCCTGGTTTAACACCACCACGGACTAAGGTACATCTCTCTGTTTTGGCCCACTCAATGATTATAATCTTCTAGGCAGACTTTTTCAAGTGGAAAATGTTAAAGTCGCAATCATAAATATGAATGTAAAATATAAAAGACTAAAAATAAAGACTGCTAACCTGCACAGTATGAATGAAGATATGATGGATTCAAAGGTACTGAAAAACTACTCAAAGTCAGAGAACTGGACCCATGCCAACTCACTGTAGACTTCTCAAAAGCTAAAATAAATTGTAGAGTAGGAGATGAGCTGTTGGAGTAGCTCAAACTGTTCTAGTGTGTGGATGGACCCCACGGTTTGCACCGTGTTAAGGCACTGCTCCAGTGTGTGGATGGGCCCCACAGTCTGCATCCTATTAAGGCACTGCTCCAGTGTTTGGATTGGCCACACAGTCTGCACCCTGTTAAGGCACAGTTCCAGTGTGTGGATGGGCCCCACAGTTTGCATCCTGTTGAGGTACACTGTTCCTGTGTGTGGATGGGCCCCACAGTCTTAATCCTGTTAAGGCACTGCTCCAGTGTGTGGATGGGCCCCACAGTCTTCATCCTGTTAAGGCACTGCTCCAGTGTGTGGATGGGCCCCACAGTCTGCATCCTGTTAAGGCACTGCTCCAGTGTGTGGATGGGCCCCACAGTCTGCATCCTGTTAAGGCACTGTTCCAGTGTGTGGATGGGCCCCACAGTCTGCATCCTGTTAAGGCACTGTTCCAGTGTGTGGATGGGCCCCACAGTCTGCATCCTGTTAAGGCACTGTTCCAGTGTGTGGATGGGCCCCACAGTCTGCATCCTGTTAAGGCACTGTTCCAGAGTGAGGATTGGCCCCACAGTCTGCATCCTGTTAAGGCACTGCTCCAGTGTGTGGATGGGCCCCACAGTCTGCATCCTGTTAAGGCACTGTTCCAGTGTGTGGATGGGCCCCACAGTCTGCATCCTGTTAAGGCACTGTTCCAGTGTGTGGATGGGCCCCACAGTTTGCATCCTGTTGAGGTACACTGTTCCTGTGTGTGGATGGGCCCCACAGTCTGCATGCTGTTAAGGCACTGCTCCAGTGTGTGGATGGGCCCCACAGTCTGCATCCTGTTAAGGCACTGCTCCAGTGTGTGGATGGGCCCCACAGTCTGCATCCTGTTAAGGCACTGCTCCTGTGTGGATGGCCCCACAGTCTGCATCCTGTTAAGGCACTGCTCCAGTGTGTGGATGGGCCCACAGTCTGCATCCTGTTAAGGCACTGCTCCAGTGTGTGGATGGGCCCCACAGTCTGCATCCTGTTAAGGCACTGCTCCAGTGTGTGGATGGGCCCCACAGTCTGCATCCTGTTAAGGCACTGCTCCAGTGTGTGGATGGGCCCCATGGTCTGGTTCTATATCTCTACCAGACAGTCAATCTGTCATGTCACTGAGGGAGGGAGGGATTCATTCAGCAGGGTGGCATCTCTTCACTCACTAGCGACCCCTACTGGGGGATTGGGCACCAACAGACAGCCTCCCCAAAGCTGCACATGAATATCTTCCTCTGATGTGTGTCTGTGCAGATTCAGCATTACCATAGTGTGAACAGAGGCAGAAATTGATATTGTATGTTTGGGGAAAGAGAGAAAAGGCTGGATTCCCTAATGTACGGCAGAGGTTATAGAAATGAGAGAATACAAAACATGCATTTTACCTGCCTATACCCATGCTCATAGCTTTACTTTTCATTTCCTTCTGCCTTATCCTGTCAAATCAACTGTCAAAATCCGTTTGACATTTACAGAACACTGTATGGTTTTTTTTTTTTTTTTTTTTTTTTTTACAGAATTGAAATTCATGGTAATTACTGTACAAGGCAATACATCATGTGTCCTGTATTTTGGCTTGAATGTCCCATTTTGTGTTTGATTTATATGTGTCCAGTCCATAGCATTGATTAATAACCAAGTAATCAATAGTTTTCTACATACAAAAGTGTGCATGTGGCAAATAAGCATTGTTAATTATCTGACCAACAAAATCTCATGTGTTTTTTGTTCATTGTGTAACGGCTGTCCACACTGAAGCATACTCACAGAAAGACCTCATAATGAATGAAAATTGATTTACTAATGAATGTTTGCCAGCTCAATAACAAGGTGATTGAGTAGTCTTGGAAACAGCAGGTAAAATACAGATGGATTGCAAGTTGCAATGATTTTTTTTTTAATTTTTACCACAAGGAATGTGTTGGTGTGCTTTTAAAAATACAACTCTTAAAAAAAAAAAGTGACCGCATGCGGCTTCTATTGCTTTCACAGCAGCTAATGCCAGGGTGATTTTTGCATATGAAAATCCATGGCTGTCCTTGGACAGCACCATCACAGCGAAGGTGAGAATTCTCACCCCACACTGAGCTGTTGAACATGCTCAGATTGATGCATGATTCTGCTTCGTTGCACTTTGTCCTTGTTCGAGAGAACACACAAGGACCCGTTCTCGTAGTAACCGGCTAATCCTGCCGAAAATCTCACTTTGCGTGCCGTGACACGAATCCCCGGCTTCTATTATCTGATAATGCACACAGATGATGAGATTAGACTTTACCCACCATAACATGAAGACCGGTGGATCTGTACCATGACTGTTACAAAGCAACGTCCAGCAGCCCGATTTCCCACATCTTCCCCATGCAATTAAACGGCAGAACAATACTCTGCATGTGTCCCTTTAGCTGATTAAGATCTATCTGTTAAATCCCATACATTATCTGCATTTCCAATTCCGAGAGAGGTGAGTTATCATCTCCTCAGATTTATGGTGGTTGTGCGAATGGCACATGTTCAGGATTTAATTATTTCGTCCAAATCAAATTAAAAATGAAGCTGAATTCATAATTCATCATAGAACAAAATATTGATGATAATAATTTTGCAATGGTAAAGTATGCAGAATATTTTGTGTAACAATGGGAAATTTTGACTACCCTTGTATATTTGGTAGTTTCACTCTCTCTGCCACAGGAGCTGTAGAAAACTAAAATGTGAATATACAAAGAGCTGTAAACGTAGGGGGCCTGGACTGCATGCGGTTTAATATATCTGTTGTGGCAGAACAGGCTGTGGTTCAGCTCCCAATAGAGCAGGTCTCAAAGCTTGCCTGTCCGCAGTATTAAATATTTAACATTAGTCAATCCATACACAGCTAAAACATAGATGAGGAACAGTGTTCTGGTTACGCACAAATAATGCTTTAAAAATGACTCCTGCTGTTATCCATATATTTGTATTAACCTGGGAGGTCATACTGGCTTTGCATTTATTTGACATTTAATGATTCGAGGAAAAGGGGGGGAGAAAATGCCCATCAATGTGGAGATGCATTGAGAGAAAGAGAGAGAGAGAGAGAGAGAGAGAAAGAGAGAGAAAGAGAGAGAGAGAGAGAGAGAGAGAGAGAGAGAGAGAGAGAGAAAGAAAGAGAGAGAGAGAGAGAGAGAGGGAGTGTGTGTGTGTGTGTGTGTGTGTGTGTGTGTGTGTGTGTGTGTGAGAGAGAGAGAGATAGTTTGTGAGTGTGTGTAAGAGAGTGTGTGTGTGAGAGAGAGAGAGAGAGAGATAGAGTGTGTGTGTGTGTGTGTGTAAGAGTGTGTGTATGTGCATGTGTGTGTGTGTGTGTGTGTGTGTGTGTGCATGTGCGTGCGTGCATGCATGCATGTGTGTGTGGTGTGTGTGTGTAAGAGTGTGTGTGTATGTGTGTCAGATTAAATCCTCTAATCAAATGCCAGTAATCAGCATGTAGGATCTGGGCTGAGGAGGCCAGTGCTCAGTCTATCCTCTCCTGTAGAGGAGGAGCAGGCCGGTTCATGAGCCCGAGCTCTGGCTCTGTGCTCAGGCTGTCTTGTAGAGGAGGAGCAGGCCGGTTCGCTGAGGATGTTTATGACTGGCCAATTGGTCAAAAATCAGCCTTTCAAAGCCAGGCTGTGGTGCTCTTGAGAGGAGGAGCAGGCCGGTCCTTTGCCCTCCCCTGCAGGCCGGTTCAAGAACAGGAGAGAGGAGGGTTGAGCACGGGTGGATAGATAGACAAACAGTTTTTAAGACCTGCTTTCTGTGCTCACTATCCTCTCCTGTAGAGGTATGAGCCCGAGCTGCAGTCTGAAGTCAAGAGCAGCTCAGTAACTTTTTTTGTTTTGTTCTGTCAAGAGCAGCTCAGTAACTTTTTTTTTTTTTTTGTGTGCTTGTTAAATCACATTAAAAGCAGTCTTCAAAAGTATTTTAGAAGCAGTAATGGTGTAAGACATGCAGCTCCTCCATAGGTTTACTTATAGGGTGATTATACCTCAAACCAGCTTATCAACACCTCCCTCCTCCCCTGCCTCAAACTCCCCAGCCCCCCAACACCCCCCCCCCCCTACACACACACACACAAATGCTCT
>CM040756.1:5831522-5914022 GCA_022829145.1 Albula goreensis
TAACAAAACATGTATTTATCATTTCTGTCATCTGTGAGATAAATGTGAAAAAACTGTCCGATGATAGCAGATAAGTGCTACTGTTTAAACAGCCAAAGCCATGACTGGGTAATTCTGTTCTTAATTTTCTTTCCGCTTTAATGAAAGAAGAGTGCTACTTGTACAAATAAGTAGATGATTATATTGCTATACATAACTGAGATAATAAGAGATAATATAATAGCTGAACTATTCTGGAAATTGTAGTTTATCCTTCGCATAATAATAGAGGGTGTACACAAAAGGCGGAACAGTAATAATGTTTATTTTTTCAGAAGCAGTGCATTCATGTTTGGCTTCTGTGTATTTCATGTTTAAAACATCTCCCACTGCACATTATATGGTGAGGGTAGATTGGTGTTTTTGCCATTTTTAGATTTTAGCTTATACTGCAGTGCAACCACATAAGCACTTCACAAGACAAACAAGGAATCCAACAGAACTGAATCAAAGTTTTGTTGGGAAACAAAGAAATGGAATAGAATACTGTGGAGAATATGCACTTTTGAAATGCAGGAACACCAGCACTCTTCAATCTTTGATTTAAAAAAAAAAAATGTCCCCAGGCTATTTCAGTGTCAAATGTGAGATTTAAAGAATGGCACAGCTGTTCCTCAAATGGACTGTAATTCCCTTTGCATTAGTGTTTATTCATGTTTTCTCTAACTGCCTGTCAGAGTGGCATTTGATCATCGTGACAAATGCAAATAGGCCAATTATATTCAGCGGTGGCGTACCACGGGGGTTAGAGAATGCATGTGCACTGTCACACTAAGGCTTTGCCTGGAAACAAATATAAAAGTTGAATGATGATAAGATCATGGAGCGGAGAGCGAGAGATACCAGCAATACTAAAGGAAGACAGCACGAGAGACAGGCTATGCGAAATGTAATTGCATAACTCATTTTGATGGGATGATTTATTGATGGTTTACAGTCTTTGAGCATCTTTATTTGTATTTTTTGGTAATGGAGAAGGACCCTCATGAATAGATTAATTGGGAGATAGCATTGGCCTTTGGAAATACATTTTCATGGGAGATTGTGGAAAAAAATAAAATTCACTCAAGCATTACTGTAAAACACTTTATTACCTAATTAAATAACATTTAGTGTATTTTATAATGTTATGCCTATATACAATGTACTTTTTTGCAATTATACACAGGCTTATGTTGCAATTGAAATGTTGAAACTGCTTGCCTTTGGTTTTATTGGATTTTCATTGTGAAATTAGTATTGTTGTATATTATACCACGGTGTGAAACTCAATAATGTATATTTATAATCTGATCAGGGGTAACTTTCTGGACAGTTAGTCATGGCCACCATTTTTATGAAGCACAGATGTTATATTGATTTGTTTGGCTTATCAAAGTGTAACATTGTTTATATTAAACAAAAAATGCCAAGGGAAAATGTTCACATTTATTGTATCTTGTATAATGAGAGCAAATAATTAATTTCAATATGGCAAGGTCTCTGGAAGGTATCTGAAAATAATTCACCATTAGGTTACCGATTTCCATTCAGATCACTTTAAATTACTGTAGATGTGCATAACACTTAAGAATGTATTCAGTGTGTCATTTTGGAAAGAATGCTCTTTGTCTCATGTATACAGTAGCTGGCACCACCGATTACACATGGATAGAAAAACACATACCTATCATTATGCATGGTCTGCGTCAGACAGAAGTGATAAGAATACATAAAGAACTTCACTTTACCATTCCACTGAGTTGTCACCATAGATGTTTGGGATGGATTTAACCGTACAGGGAAAGGGCCGGTGTTTCAGCGTGTGACACACCTAAAAAATCTTTATCTTGGAATTACCAATGCTGAGTCTGGCTCGCTGCTTTACAGGAGCGCTCAAGACCAGCTAGGCCCTGAGTAAATATACATTTATCTTTGTCTCTGAGAGAAATGGAGGCAACACAGGGCCAAGCGAGGTGAACAAATGTATGGAAGCATGGATATCATTGCTTCAAGAAAAAAAAAATAACACCTGCTTTGTTCCATTGACTTACAAAGGTTTAGTTGAAACATGGAAGAATTTTGACATCAGAATTTTTCTTTTAACTTTTTTTTTTTTTTTTCTTTTATGATTTTTCTTTCCCTCCTTTTTCCCAAACCTTAACCTTAACACGTTTATGCACTGTGTCAACAATCTCTAACTACATTGGTGTGACATTTTCTGTTCTCTTCACAACTAATACCTTTTCATGCTTTTCCAAAAATAATAGCCCACAATATGAGTACATTTACACTGCAGCTTTGCTTTCCCTTTCTTTGCAGTGTTTCCATGGTTGTTTCCTTCATGTCTCTATACCTGCAGGCTTTCCTTCAGTATCACTCAGTGACAACACTTCACATGAAACAGGTGGCGTTCCAGGAAAAAGAGAGGTGTTAGATCAAGACAACAAGCTGATTTTGGGGGAAGGGTTGGGGGAGGGAGAGGTTTTCACCAGGTAAGTAATCATTGGTGTATTTAGATATCTGCATTTTCTAGGCTGAATCTCACATCACCCAATCCTTACAAATATGTTCTGAATGTAAATAAGAATGTCAGCCAATAATGAGCTGCAATTGTGTGTGAGAGGTGTCATTTTATAGTAAAAAAAAGTAAAAACAAACAGAAAAAAATATAAATAAAAGGATGACAACGCTGATCAGACAAGCACTAACAGAATAAACTTACCCATCCAGTTGAAGTCATAAATACTGGACATTATATGAAATGTATGAAAATAAATATACAGGGGGTCCTCGACTTATGAACGAGTTCCGTTCCTATGACTTGTCGTAACCGATTTTCGACATAAGTCGGAATTTATACCTAAATTATACCTAAATTAACACCTTAAGTCACTCACACTGTATACACAACACATGAATGACATATAAAATACAGTAATTAAATGAAACATAAAAAACAAGAGAACAATTTCTTATCTTTATTTCTGTGGTCATATTTATGAAACAAACCGCTTAGGTCGAAACTAGGCTTTTTAAGTAATTTATGGGAGTGTACGAAATGACGCAACTGGAGACCATTGTAATCCGAGGACCTCCTGTATACATATTTAGGTCATATCATCAGGGTACAAACTTTTTTTGTCCTGTAAATAAACAAATAACCCAAATCCTGAATTTGGTATCAAACACACATTACACAACCACAACACATATTGCATGTCTGACTGACAAAAATTTGGTGTATTACCATAGTATACTGGTAATTACAAGAGATTATAAAACCCCTGGATCCACCTCATTTATTCTCAAAAAATGTGGAATATGGGGTAATCCTGTCTTTGGTTAGTGTCACTGTTTAATTATGTAGCACAAGGCATTAGAACGTCTGGATTTCTGAATCATTAGATAACTCTCTTCTTCTTGTACAAATTAAATGCTGATTTAAAGCTACATGTGATGTATTACAACTTGTGATAAGTTGTTGGTGCCACATATTTAAATGTGTTTTATATCTAATTGCACCCATGTTTCCCAAATCATGCAGTGGTCTATAATTGGCATTTTTTCATTAAAACAGATTTGGTTTAATTTGTGCAAGTCTGCAAAGACTCCACTTGAAAACATCACTTCTCTGATAGAGAATTACAAAGTTTTATCATTGTTATTTGTGTCAGTAATTGGCATTCAGAAATTTCACTTTGTTTATACAAAACTAAGGAAGATAGAAAGGATTTATTTTTCAGTGGTTTGATTTTAACATATGACAGTTTTAGCTGATGAGCTGCAGTATGGATTCTTTAGCAGTTGCTGGTGTAAAAATAGATTGTTCTGCAATGCTGTCTGCTGAAATCAACTTATTATCTGCAACCCCATGGCATCCAAGGTTTCCTCTATGTCTTGGCGATTTTTTTTTTTTTCATTTTACTTTCCTACATATACTGTATAAGTCAAGTTCATTGGTGCAACTTCAGCTATGAATCTGTGGTCTGGACAAGTATGCACTCGTCATGGTTTAGGACACAGCTGTATGAGCTGAGCGAATGCAGACTTAGATAGTCAAATAATGGCCCACGTTTGGCCAACTGATAGTCTATGGGTGCCTGGCTTACCAATAAGTCCGATAGAGAGGAGTGACATACGAGGACAGCCCTGCTGACTCCTCCCTCCCTCCCTGGGCAATGCCACTGCCAAATTTTGAGTCACCTGTTGGGGCTGCCAGCTACAACTTGACAATGGTAGATCCAGATTCAGGATCCACGCCACACCAGGAGAATACCTTCACAGAACCCACCCATCATTTTTTAAAGTCAACCTCTCATTTTAGGAAGCGAATAGTTCAGCACACCTCTGTGTAGAAAAGAAAAAAAAAAAAAAAAACGAGACACAAACATTTATAGTTCATGGGAATAATATATTTGATAATGCAGGACTTTTAGGATATTTCTCCTTTTTTTACAATTACAATATTTCATGTTTATGTATGAGAACCCCCCGGCACTTAAAAGAAAGCCAACCTGCACCTGAAGCATATAATTTCATATTAATTAAATTCATTTATTCAGCAGCATGTTCGATCATTCTTTTACCTTTGGTTTTTTGCTCTGCCCCAGTGAGGCGTCTGTGTGCTGGATAGGTTTTGGGGAGATACTTTCCCTTTTTATTCAATTTCTTAAAACAAATGTTCTCTTCAAAGGCCAATATGTTTTTTGGGAAGATGAGAGGACATTTCATCGTTTTGGAAAAGGCACAGCCGCAATAGCTTTTTTTTTTTACTGCTGCTGTTGATGATGTTGATCAGAGGGGTATTCACTTGATTAAGGAGTAATCCCATAACTTTGGTTAACAACAACAATAATAATAATAATAATAATAATAATAATAATAATAATAATAATAATAATAATAATAATAATAACCCAATATTTCACCCAGCTGAATTTAACCTATTCCAAATTATTTATCCTACCTCATAAAAAACATCAAATAACCCTCCCATGTAATTGTTGCTATTTCTGCTTTTAAGTCTTGAGTGGTTGTATTTAGAAGCCCTCGAGTTCTCAAGTTCTTCACTGTGCACATAGTTGTAAACAAACCACTTCAAATGAAAAAAGACAGGAGAATGTACTGCAAATATGGAATCATGTCTACAAGAAATAAAATAAAATAAAATTTTATAAAATAAAATAACTGTAAGGATACCTGGCTTGCCCTCTCCCAAATAATTGCTGTTTAGAGTTGAGTGTGGAGAGCTTGACTTAGGAAATACATGGTCCTAAACCTTCTGGAAAAAGTTGGGGCTGATACTTCTGTTGATGGACCAGTAGGGTACACTCCTCCCGATACTTCAAACAGAAGATCCAAGTGCTCATAATGGGCTTTCAAATGCAATGTGCTCAAGTGTGCTGCTACTGCTACTGCTATTGCTATTGCTATTGCTATTGCTACTGCTATTGCTATTGCTACTGCTACTGCTGCTATTGCTATTGCTACTGCTACTGCTATTGCTATTGCTACTGCTACTGCTATTGCTATTGCTACTGCTACTACTATTGCTACTGCTATTGCTACTGCTACTACTATTGCTATTGCTACTGCTACTGCTACTACTATTGCTACTGCTACTGCTACTGCTACTGCTACTGCTGTTACTGCTACAGCCACTGTCACTACTACTACTACTGCTACTAATAACAATAATAATTGATTTGGTGTATTAGGTATGACCATTAGTTAATAAAAACTGACACAATAAATTATTTTCAGAAGCTGTAACACAATACCTATTACAAATATTAATTGACACACTTCTACATTTTGCCTCAGTCTACACCTGTTTTTAATTTACCACATTAAAAATGATTTGTGCTGCTTACTGGGGTATAGAAACACGCCTGTTGTTGTTTTTTTTTCGTTTTTTTTAACAGCGTTGGGTGTGCAAAACTGAGAAAGTGTGCAGAGAGACAGCTGCACCATGTTCCTCCAACTGTGTGGCCTGACCCAAAGTTTGTGAACTAGTGTCATTGAATTAACTTCTTTATTTCCTATCTAATGGTGTCTTCAAATTGCTTGAGGGGATTTGAACTAGGAATACCTTTTTTTTTGGCTTGAGAGCTCATTCTATCTGACGGCGGCCTCTGTAGGTTGACTGGTGATACGATGTATGAACGAGGTGTTAATTTTCCAGCTGCTGGACAGCATATCAACCAGTTCATCCATTTGTGAAAACAGGGCAGACATCGTCTGTTTCATCTGTTTAAAATGAAAAAATCTCATATCTTATGTTTACAAATGAGCAGGGTCATCCCAGGCAGTGTCTTACATATCCCTTAGTGCTTAGGGATTCCTGTTTTGCAGCCATGTTATTGCAGATTCTACATGGCTATAGAATTTTGCAGTCTATCTACCAAACATACACCTTAGAAACCAAGACACAAATTCTCATCAGGGTAGATATGAATGGGGAAGTAGTTAGACAAGCAGAGTCACATTACAGTCTATATTTTTAATAATATAATTTTCAAAATAATGTTTTCTCTTATTGTGCATCAATATTGGTTTATCGCCCAGGAAGAATCCTCAGAGCAAGTGCAAATTGAGCGGCCATGTTGTCACTGCAGAAGGAAATGATTTTATGAATCAGCCCAACCTGCTCGCAGAAGACCATCAGGAACTGGGTATTCATGCGCTATGATAACCCATTATGAACCACAATTATGTAGTAATAAAATCAATTTGAGCGCTCGATAATGAGCAGGTGCGGTTTTTGTCACGAAACATCCACGAGCCCAAAAGCAACAGAGCGGCGCGGACTGTAAATCAGACTTCGCCTGCCAATCGGTGTTGAGAAATTATCTCAGAGGAAACGTGGTGTTGAGGGGTTGGGCTGGAACAGAAGGCTGTGACGGACCTCATTGTGGTCCTTGGATATGTTTTATGTGTGCATTATGTGTAATAGTTTTCAGCTCTTGCATTGTATTGGTGTCACGTTGAGAGGTCAGAGGTCGCAGTCCTGCGCTGTCATGGTCTCGTGATGGCGCCGCAGTGGGATTGGCCCCTGGCTCCCAGGAGGGCCATGAGGCCCACGTTTTCCTGATTGTTCCCATCCCTGAATAGAGGCCAGTCTATTACAGAGTGACCCTTAAAGGCCGTTTAAAAGAAAGCAATCAGTCTTGGGTGGATGTACCTGCTGGATGTGGAAACGGAGGAAGACCAGAAAAAAAAGAAAGAAGTACTAAAAAAAGAACAACAGAGAAAGAGAACATTATAGTATAACACTCTGGGGAATTAACACAGAGGAAGAAGAAAAAGTGAAGATAACACACAAACATTTAAGGCTAGAGTCATCGGTGAAAATAAGAAGGAGAAAAAAATAAAGACATTATTAGTTTTCCAGGCAGGCATGGCCCATACTCAATGGATGGCTCATGGGATAGGCTATAGACCCTGAGCCCTGAGCCCTCAGCCCCAATGTATAGATTGCTTTGACCACAGTCCCTTGTTACCTCCTACAATGACATTTTTCCTGCTTATGCTTACCCCTCATTCGCCTGAAAAGGATGTTGAACGAGACACAATGCTGGGAAAAAGAAAAAGGTCAGGGAAGCAGCCAAGCATGTAAAAGATGGTGGTCAGGGCTCAGCCATTAAATTACAATAAGCATATGCAAATTAATATTGCTTTCCCAAGGCGGTTATCCATCCTCTTTAATCTGCTAACCATTTCCCTGGACCAGCCGTTTTGACTGTGAAGTTATTATGGTTCCTGCCTCTCAGTACTAAGATAGAAGGAGCTGTCTCTATGTCATGGACTGCACTGTGCACCATGTATAGTGAGTAATAGTGAGATTACATTAAGCTCCCTAATTATTATATTTTGCTGCACAGGTTTGTTCTATACAAAATGGTTGTTTGAGCTCCATAGAAAAATATTACAGACTGTTCTGTAAGTTCTGGCCAAGTTCCAAACGGCTAAGTATAAATATGTATGTACATGGTTAGCTATACTGTTGGCTTCAAAAGCTAATGTATTACCCTTTCAATACAGAAAAAAATGGTGCAAATAATTGAGATGAAGAATACTAATTATCTGTATTCACCCCTGGTCTCAAATAGCCTTTTTATATTCATGTCCAGGGGCAGGAATATCCTTTCTTACCAACTTTTTATTAATTTTGTTCTTTATTAACTGATGTTGTAACTTCCAGACAGAACAGCATGTCTACTATGTTGATGTACCAGCTTCTGTACATTATTAAGGACTGCTAGGTGCATGCTCTCAAATGTATATGGCGAGGTTCTGCTTCTTTTCATTTAGCAACCCACCGGCTGATATGTGTGATTTTCATGCTATAGGACTGCAGGTGAACGAGCTGTCAGTCTGCAGGCATGTGTGTGACCAAAGCTGCTACTGTTGGACAAAATGTGAGCAATATCTGTGCTAAATGCCCTCTTTCCCCTAGTAACTACATAGCCAATTGCCATATTCCTGCCACAAACTGTATTGGAATTATTGCAATTTATTCAAGGGTCACTGTAATTACTGCAATATGAAATCCAGTGTATTTACTTCAATACAAAATGTAGTCATCAACTTTTTTTGTTAATGGAAATGCCGATTAAACAAAGTGATGCAGCAGGAGAGTTTCATTGCAAAGTTTCATGCAAAAACACAGACTCACTGAACAACTGGGCCGCTATCTGAAGATGGCATGCCAGCTAATGTCCTCTCTGAGCTCAGGAAACAGACACTTATTTTGAGACGTGTGCATTAACACCTTTCTGTCTGACTTCCTTAAATCAATCATATTGCTTCCCCACTCTGCTGCCTGCCAGTCAGAGAAAGGGTTGACAATCGTGCTGTCTGGAGGAGGATGAGCCCGGTAGCACTGTAATGTGGCACTCTAATGTGATCTGTGATTTAATCATGAGATACTGCTGGTCTGTGTGTGTGTGTGTATGTGTGTGTCAGAGAGAAAGAAAGAATATATAACAGTGGAGTACTTATGGAGTGTCTTACCTGGAGTTTCTTTCCATTTATTTATGTTTGGGTATTATTATTATTATTATTATTAGTGTTGTTGGTACACAACAATGCTGTTCTGAAATTCAAAACTTAAAACTTACAACTCAAAGTGCAATAAGTCAGGAATGAGAGTGCTAAAAGTCCTCGCGGAGTCCCAGATGCCAGAAGAGGTAGCATACACTTAGACCCTGTGAGGAAAACCATCAGTAGCAGCAACAACAACAACAACAACCATAAAGACAGTTACATTGGGTCACTACAAGTAGGACAATGGCTAATTAGAGGAGCTTGGGGGGTGGTTCGTGTATCCTGAAGAGGCAAGTCTTCGGTCTACACTTTAAGGTGGACGGACTATCTGCTGTTCTGACCTCCATGGGAAGGTCATTCCACCAGCGTGGAGCCAGAGCAGACAGCAGACGTGACGTGAAAGTTCAAGCATGAAGAGGAGGGGACACCAGCCGTGCTGAAGGCACAGACAGGAGCGATCGGGCAGGCGTGTGGGGTCTGATGAAGATGTTTTGAAGATAGGATGGGCTCATCCCCTTGACAGCCAGGTAGGCGAGCACCAACGTTTTAAATTTGATGCGGGCCATGACAGGTAGCCAGTGGAGGTCGGTGAGGTGGTGGGAGTGTCTGGGCAGGTTGAAGACCAGGTGAGCAGCAGCCTTCTTAATGAGCTGCAAGAGTATGACTGTAGCTGGGAGACCAGCAAGGAGGGAGTTGCAGTAGTCCAGGCAGAGAGAAGTGGATCAAGGACTGAGCCTTAGAGAACTCCTGCAGCAAGTGGACGAGGTGCCGATACCGCATCAACCCAGGCACCCACCTGACAGGAGTGACCGGAGAGGTAGGACAAAGTGGATGATGAATGGAAGGATGACTGGAGTGATAGAATGGAGGAGAGATGAAGGGATGGAAGCACAGGTGGTAGTGTGGTGGGAAAGCAGTAACTTAGAAACATCAGCATCTGTAGGACAGGAAACAGTAGAGAAAGCCGGAGAGGGTGTAGGTAGAGAGAAGGTGGAAGGGTAGAGCTCCTTACTGCATGTGATTTCATAAGCGATAGCAGCTTGTAGAAAAAGTGTTATGACTGCAAGGCTGAAAGCTACAAAACAAGGGCAAAAATGCAATGATGTTGACTTTCAGTGGCATTAGAGGTGTAAATTGCTACCTGCAAACCTTCCATGTAACATTGCTATGCAAAAGAATGTGAAGGCAATGGGATTCATGCTTATTTATTTCTGAATATCTATGAGGCAAATCATGCAGAGATACCAAAAAAAAAAAAAACTCAGAGCTGGCCAACTTACTGCAGCTGTCTAAGAGGTAGAAATCACTCTCCTCATCGTTTTGAATCATTATCTGTCACGGATGGACAGAGCAGAACGATCATTGTTTTCCTCTTTGTTTTCCTCATTTCTGTCCTGTTCTACACTGGGACATGACAGTTTAATGTTTTCTAATCCTCTCAAATCCTCCTTGAATATGATGGGTTAGTGAATGCTTGCCACAAAAGAAAGAAGAAACAATTGATATTTAAATAAAAATAAAAATGTGGCAGTAAGAATTGGTGAAGCCCAAACAACTGCAGAAACGGTGTGAGCAATCAGCCAGATCGAAATACAGTAAAGCACAAATCATCAACAGTGTCAGACTGACAGTTAATGAGGGAACTTATAAAAGTTCTTAACTTTGCATGAAGGTACTGTACTTGACTTGCCAACTGTAAACACTCTTGTTGAAGCCCTCATTGGAGCCAATTAACAAATATTCAATTTACAAAATGATTGTAGTACCTGAAAACATGTGTGTGCTTGACCCTTTATATTCTGCATTGCATTATTTTGCATGTTCTAATTACTCTAAGCTCAAAATCAGGGGAAGCAGGGAGAATAAGGTGAATGTATTGGTTGAGTTATAATGGATATGACCATTATATCACACACACACACACACACACACACACACACACACACACACACACACACACACACACACACACACACACACACACACACACACACACACACTTAATTTTTTTAAAATCATACACTTAATTTTTACTCTCATGTTGTCCACAGTGCATTCTTAAACCAGGAGTTTTTCTTCATTTACAATCCTGAAGAAATTCTCTTGAACTTACTCTTGTACATTCTCGAGTGCCAAAACATCAACACCAACACACCAAAACATTTTCACCAAAACCAAGAAAAAACACTTTTTTGTGTACAGTTAAATGTACTTTATTCTTTATAAAGAACATGCTATACATCAGAAAAACATTGGGTTATCAAGCACAACAGTTTGCTCATGTTAACCAGTTTTGTCAATGTCTATAGTAAAATTAATTGGAAATACCATTCCCTGGTTCACTCTCTTGACCCACCCCAAATCTCTATTCCATTCCCCGACTTCTTCCTTGCTTTGCTGTTAATATATTTCTACTATTTTTATTTATTATTTTTTTTTTTTTTTTTTGGGGGGGCAGTCATAATCTATATCACAGACCACCTGAGGATGCGACTGCAAAGTAAGTGATTTTGTGAGAACCGGTGAGCAGGCTTACGAAACGCTGGACAAACATGTGCTGTGAAGGTTTTACTCATGGGACCAGGTTGTCATAATAATCATAATCGGATTAATTGACCTGGGAGGATTTTGTAAACCATGGGCCTTTGCTCAGATGGGTATTAGTTAATTCATGGGAAAAGCATTAATAATTATAATTTCCATGCAGTACGTCTCTCTGAAGTCCTACTTTAACTTTGATGACAGTATCCCACTCACTACCTCATCATTTCTCATACATAAATACATTTTCTCTTTGGCAAATGTGAGTCTTGACGTGTGTAATAATAATTCATCACTTTCTGAATTTGCATTTGCAAACTTACCTGAAATAAACAGTTTGTTGAATGCACCTGTAGAAAATTCCATTTGAATTTTTTGGCATTGTAAAGTATGCATTATTCACAGGTTAATGACTGTAACCTACACACTTTATTATTAATCTTATTTTGTTTACAGGCATTCATTTTTGTTGTGTGGAACTTTTACAATGTTTCCTCCAGCTGGAGTTTGTTCAAACTATTCTTTGTGAACCCATGTACATCGGTGCCATCTTGTATTAACACAATCACAGGCTAATCAAGCACCCTTATCCAGCGTGATTTATGCTCAGCGCATTTACAAAAGTTCCATATTAATAGGGCTCATCCCACACAGCTGTTGGGCTCAAACACTCGTCTGAAGGGTACTAAGGCGGTGCCCCTTATGTGTTGTTTGCAGAGCAATGTTGTGGTCAGGAGGGCTTGCAAAGTGCTGACCGCAACACCAAACGGCTGCCAAAAAACCCATTACTGAGCCTCACATTAGCTCGGGTTCCAGTGCTCATCACTGTTCCATATGTATAAAGTTCAGTTCACACTGAAGCAGTCACTTTAGCGCACGTCTAAAATTATTTGTGTTGCATGGGTTCGAGAGTTAATGCATATTAATTAAGCAAGTGTAGTACAAGTATGAATGTTTTATAATGACCTAAACTGAATGAATATGCAATATTTTTTTTTTCTTTCAGTAGAGCATATTTAGGTGGGTTCATAAATCACTATTCGCCATAACTCACAAGTGGAAAGACATACATGTGTCATTATTGTAGTTAGTCTTTAAAACAAACGTCGCTTATCATAACGTCGTTATTACCTTAAAGTGATTATTGTTTTTTAAGATGTTCTTTAATGTTCTTGATCAGGAAATTTCAGGGATAACTGGTCAGTGAGCCATCAAAGTCAAACACATGACCAGCAATGAAAACGTTTATTTTTAAAACTATGTGCCGACAGGTGACAGGCAGAATCTTCGGAATTTATTAGCTATTAGTTAGTACAGCCAGATACTGAGGGTGGGGTGGGGGGAAGGGGGGTGTAATGCATGTTATGTCAAATTCTGGATTGATAATCATGAAATGAAATCCTTTGTATGAGAGTCTTGAACAGCTGCCGAACAAGGTGCTTTATCTTAACTGCCCCACTGAAGGAAAAAAAAAAAAAAAATCTTAAATGGGTTACAGAACATAAAACTCTCAGCACTGTAAATTTGCCCTGGATAAGACAGTACAAATAAAATTATGCTAATGTAAATTTAGTGCATTTGTAAGTCTGGTGCCACATGCAGATGGGTGCTTAATCACTCTGCAAATGAGATGGGGCAGGCATTCACCTGTTCCCTGATTGATGTGTGCTATCTCCAAAAGGCTATGCTACGCAGCTGGACCGGCTTCAGCACGGCACTTCCTCTGACAGCCAATAGGTGGCAGCGTCCTCCGATCGCGCACTGCCGAAACATGGAGAGGGACGGCCGGGCTGTTTCAGGAGCCACGAGAATGACCCTTTTCAAATGTATGCCACGACAGCATGGGCTCGTTCACCTTGCCATGCTTCCCTGCTTCTGACTTTGTTCGAATTTCAATGTCACAGGCCTGTTGGAATGCTGGACCTCGAGTCTCGAGTCTCATTTTACCACGATGGCCAATGGGACTTTTACTCAGAGTTTTCTTGTGGTTCTATGCCATCATGTAGGCAGACTGTTTGACTTTTGCCACGGCCATGAGATTTAATCAGGCACACTTAGACTCCCTGAGGGCACATGCAATTAAATCAAAACAGACTTTGCATAGCAGCATTGAGGAAAAGGATTTTACTTTTTATGGGTGGATTTAGTTTTTTTTTTACTTTTTTTATGGACATAGTAACCTTGATGTCCTCCCAAAGTCCAGTGCTATTGAGGTGAATATGCGATTAAAGAGTAAAGAGACAATGAGACAAATTTAATTTGATTGAATGCAACTCTTATCCATTTTTTTACATATAATACATGGATTCTGTTTTACATTTACCGAAGCAAAGCAGGGTAAGCATTTTGTTTAAGCATACAAAAGAAGTTCTTCACCCAGCAAACAAACTTAAAACCTCTGAGTTAAAAGTGCAGACTCTCACACACCACTATCACCCATCATGTCTTTGGTATGAAGTGACCTGAAATCCATGGCCAGTCTTGCTCTGGCCACAAGGAAAAAAAAATATTCAGAAACTAATATTTCTGATGTCAATGACTTAGATCTGTGCGTACAGTTTGAGTTACATCAACTTGCTCATTATTTTCTACGATTTTTCCAAATAATAGCTAACAGCCATACACACAGATCACATGGGCCGACCCATATTATGTTAGGAAGCAGCATGGGGTGCGACATCAGTGAAAAAGTCTGCATGATTAGTGCTTCCTTACATTAATGGATGGCCATTATTTTCATTTACGCATCTGGGGAAGAAGCATAACAATGTTCACCTGCTGCTTTGTGTCTTTATGTTCCCTCAAATCGGCAGACCCGCCCCATCCCTATCTGGAGGGTATACACTATCAAAGTCACATAAATAGATTGCTCATTACATGCAACCAAGCAACCGTCCAAGATTCAATAGCTTAGATTGGCTCATTAGCTTAGAAGTGAAACATGAGACAATCACTGAAGCTGAAAGCAAACAGAGATGTTTTTACATGTGTTTTTTGTTCTGTCTTTCTGTTTTTCCTGATAAAGTACTGCTCAGAATTGTAACTTTGTAAGATATACCTTGAAAAGTGTATTCAGTATGTGTTTAGTTATTTTCTTGTGCATTTTTCTTTCTTCTCAGATGCAGGCATAAAGAGGCCAGCGCCAGCAGAAAAGGACAGCAACATAATACCTGGCTGGCAACACATCTCACCTATTTCCCAACGGAAATTATTACACAGATATTGTATGAAGGACGGACTAATGTGCCTGTGTGTGTGTGTGTGTGTGTGTGTGTGTGTGTGTGTGTGTTTGTGTGTGTGTGTGTGTGTGTGTGTGCGTGTGTGTGTGTGGCTAAGTGGGTGGAAGGTATATTGGCCAGCGGATGGTGTGGGGTGGGGGTTGGAGATTTGGCAGGCTATGTCCTGACTCTCCTAAAAGGGGTTCAGAACCTCACCCCCAGTCAGTCAACAGGGAAACGGAAAGATTGATTAGCGATGAGATCATAATTGCTGACTGAAATGGTGTCGGCGGTTAATAAATCTCCAGCCTGGGGATTAATCCCTTTTGTGCGAGGGGACAATGCTTCACGAGGTGATGCACGATCGGTAGAGGGCATATTCATATATCACGCACCTCCGTTCCGTGATGGATATGCAGACGTCGCCGGGAGTCGGACCCGCCGTCGGGCCACAGGCGGTGAGGTCACAGGCTTGAAGATCAAAGCTGAACCATCGCCACTTTGCCAGGCCGCGATTATACAGTATGAGGTGAGGACGAATTCGGCCCCGCTGATGCACACAGCCATGACGGAGGAATGACAAAACCCAATCAATATTTGTGTGTCCTTGTTGCTTGTGCATCTGTGCATTCCTATTATGTATGTTACTGGGGCAAAGCAAATGGAATATAAGAGGGAGATATAAGTTATCTGGTTTATTATATGTAGTGGAGCGCAGTAAAGACTACTCTACAGCTTGAATAGCCTCTTAATGTTCAACCAGAGAAGTGTACAGACATTATCTATAATATATCCCTGAGCAGCAACACGCCTCTGTCTACAGCCAGTTCAAAGGCTTACAGTATAATATAATATGCTGATGTTCCCGCCTACAATGTCAACTCTTCATTGTGGAGTCTGTTTCAACAAGGCCGGCCAGTGAAACCACATCCCCCCCCCCCCCACCCCCTTCTTTTCCTGGCACACATAAGCATGCTAATGTTTCATTACTGCCAGCTCTGAAACCCAGCTATTTATTCTATGGTTGTGCATTATTCCCGTGAAGTGCTTGAACGCGTTCTCAAATTCCCAGCTCTCCGTGAGAGCGGCGCGCGCGCTCGCTTTCACAGTTAAAGAATGGTTTTCATTCTGGGCCCTGTCCTAGACTTATGAAATGATGCCATCCGCTGTAACGGGGAAGTAATTGTTTAAATTAGATGCAGCAGATTGTGCGTTGAGTCGAGATAGAAAACATACCACAGGAGATAAAGATGAACTATTTATGAAAAGTATTTATGGATTGGTACATTAGAGGCAGAGTTAATGTATGACAATAGCTTTTTGCCAAAAATATGCAGCTGAATCCATTTACAGCCATGGGCCTCATTTCTAGCCATGTGTATTTCATTGTCCCATAATGCATATTCTTCTGATGCGCAAATAGTCTACCCACTCACTTTATTACCAGGAATTCTTTGGTTTCTTATTTATTTAATGTATGCAGCTTCTTTGTCTCTACCAGAGCTCAGTATTTGCATGAGTTATGTTATAATTACCTGAACTTATTTCGTTGAGCGTCACCCCAACATTCTCTAAGGGGAAAAAATAAATAAAGAAAACACAAACGCGATTGTAGCCTTTGTTGTTTGGCACATGCACAGACATACATTAAATTGCTAGTTAATACAATTCAAACATACTTTCCCTTTGATTAAAAAGGAAAGTTTAAGAGGACACAGCTTTGAGCTGCTTCCTGCTTTCCTCATTCCCTAATGATGTGAAATATTAAGCACACAAACCTGTCTACAGTCTTTCCTTCTCACACAAAACACACACACACACATTACACACAGAACAAGACATACACATGCATTCTCTTTCATAAACATATGCACACACACACACACACACACACACACACACACACACACACAGTTAGTGTCAGCCCTGACTGCTAGGAAGACTATTCCCAAGTCATACTAAAGAATTTATAAATGGCACCTACCACCCCTCAGCTTCCCACTAGGTACCAACAGGGGTGCATTATGGGTAATGTCCCTGTAATGGACTGGCCATCCTCTCCAGGGTACAGTTGTACATCAAGGCTCTTCATCACCGCCCTCAGAAGTTCAAGCTCTGTCAGTCAGGCAGGATTGAACTCGGCTTTCGTGTCTTAACCGCTGTGTCTGAGAAGACTTTATCCAGTGTCGTAGTCGAGGGTATGCGCATATATACTGAGCATATGCATCTAAACTTCTGGGGGATATACAGAAAAAAACCCTATTTGTCTTACTGTCAACAAAATACAGGGACCTTGGAGATAGATTATAACCACCTTCTCAGATACCACTACGCAGCTCCAGTTCACTTAAACATTATTTCCTGGAGTTCACTGCAAAATTAACTTAATTTTGTACAAATTATTTCTCTTTCTTTCACGCATTGGAAAGTTCAGATTGTATGTGAATTAATTTCTTACTTCATTTCCTTAGTGAACTTCCACATTCCTTTTTTTCATTGCAAGGCAGGCACTCATTGTGAATACTTTGACCAATGGTGTCAGCATCGCCCAAGTATAACATTTAGCCTGTCAGTAAATTGTGTTTGTTGGGCACACCTTAGATATACATACATGTATGAACTTGGACACTTTGGTTTTCAAATAGCATAGATGTTATGGGGGCCAAACAGCTAATGCGTCTGAATTGTCTCACAAAAACATGGACTACCTTTCCATCAAGAGATCATAACTTGTTTTATTTGATTCACATCATGTGGGTATGAAAAGGCACCACGCTGAAAGAAGAAATCACCCGCGTGGTTCTTATGGAAGATTTTGCCATGTAAACTCTAATGTAAAATATTTTATTTTATTTTTTTCATAAAAGTCTATTAAGAATATAAGATGGATTGAATTTTCAATTATGCCCGGTGAATTAAAATAAAAGCAGAGAAGCTCGAAAGGGGCATCATGTATATCTGCCATGTTGCTACATGTTGCCCTCACAAAGGCAAAGGCTTATTTGAACCTAACCATAACCTCCAGTAATAGAGTTCACATTTATGTATTTTAGAGGAAATCTTCTTTGTGTGGGGAGATGCAGCACGGTTCCCCCAAAGAACACCCAAGTTCTTCCTTTCACACGGAGGGAGAAATGAATTACATTGAATTGCTTGTATGCTTCTGAGGGATGTTTTGATGCCAGTTTGTTAGTTCTTTTTTTTTTTTTTTTTTTAGCTAAATTCAGTAACCATGAAAAAAGAAAACAAAAAACATGTTTAAAGAGTTGAACAAAAAACTAAAAAAAGTAAAAAAAAAAAAAAACAGCAGGCAAGGTCCGAAATCATACCTAGTCATACTGACTGCCTTGAACAATTTAACAATACATACTAATGTATTTGAACTTATTTGAAAGGATAATAATTCCACCTCTGTAGTCCAACTGTGTTGCCTCAAGGCATTAATTTTGTTTTTAGAATTCCTGCCGGAATATTTCATTGTTATTAACTATATCACAGTTTAATAAATAATTTGTTAAAATTGATTTATTTATCTGTTTGGGTCATATTATGACACTACTTCCTGCTGCACCACTTCCTGATTTGACTCACTGTTTTTGGTGTGCAAGGAAGAAATTTAAGGCATAAGGTTCTCTTGCGTATCCGAGTCCATCCGCATAGGAGCGTCTTAGAGGCAATGCCGTAAGTTTGTTTATCTATATGTAAATATGTTTAAGATTAGATATCCTTGAAGCTAAGTTCAATAAGGTAGTTTAAAGTGAGGTATTTTCAGCTATATACTATGCTATCAGCTGCTAAGCTAGGTAATCCAACTATTCATGTTAATATTTGACTAGTTTGATAATATGTGATTTAAAAAAAAGGACACAGATGCTGATTATGTTTGAATTGATTTATTTTGTTCAGTTTTCACCATGTAAATACAATGAAGCAGGGTGCAGTAAACGAGTTTCCTTGCAAAAGCTTTATTTTCATTGGTTTCGGTTTAACTCGGTGTTAAGTCAGTGTTTCAACATCCTGCACGAGAACACTACACCAACTGTTTTTGCATTGATTGCATTCTTGTGAACCCACACCAGCTAGCATGGCTCATGAATAATGAATTAAGTGAGTACCCCTGCATCATACCATTGACATGGAGTGCCCCCCCATGCAGGAAGACTGCAGGCGACCAATCAACCGCCTGAGCTGACCTCCAGTGGGGAAAAGAGGCGATATAATTGGGAGAGACAAAATGGTGCATTTGTTGTCAGCTATTTATGCATGAAACAGTGTGTTCACATCCTAGATCTGGAGTCAAATGGTAATAATGTAAAAATGCCATTTTCACACGCAAAAATGTCTGAAGCCCTGGAATAAAACCATATTTTCCTTTTTTTTTAAATTTGATTTTGTTGGACTCTGCATCATGTTACTCCAGATGTCCTAGCTTGCAGTTAATCTCAAATTGGCTTCACTGCCTCAAACCCCACTAACCTGAGAGGCATCAAAGAGCTGCAGGACTGTGGGCACTCTGTGCCAAACCTCAGTGGATCATGCCACCCCCTTCCTCCCCCCCACACACCCCCGTTGGCCTGGGCAGAGATCCCCCCCCCCTCGTGAGGGCGTGGCCTTTCCCTGTGACCTGTTCCACGTGATTGTGTCTCCTCTGAGGTAATGCTGAGGGGATGCAGCAGCTGTCTCAGACGTAGTGCACCATGGCTACTGCAGTCTTCAAACACTTGCTCACTCATGCAGCCACATGTGTTAAAACTCAACATACAGGCGATGGCTGCTCTTTATTCAATAAGTAAATGATTTCACCAATATAGATTATATATATATTGGAAGCATATTAGTAAAGAATATCTACGACCACCACATACGTGGTCCTTCATGACAGTGAATCTGTGTCCCCTTGTATGCTGTGTCTGCTTATGCATTCACGCATATGTTGAATCTGTATGTCAGAGATCCTTAGTTTGGACCTTGTGTCATGTTAAAATTAAATCTTAAAATTAAATTGTGATTTGGGAAAGCATGATTGGCAGAAACATACAAACATGCAGTCTTTTTTTTATTTAATCTAGCACTACCATGCAGTATCATCATGGCAGTACACAATGTTTTTTTTTTTTTTTGGGCCAAAAATGCCTTGTGTTCCTACTTGTCACTGTTGTCCTTTCAGTGGCACCCATGGAGGGTGCATGCTGTCAGTCTAACAGGGGCCTAAAGTGCAAGGCCTGCATTAGCTTTCCACCACTCAGTTTAAAAGTGCAGAGTTGATGAATTGAGAGGTTCATGTTTTGGATTTGCCCTTCTGCCCTCTGTGGCACATGGCAACTGTGAAAGGGTTTTTTCATGTCTAGTTTTAATGGGTGGTGGTTCAACACTTACTTTTAATACTGAAAAGATGTTCCCTGGGAAAAAAAAAAAAACCACTGTTGAGTGTTTGGATTCCCACAGTGTGTGTGTGTGTGTGTGTGTGTGTGTGTGTGTGTGTGTGTGTGTGTGTGTGTGTGTGTGTGTGTGTGTGTGTTTTAACCTTCATGATACTTTTATTTATAATATGTTTTCATATTTAATAATGCTGAAAGTGGAGCATGTAAATACTCACAGGAATGCCAAATAACAAGGCCTTAAAAAAACATAATCATGAAAATAATAATAATACATCCTTCTGAAATGAGAAAATCTAGATTCTAGATGTGCTACTGTGGAATACTTACATAAAAGTCACTCCAATTCTCTTTAAGGAGTTTAAAGCAGAGTTCAAAAATTAAAGTGCTGAAAGCATGACTTATTTAGCGATTTTGAGATGCTTTTAGGGTTTGTGTGTACTGAGTTGATGGTAAAGTAAAAAATAAATTGATGTGGGCCTGGGAATACAAAATCGCATTTTGCTGGCGAGTAAAAAGTGAGGAAAATGAAAACACGACCTCATCATTTAAAGATACTACACTGCTCTGCTTTTGAAACTGATACAAGATAACATTTGTCCTGTATAATCCTCTTCAAACATTTTAACTTCCTTTGCAGTGATAAAACATGTAATAAATTCAAAACATCATGCTGTAGAATGTTAATATAATATTCCAGGCCCTGGACATTAAATATATGTTTCCTTTCATAGTAGTTTAGATCTCATCACATCTCTTCTATTACATGTATCTCATTCATACTGCAAGAAATGTGTTTTAAACCTATCTTGAATCTAAATTTTTTTCCCTTCCTTTTGAGTAGCCGCCTTATTACCTACCAGTCTGAAAGCCGGTCGTACCAGAGCTAAATGGCGCTTTGATCTCGGTACAATTCATTCAATTATTTCCAAGTCACATCTGACGATTTGATTGCACTTTTATTAACAAAATTATATTTTAATGTACCCACACATATAGTGTAATGAAGGTATTCAATGGAACCAAAGCACTTAACCTAAGATGGGGGAGAGACATGGATCCGTCGCTTTGGTGCTTGCCCATATAATCAAATTATTTTATAACCTTAGAAGAGAACTAATTTAATTTGTGAGTCTGCGGTTATCTTGGCTTAATATGAGGGAATGGAAACTTTCTTGTTATAACTGAAGGCAGTGGATGGCCTTTTTCTCTGTGATGGCTGAGCTTTTTTTATGAGCCAAGGCAGTGATCCATTACCATCAATCTTACATTAACCATGTATGTCGATGCGGGTATGCATGTGCGTGCACAACACAGGCTGTTAGCTCTCTTTATTAGTGATGATGTTCTCATACGCTTCATAGAAACTGAGGACTCGGTTCAATGTTTTCTCTGAAAGGCCCCACTGCTTCTTAGGTTTGTTGCAGGGGGATCTTGTGTGTATGCCAGTTTTTTTTTTCCAACAATATGAACTGTCTGTGGATTGTAACATGCTATTAATCATTTCCATTTAGATACCTGTAAAGTCTAGTGAGGGCTTGAGTAACATCTTAAGGCAAGTCGTGTCTATTGTAGCTATGTATGCTGTGAAACAACAAAGCAATATTTACATACTATGATTTTCAATGGTCAGAACAACCAATGCTATTGGTTGTATGTGGTAATATTGCAAATAATTATTTTTGAAATATATTACATTTTCATTGTTCCATGTATAGATTGGCATGTTGTATTTCTTGACAATTTGTAAACATGGTAACTTAAAATTAGAGAATCACTGCAACAGGATATCAACTTGAAAAAGTGTTATTTGCTTCTGTGGACTCGATTCATTTGTATTCAATACATGCATAAAGGTTACCGTATACACAACACTTCCATGGTGAATTCATTCTATGCAGCTGTTCTTTAAATGTCAGGTTTAAACCACAAGACCACAAGACTGCATTAGACCTGGATCAGCTACTTCTAGTCTATGCGACAGGGAGCATATTTCCAGTTCTTATGCAGTTCTGTGGTGTTGTGGTTTAAACCTGAGATCTAAAAGCTCAAGCTAGGTACATTTCAATTGGCCACCAATGTACAAGGTACAAATAAGGTATATGTATAACAGCAAACTTTTTTTTTCATTGTAAGTAACATGTAACATAACATGCTGTTCCACTTATTGTTGTGCCAAATGGCCACAAAACTTGTTGTGCAGACTGGAAACCCAGTTGACTTTGTAACAGCAGAAAAAAGTATGTATGTGTGAGAGAGAATGACTTAGGGGAAAAGAAAGAGAGAGACAGTGTGTGTATGTGTGTGTTTATAAGTTATTTGTTGAAAAGGTGACTGCATGTTTATTTGCATATTAGAATTTTATCTACATGTTTTTTTTTTCCTTTCTCTCCCTTATTTTTACTGTTGACTTCATTATTCCAAGCCTCAGCAGGGCTGTCATCTTCCTTTGCCCTTGCTAATAAAGGAATTCAATCTCCCTTTGCGGCCGCCTTCGCTGACAGCTTGGGAGTGATGGATGGGATGCTCTGGTCTTGGTGGTTCGCAGGTCTGTCATGTGGCCAATGATGTACAATTTCGGTGCAAGCTGCATGTGCCAAATCGCCTGGCAACACACCGGCGTATGACGCCACAGCTCGCAGTGAGGGGCACTTGGAGATGAATGCCTGCTAATGGCTGCTGAGATCTCTTAAATAAGTGCTCCGCGGTCAATCTTGGCATAATACTTGGTGCATACTGTAAATTATAATGAAGCATATATTTAAGTTATTTATATAAGTACTTTCTACTCATTTCAGTGCATTTCAAAAGTTTGACAGATGGTGTTTAACAATCACTCTGAGTCAATATCCATTATTTTATTCAGTTTATCATTGGCCATATGCAAGTAATTTTTGAGGTCCTATATATACCTATAGAATATCATTTTTGATTGAATAATAGATATATAAATTTGCAGGGATAATCACAATTCTTAGAAATATACAAGGTTAATAATTCCAGAATCATCTCCAAGGTTTAGGTGTAGGTTTTAAAAAAACACATTGATAGCTTAAGAGTTTTACACCTACAATATTTCAGAAGTAAAACCAAAATGAATGTGTGGATTAGTAGATCAGATTTCTAATTACAGGCAAGCAATCACTATGGACATGTATTGATAACCTTTAACAAAACTATTAATGTACCATTATTTATTTATATTATCATACTGTTATTAATAACATGTACAAAGAAACATCTTATTTAATATTTTATAAATGTGTTATAAATATTTAACAGTATATTAATTAGCTAAAATTATTACATAAGTACATGCCTTTGTTCATATGTGTACAAGTGTGTGTGTGTGTGTGTGTGTGTGTGTGTGTGTGTGTGTGTGTGTGTGTGTGTGTGTCTGTCTTTGTGTGTGTGATTGTGTGTCTGTCTGTCTGTCTGTCTGAAAGCATACAAACATCAATCCAGTTCAAGAAATGTAACGTATTCTACAGTTTTTCCAAAGCCCTCTGGATATGTTCTCCAGTGCAAGTTGTATTAGTGCATCTCTGCAGATGGATTGAGCAAACAATCATCTTCTATGATTGTGCAATTCTAGCTGTTGCAAAATGAAGGATAGCAAACCTGAAATACTTGTTGCTCCAAGGATGACCAGAGATAGAGGTTTAGGTGACTGGGAACGGAGGCGAATCAACTATGCTATAAATATGTTGTTGAGTGGGAGTGAATTTATAACTCCTATGAATACATACGTAGGTTCCCCTTCTGTGGATCGCCTGTAGGACCCGATACCATCGATCAGGCACTGAGTACCTGGCACAGCCCAGCTTTCTCTGGGTATGACAGAGACATTTTCGCAGACTGGATGCAGGGGCTCTCAAAGCCCAGTTCTAAGGATGCTGCCAGCCTGGTATCATCTCCTTATGACAGCAGATACACTTGAAACCGGATTCAGAGAGTGCACATTCCTGTCTGTATTGCAGTCAACCTCGGCTGCTGTCTCAGGTCCACTGTATCAGAGCAGAAATCATGCCTGTACTTTGTGTGCTTGTCAGAACAGCAGTCAGACTGGCCTGGCCGCTGCACGATTTGTATGCTTCTCTTCTGAACACCAACGGCTCTCAGCCTCTGTCTGAGGCCTCATTCTGGCTCTTACTCCCAACAACAAAGGGACATCCATACAGCCGTCTGGGGTGGCAGGTATGGGCATTTTCAGCCTCCAGCAGAGTCCTGGAGCCAGACCCCACACCTACAGTGCAGCCTGGAGATAGAGATTCCTGCATTTACCATCTAATTGTCCTCCTCTAATGCCCTGGTTGTTTGGCACCAGATACGAGAGATATTACATTAATGCACCTGCATTTTTTTGACCTTCTGAAAAGGTAATCATGCTGAACTTCGGAGAAAAAATTGTGGAATACATAATATAATATAGATCTCAGAAGATATACTCTAGCTCTATTGATAACGCATACTATTATGCATGCAGCTTGTCTGATTCTAGACTCATGATGCCGTTCATGAGGCATGAGGTCAACAAACTAATCTTATAAATGCAGTAAGATACATATCCCATAGCCCTCACAGGCATCTTCAATGCTAAAATGGTATCAATCAAAAACTTGGACTGCCCTGCCATTCTCAATACACAGCTTTTTTCCCAATAAGTATGTTTTTTGAGGTGTAAGTTTAAAGATCAAACAATTTTCAAAATTTGTAGCATGAATTCCATTTAAGAGATCAAATTTTTCTTTCATTTTTTTCTTATTCACATTGTTGTTTCCACACTTGTCCATGTCAGTTGTTAATGCCATGTGAAATAAAGGCTCTAACGATTGTTCGATTGACTAACTGGTTGACTTTGATTGATTGATTGATTGAAGTCAAATTTAATGACAAAAGTTGATGAAACTGAGGCCTGTATCTTATTTCTGTCGTTACTATCTCCCATGATTCCTGTGGAAAATAACTGTTGCTGATTGGCTGTCTCTTTTTCAGTGGAATTTTCCCGCTTGTGAAACCTCACACTGCACATAATCATCGCAAAGACATTCAGTCTTCCCACACATTATATTTCATTACCAGTGTTCACAACAGCAATTATGGCAGCTCATGAGAAACCTGATTCAGCATCCTACTCTAATGTAAGATCTGAGTGTGCATGGGCCACATTTAAATTATAATTGTGACAAACTCATGCCAGATGTTGTTAAGACTGAATCAGGGCTAATCTCTGAATTATATGTCTTCAGAATGTAATGAAATGTTCTTTAATACTGTACATATTCACTCTGTTTTCCTCCGAGCTGCACTGCTCAACAAGAAGTTGCGGCACCCATGTGTCACTGGGCTGCCTTTGTTTTCCCAGAGTATGACTTTCACACGCCGACACCCAAGCGTTTCATCAATTTGATAATACCGTCCAGCACACGGCAGTCAAAACAGATGAACACACAAGGCAGTAGGCTGCACCATTGGCTGCCTGAAATAAATTATATTTGGCTGCATTAAAACAAAGAGGCTACAAAGTTAGGCACTTCTTTTATTTTTATTTATTTATTTATTTATTTACTTACTTATTTATTTATTTTTCCACAGGAGTTGAGCTATGGAGCGTATGACATTTTGTGAGAGAGATTGGGTTTGGTTGCAGGGACAGGAGTGGGGCGTGGGGGTGGGTTGAGATTGATTTCCTCATGCAACAGTAGAAGCTATTTTTTCTCTTCTATGCATTCAGTCATAATTATTTTTATTGACTTCATGTTCCAGACAATCTGAGTGATGAGGACGGTGGAAAATGAAATATGGGACCAGAATACCAAATAAACTGCTTTATATGTATACAAAAGTCTTACTGGTTCTTTCTCTGTGGGGCTAAAAAAACAGCCTTCCCTGTGTGTTATCCTGTAGCCTTTACATGGCTGTCATTATCTGCGGTATTCGTTTACCCTCACAGAGCTGTTTCATATTCCACACATGGTAATGAATATATCGATTTACATTTTTGGTCCCAGACAGAAAAAAAAAAAAATCAGGATAGAGATGACAATATTTCTAGAGGCAATAAGGTGAGGAGATTAAAAAAAATGGATACTGAAAAATATGACCCACAATGGAGGGAAAGGAGGGGGAAAAAAAGTAAATGAAGTTAACACAGTTTGAGGTCTGGCCTAAAGAAAATGAAACTACATGAAAATTAAGCCATTAAAACTCATTCATATTCATCCCCACCAAGTTATAAAGACAAAAAAAAAGATATATTAAAAAGGTTGGAGATATTGCTTTTGTAATATCACTGAATTAGAGCCAGAGATCATTCCTATGTCTCCTTGGCCTGAACTTGGAGAAATATAATCAGACGGGTGACACCAATGTCATGCTTCTAAATTAAAGGGCGAGCTCTGGCAATATAATACATATAACTGCAACTACAGCATTACTTGTTTCAATATTGTGTTTATGAGCTTAATATCACCGCACAGAACTTGGGTTGTGTACTTTAATCATAACTTTGAGTCACAAAATAAGTATTTTATATATACAGTATCATACAAAAGCACACACAGTCTCTCTGTGGCTCTCGCGCACACATTCATACAGACATATGTTGATTTATCCTTCTTCTTTAAAAGGAAGAAAAAAAGCACAAATAGTCAAAGTTACTCACAAAGATATGTGTAAATGCAAAGTAACTGTTGAGATAGATAGTACATGGAAATGTTACTCTACACACAATGCTACAAGGGTTCTATATCTTTGGCATAGCTTGCTAACAAACTGAAAATTTCAAAGCACAAAGCAACACCACATTTGCTCTTCTATGTCTCATGAGTGAGGAATCATATTGGATGATATCAGCTGTTTTGAAGGCATTGTGATGTCATCTGGATTGTTCCGGAATGTTCTCTCCTTTGACCGAAGTTGGTTGTGCTAGTGACAACAAAAAGTCCATAGCCCCATGCAACTAACACTGTCTTTTACTATCATGCCTCTTCTGTGGCTAAGACCAAGGCTAAATCCAAACAGAGCCATGGACATTGACTGGCAGTGGTCCTCTAGACTTTTTCACTTTACTTAGCCACAGTGTCAAGCTATACTTAAGTTGTGCCACTTTCTTTTGGTGATTTGTTAATGGAACGTATGCCTCATATCTGTTTAATCGCAGCTTGTGTGAAAAAGTGTGAAAGAACACAAACACATATACTATTACTATACTATTACCTGCTTAATAACATGTTTGGTTGTTCAATCAGGTTGAAACTCAGCTTGTGTTTATTCTTTCTATTCCTGAACGAAAGACTTCAAGCCAATGTACTCCGGAAACAAATGAGTTTTGTTGGGAGAAGGGGCACGAGGGGTTTTGAGAGTTCATTTAAGGAGAACAAATCTCTTTTCACATTCTGAACTAACCATATCCATTTGGCAAAAGTGATGAATTTGTTAACATGAGAAAGATGTGCTTTCGCTGCAGAGTGTAGCAAATTTTCACCTTGGTGGACTCCTGCACAGAGGGCTGCTTGGACTGCAGTTGTTCACCAGAGGTCCTCTGCATAGGGTGAGTGTACTTCATCAACAGGGGCTTTGCACTTAAAGCCTTTCACTTAACGCCGTGCGATTGCGTTTTCAAAGCCACGCTCCCTTTAAAGAGGATCTTACACATGCAGGGAATGAGGCATAGATGTGAGGAAAAATGCACTCATCATTTTCTTAATGGCTGCCATAATCGCTCAGTGAATGAAAAAAAAAAAAAAAAAAAAGTTGATGCCTTCAGCATCCTCTCTGATTTCATCCAGATAATAGGAAATGATATGTCACAGTGTCACTCAACTTTCATTCAGCTATCAACCCTAAACTTTTCCTTATTAAAAATACCAGCAGAGAGGTTGCTGTAACTCTGTTTAACATCTGTCCTGTGCAGATGCCAGTCCTTTCCTCTAAAACATAAGAAAAAAAACAGAAACATCTGCAGATCAGCACACCTATGTGAACACTGGAGGCAGTGGAGGTCTTGACTTCGCTGCTGTTTGTCCCGAGAACAGCGCTTCAAAGCACCAAATCACTTAATTGAATCAATGCGATGCTTGATTGTGTTAGTTCAAATGCTTTGCTGCCCTGGAAGATAGAAAGCCTTTTCTCAACCCTAGAAGATAGAAAGATACCAAAAACCTATAACAGCTACAGTACCTATAAACTACATGGGGGATACTGCATTTCCCAGAATTACCTTTTTTTTTTTTTTTGGTGGGGGGATGTGTTGGATGCTGCTATGTGGATGTGGAAAAAGGAACAGTTTAGCTGATTTCCAAACAACAGGGAGTATACACTGATATGCTGTCCATATGGAATGTATGGCCCACTGCACAATTAAAATAACTGAACAAAGTACCAGAATAACATCGCTATGCATTCAGAGGTATAAATGTATGTCTGCACCTTAAATTAATAAATAAATAATTGCAGCATGTAAATTAGCATGGCTAAGGACTTATGCTAAATGCTTACATGCTAATGCAATGCATATGCAATAATAAAATGGCATGGATGAGTCCTTTAACGGTTAATAAAAGCCACTGTCCCAGAAAACAGCCAGGTCTTCCATTGTCATTTGGAGTGCAATTACCAGTGCATGGTCCAATGTGAAGGCCCACGTATCAATAACAACTCTATTACCGTGGAAACACTAGCATAGGTTTAAGATCGCAATTTCAGTCTTTATCTCTGTGCTCGATAAATCAACGCCGCATGTAGCACCAGGCAGGGCTTGGAAAAAGAAAGTGCTAACCGTTAAAAATCATGACAAATAACAATTATTGAGCCGGAGGGGTGGGGGGTGGGGACGCTTCTCTCTGCAGCTCCATTTTCCTTATGCTATTCCGTAATTCCTGACCTTTCAAGGACTGGCGCTCGGAGCTTGGCTGGAGCAGGATGCGTCTCCTGGGCTACGGCATCTTCCTATCATGTGTCTGTGTGCATTGATTAATTCTGCCATTAAAGGCAGAGTGAAGCCAAAGAACAAATCGAGCCCCGCTGTCACCTGAGCGGAGCCACAAATGGCCAGGGGCCGTGAGGACGGAGCGATAGCACTCAGAAAAACACACTTATAAAACAGACTGCAATTTCCCTGAATCTAACATAGTTTCTTATCTATTTTTTTCATTTAAGATGTAGAAAATCCTATGGGGTTTTTCCTAACAATATTAGATATCAAACAATACATTGAAATTACTTTCTATTTAGAGGTAATTTTGTTACTTATAAGTGTTACTATTATATTGCTATATCATGTGTTATGTATAATTAGTGGTAGAGAAAGGTCTTCTCGATGTATGTGGATACTGATCACATTAGGTGAAACTAATCAGATCAGCTGCTTATACTGATCAAGCCACAATCACTGATCCAGACAGAATCCACACATTCATTAGTAGGGACATTTTTATGGCTACAAACCCAAGAGCTCTTGATCAAACAGACTATATGTGAATAATAATAGTAACATTTCTAAGAAAACTGAATTTGTTTTTGGAAGTTTCGGCGTTGTCTTATGAGTTTCTGGCACATTTTATTTGTACATATTAGTTTAGAATTAGTGGTTCCCAGTGTAGTCAAAGATATTACCCTACAATCCAGTGCTAATGCATATTCATAGTCACTTTGTATTGATTTTAAGGAGAACCAGATAAGAATTTGAAACAATTATGCAAAACAGAGCAGAGATAATGTATACCATGGACCTCAGTGATGCAAATCTTCCCTTAGATACACATGTAAATTATTTTCTGAAGCAATTGTAAAACATTTTTTTTTTTAAAACTTTGAGATACTTTGATTTCAACCAAAGCTCATCTGAGTGTTATTTGCATGTCTGGAGTTCTTTCATGTGAAGGATTTCAGAGGACAAATTTGCAATAAAGTCGCATCCCAAGTGTTTTAAAGGATGTTCTTGTAGATGACAGTTTTTTTTCTTTCTTTTTTCCCCCTGCTTCTCTATGAAGCAGATTATGACAACAGCACACTGTGGTCGATGAGTAGAATGTCACTGCCTGGTCGGGGCGGCAGGTCCTGTCACCTTTCTCAGCTGTGTGCTTGTGGTGTCAGCGACACCGGGCCAGAACATGAGACGCACGCCCAGGCGCTGTTTATTTCTAAAGGGCCCGTCTGTGGGGGTGAGGGTGGAGGAGTGGGGGGGGCACCATGTCCTTGTCCTCCATTCTTTAAATACTGGTGACATTATATACCTGATACACGGCCATCCCTTCAAAATGTGATGACAAAAGAAAAAGAAACAAAATGAAAATATAATTTTAAGACATATTATAAGTGATGCATCCGCCTGTCTGATCTCTCAAACAGGTCAGCCAGACTTACTGACTGGTTTTGGCATTTTGTGAGATTTCGGTGATTTGTTAATTTATGATTAAATTGAAATATTAAATAAAGGACTATTATACTCTTTCAAAATAGCTCAAACATTAATGACTTATTATGCATGCATGATTTGAAGAAAGCACCTTTTCTATGAGACAGTAAGTAATAATTATACTACAACTAGTACTGCTACAACTTAATTAATAATAATAATAATAATAATAATAATAATAATAATAATAATAATAATAATAATAATAATAACAATACTGTCAGGTTGTCATGGTTTTATTTTCACTGTATGAGCTTTATTTCTGAGAAATAATGTCAGAATCAATATTTCTGTATCTAAGGTGAATACAATAACTGTTTTTCCACACCAGGGAGAACTGTGGTAAATGCCTTGACCTTCGAGTAAATAATGCATTCAGTTGTCTGTCTCAGGAAAATAAAACGGTTTTTATGAGTTTACCGTTATACCTGCGCCGACACTTCTCAACAAAAACACCCCTCTGCGTGCCACAAGACGCCGATAGGCCAACGGGTTCCTCTCCCACCGTTTGCTGCATGCGGCGGTTTTAATTAACCCCGGGCTCCGCCATGCCACGGCCTGGTTCAAGGACAGAAAACACAGCAATAACTCAAACATCAGAGCCAGGCCCTGTCCAGGCAGCGACCTCTCCCACACCATCACGGACAACACTGGCCACTCAACAGGATCCGCTAACATTACACACGTGCTTTTACAGGCCGTTTACCTGCACTGAGTTACACGGCTTTTTTAAACATGTGTCTGCTATCCATTTATACCATCACGCATGAAGTCATGCTCTTCATGTTGTGTTCTTTGCTCAAGGGAAATAGGTGACCATGACTTTGGGACCTTGACTGTAATGTGTTTGAACATGTATAGATGGGTGTACCTGTGTGAGTGCTTGCAGGCTTGTACAACATCTCACCTGCTTTTGTTTGTACTGCAATGTGGATTTGTACTGTTTTCATCTTGAGACAAGTCAAATTCCAAGAAAACCTTGATGTGGCAATAAATTATTGAGCGGAATTATGATTTGCCTTCCTGTGAATAAAACCTGCTAACTCTGAGTTATACAATCCAGTTCCTTACCCAAAATACGACCAGACAGCACCAATGCCCCTGTGCCCTGCCTCTGTCCTTATGTGTGTGGATTGGGATTGCTTTATGAAACACACTGAGTGTGTATGTCACAGACATTTTGATACTTAGTCTTGCAAGTATGACAACATTACGCCACGCATGAGCCTGAACCTCTGAAAATCATGTCACTTCACTACACTGTGCTCTGTATGGGTGTGGGATATTCAGAGAAAGGGAGAAATGAAAGGATGCATTAGAAAGTCAAATCTGGATGTGATTTTTGTTATATATGTATATTTTTTATTAAAAACGTCAAGATCCCTATCATTTCCTGAGGCCAAAAATATTACATTATTTCAATGCGTTATTTATACTGATTTCATACTTATATAAGGCAAATAACAGAGCTTTAATTATACATGACACCCTTCTGCACTGCTGGTTATGTACCGAGGTAATGCAGGTAAAACAGAAGGTAAACTGCGCCAGGGATTCTAACCTGGAATGTTCTGGTTATGAGCTAAGTTCTCTACCCACTAAGGTATCTCACTGCCCGTGGCAGCTATGCTTTATTCAACAGGACCCATGTTATTCCTCTTCAGTCGCTAATTAAAAGCTAAAGAGGAAGCAATCTGCGGGATTTTTATTTCCAAACACCTTCTCATAATATTCACACTTTAAAGATTTGTGTTTCCAGGTTATTTTTGCCTTTCACCAACCCAACCCCCTCCATTTCAACAGCTGAGGCAAGACTTTTTTTTTTTTTGCTTGCGCTAACATGCCCCTTGTAAGAATTAAGACTCAGTCTTTCAGTCCTGCCTTCTGTAAACCACTGGCATGCTCGGGGGGACGGGGGGTTGTTTTATAGGGGATTGCCTCCTCCTGGTGAGGATACCCCTCAACCCCAACCACCCCCCACCACCCCCCCTACCCCCTGTGCGCATTCACTTTAAAAAAAATCCTTTAAAAGTGGTCTTTTGGATGCCCCTATGCATTAGAAAGCATGTAGAGCTACAGAGCTGCAGAGCTGGCTTTTATATTGGGACATGTAATAAAGTGCCCTCTTGAGACAAAATGACCCCCATGCTCATTTAGGTAAAAAAAAAAAAAAAAACACAAAAGTACCCTCCTGGGTGCCCCTACGCATAACAAAATGTGATGTGCCCTTTTTAGTTTCTCACCCCTACCCCTCAGTTAGTGACTGGTATCCATCTCCGTCGGTCAAAGCTGCTGAAACCTGTGACTGTAGCTAAATTGAATCGGGGAGTGTCTTTCACTGGCGAAAGAGCCGCGTCTCACAAACAGTCCTCTGAGCCTCATGGCCCAGACTCATTACCTGCGAACTTGCCCAAGCGCTCTCTCCCACAGAGTCTCACAACCTATAATGACCAATCTCCACTTTCCATTAGCATTCATCTATGTGACTTGAATGTTGATTCCCAAGTTTGTGCAAACTGCCCTCTGGAAAATTGTTAAACTTCATGATAATGCAAGGCCGTATCATTTTACTGAGTAGAAACTTGACAATGCACTTCACAAATTTGGCAACATTAGCCATTCAGTATATAAATAAAATAACCTTATATTGAAATAGTTATTTTGGTAACCTATCGGAGTGGTTCAGTGGTATGTATCTTGGATATAAGGTCAACCCTGCAATAAAAGTTAACCATAATAAAAAATAAAAAAATATATCAGTCAATAAAAATAAATCAGTCAATCAAATCAACAAATGCATGTAACATTGAAATGATTAATTCACTAATATGGTGGTCCGGAGGACCCAGCAGCTTTAAAAAAATAAATAAATAAATAAATAAAGCTCTGAAAAATAAATCTCTGCTCAAACCCTTTCACTCCTACCAATAAGGTCTAGCCTCTGACAGTCTCCCTCCATCATCTTTGCAAACACCCTGCAACTCCACTCTCTGTGTCCTGGCTCTCTCAGGTGTGAGTCCTTGACCCAGCGGCCTGTGATTTCACTGGCTGTACCCCCTGCATGTCCTCTCTCTTGTTTTTCACCATCCCGTTGCTCTCTTCATCTTTGTCAAAACACTGCAGCCCATAATAATTAAGCAATCTTACAGTAATTGAGAATGTTTCCTGGAGTGGCGCCCATCACCCCTCTAGTTAGCCATGACCTTTTTTTTTTTTTTTCCCTGTAAAGTTATTACACCATAGTTATCATTATGAGATAAAAGCTCTTGTTTATGCTTGCTTGCTTGAAGAGCATGCTGAACAATATGAGACATTTCCTTGTAGGTGGAAACCACTGAGGTGTTACTGATTTTGGGGCTACCAGTAGATGTTATGGATTTTTTCTCTGTGCCTTTGTTGTTGTTGTTGTTGTTTCATTTTTGTTTGTCATTGTCAGTTTTTTTTTTTTTTTTTCATTTTTTTTGTCACTGCCGCACCTTCACCACAGAAAAAAAAAAAAATCTCCCCAGACAAGAATACTAAAATGTACTTCACTGCGCTGTCAAGTCAAAGTCTATCGGACAAAATGTAAATTGCTCAGAGTGTCCTCCTTTCACCCCTCCTCATTTTGTTTGAAACCAGCGCTCCCCCCCCCCTTCTCCCTACCCCTTTCCCGTTTCTGTAATAGAAACCTTGAGGCCTTAAAGTCAGCACTGGCTTTGATTAATTACCCACTCTCATCCTTTAAGAACATGTCCTCTGTCATGCGTCTGCTTCAGCACCATTTTATCTTTCCTAACGTGAGGTGAGTCTGCCACTGCACAGAGGGGCCCGGGGCATTCTATGACATTCTAACAAATATCTAACATGTCAGAAAACGCTTGTCCCACAATTTGCAGTTTTAGCCCTGATGGTGTACTGCGGGGCCTCTCCAATCCTACTGCTGAAGGGCTTCAGTCGAGCTTGTTTTTCAGCTGTCTTTAAACCGCTAAGACCCTCAGAACTAAGGATAGAGAAGCTGAACAGAACTAAGGGAGAGAAACGGAGCAGAACTGAGATAGAGAAGCTGAACAGAACTAAGGGAGAGAAACTGAACAGAACTGAGATAGAGAAGCTGAAAAGAACTAAGGGGGAGAAGCTGAACAGAACTGAGATAGAGAAGCTGAACAGAACTAGGAGAGAGAAGCTGAACAGAACCGAGATAGAGAAGCTTAACAGAACTAAGGGAGAGAAGCTGAACAGAACTGAGATAGAGAAGCTGAACAGAACTAGGAGAGAGAAGCTGAACAGAACCGAGATAGAGAAGCTGAACAGAACTAAGGGAGAAAAACTGAACAGAACTGAGATACAGAAGCTGAACAGAACTAAGGGGGAGAAGTTGAACAGAACTGAGATAGAGAAGCTGAACAGAACTAGGAGAGAGAAGCTGAACAGAACTAAGGGAGAGAAGCTGAACAGAACTAAGGGGGAGAAGCTGAACAGAACTAGGAGAGAGAAGCTGAACAGAACTGAGATAGAGAAGCTGAACAGAACTGAAGCTGAACCAATCCAGCCTCCCTGTTATTAAGTATTTATGGGAATGTCCAGAGTATCATGTTTGACAACATGTTCTTCATAGATCAGGTGAACATGGAGGAAGAATCCCGCTGTCATTACAGAGCCATAACATTATGGAACATTTATGTACATATCTTTGCGCAAACATTTCATGATGGGATATGCGTGTACATACCTTGGCACTAAATTTAACCTTTATTTCAGTCTGCAAGTCACGGCATCTGTATCAGTGACCCAGCATTGCATATATGTCTTTCTAGATTTGACTTTTTCTCTGTTCTCTCAAAGCTGGCAACCTCTGCCCTGTCTCAGTGTAATTCACCCGCTGCTCCAGCACAGCGCCTTTCATTTTCCCTCCTGTCTATCATAAGCCCAAATAGGCTGTTTAAAATGGCAAAAAAAAAATGGAGATTCTTGACACTTTCAAGTTTAGAGGAATTATTTTTGGATTACCTTTGAAATCAGCCATCCACAGTTTTGAGTTTATGAAAATCACCACGTTTATTCTTTCTGTGAGTTCAATCACTCTTCCATTTCAGCTGCTTAAACTATGCGAAATGCAACATTTATCATGAGTTATTTTTTCAATACCACCTGCAGTGGACCCCTATGGACCCATAAAAAAGCAGCATGGAGCTCTCATTATCATCAGTGACATCATTTATTTCATACATTTACTCGGCCTAAAAAATACCTATAAACCAACATGGATTTTGCTATCAAAATGCAAAATGATGGAAAATGTTTTTTTTTTCTTCCTTAAATGAACTTTGAAAGCAATCAAAGCAGCTCAAAGAGAATGCTGTTATATATCTGTAATAGTTCTATCTCTATTTCAAATTTACAGCCCATTTAGACAGAGAAAAGCAGTGAGAACACACCTCTCAATATCAACAGGAGGTATGCTGGCACCATCTGAAACTTAAGCATGTCACGCACTCATACAGACACACACACACACACATACACATACGCACTCATACAGACACATGCGCACACACACTCATACAAACACACACACACACACACACACACACACACACACACACACACACACACACACACACACACACACATACGCACTCATACAGACACACACACACACATACGCTGTCATACAGACACACACACACACATACGCACTCATACAGACACACACACACACACATACGCTCTCATACAGACACACACACACACACATACGCACTCATACAGACACACGCCTACACTCACGGACTGATACAGATACACACAGACGCCCACACACACATACAAACACACACACACACACACACACACACACACACACACACACACACACACACACACACACTTATACAGACACACACACACGCACACACATTCACACACTCATACAGATACACACACACACACACACACACGCGCACACTCACACAGACACACACAGACATACACACTTATACAGATACACGCCCACACACACACACACACACACACACACACACACACACACACACACACACACACAGACGTGTGCGCAAAGATGGCATAGGGCCATTTTTATTTTTTATCTTTTGTAACCATACACAAATGGTAAAAGGAGAGTGTGCAGACTGTCAGTGCCATCCCTGGCTGCACCTTACACAACGCTCATGTAGTACACCATAATAAGGTGAGTTAACTTTTTAAAAAGTGTTTTCTCTGCAATGATTCAATTGATTTTAGGAAATTGAACTCCATCTAATCATTTAAATGCCCTAATGTGACGTGAATGAAACAGAAACACAATTACATTACGTATAATTAACAGAGGGGGAATTGCCTGCCAATGGGTAGAGATAATTCAGCTAATTGGCACGCTTGTTAATCAAGCAAAACAAATGAAAACAGGGTGAGAGCAATGATCACTCTGAAGGTAGAGTTCCTGTTTATTCAATTTCATGCACAGATGTGTGAGACATGTGCATTTCCTGCACCGCAAAGGGGTACCAAAAGCCCAGAATGATTTCAGGGGTCCAGGGCTGGACAGAGGGTCAGAGTAGACCCCCAGAATGATTTCAGGGGTTCAGGGTTGGACAGAGGGTCAGAGTAGACCCCCAGAATGAGTTCAGGGATCCAGGGCTGGACAGAGGGTCAGAGTAGACCCCCAGAATGATTTCAGGGGTCCAGGGCTGGACAGAGGGTCTGAGTTCACAGAGGGTCAGAGTAGACCCCAGAATGAGTTCAGGGGTCCAGGGCTGGACAGGGGTCTGACCCCAGACAGAGGGCTGACAGAGGGTCAGACCCCCAGAATGAGTTCAGGGGTGCAGGGCTGGACAGGTCCCCCAGGGCTGGGCTGGACAGAGGGTCAGAGTAGACCCCAGAATGATTTCAGGGCTGACAGATGACCCCCAGAATTTCAGGGTTCAGGGCTGGACAGAGGGTCAGAGTAGACCCCCAGAATGAGTTCAGGGGTTCAAGGCTGGACAGAGGGTCAGAGTAGACCCCCAGAATGATTTCAGGGGTTCAGGGCTGGACAGAGGGTCAGAGTAGACCCCCAGAATAATTTCAGGGGTCCAGGGCTGGACAGAGGGTCAGAGTAGACCCCCAGAATAATTTCAGGGGTCCAGGGCTGGACAGAGGGTCAGAGAAGACCCCCAGAATGAGTTCAGGGGTTCAGGGCTGGACAGAGGGTCAGAGTAGACCCCCAGAATGAGTTCAGGGGTCCAGGGCTGGACAGAGGGTCAGAGTAGACCCCCAGAATGATTTCAGGGGTCCAGGGCTGGACAGAGGGTCAGAGTAGACCCCAGAATGATTTCAGGGGTCCAGGGCTGGACAGAGGGTCAGAGTAGACCCCCAGAATGATTTCAGGGGTTCAGGGCTGGACAGAGGGTCAGAGTAGACCCCTAGAGTTTTTGTCGGAAGCATTGGTTTATTGTCTGATCGTCTTCAGTTCTGTTCCTGTGCTACCAGTTAACCAGTCACTCACTAGATTCCAGCACAGGTACTTGATTAGTTGGTGAATGATTGATGATTTTCAGGTGCCGAAGGGTGGTAGGAATGTCACTGTAGTTTTATTTTTTACAACCCAACGAGTTCAATTTGATGAAACTGATTTCCTAGGACTATTTAAATAGAAAAAAACATAATCGGATTAAGTTGAAAGTGTTAAAAAGCCCTGATAACTTCAAATGGATATCCTCTAATAATGTAAAACTGACACACAGGGCTACAGAAAAATGACTGAATAAGCATTAGCTGTGACATAAAAGTAACTGTGGAAATGGTCTTTAAACATTTAAGAAGTGCTTGCTTACTGAAATCTGCCCTCTTTTTTATTAGTGTAACCCAGCAGGCTCATGTGCTTTTCTCACAGTGTAAACAGTGAAAATCATGTCCATAGGGATGGTGCTTCAGCAGACACTAATGCTGTTTCACTCTCTGGCTGAGAAGCCTTGACTGTGCGCATTTTAAATTCAGTCTGTTAAACAATTCTTATGATTATTCAAGGGTTAGGTCAACGTACGCTATCTGTTTAGATACGGTTTAAAGTGGCTTGTTAAAATATAGCTAAAGAAATGATGCTTGGAGAGGAATTTTGGAAAATCGCTGAAAAGAAAAAAAAAAATCATAGTGATGGAGCAAGAGGCAGCAGTGACAATTGTAACTTGTAAATTGTAACTGTGACACAAGTATAGCCTCAGTCATTAAAATATACTGTTTCGCATTACTTTTTTTCTATTGTGCATGTGTGTCTGTGTGCTTATGGTTGTGCACGTGTGTGTATACACTGGGCATATGTATTATCTGTGTATGGGTACAAATCACTTGGAATCAAGTCAACTGAAATCAAAACAACATTTTCAATGGTGAAGAACCACAGTTAGCATGAGATGGAGCGTTTGTTGTTGGATGGAACGGTTTTGTTGCTCAGATTGAACTTCTTGTGATAAACAAAGTTGAAACAGGAAATAAACCCCCTCCCTTCACCCACACACACACATACACACACACACACACACGAATATAAAACCGCTTTTTGCTTTCATTAGTTTTTTTTTTTTTTTTTTTAACCACAGCAAGGCAGACAATCTTGCAAGCATAACCCTGATCAAAAAAAGAGAACAACAACACATTTCAAAATGTCAGGATGGTTGAAATAAAATAGCGCTGAGCAGAAATATGCCTCTAAAAAAAAATAAATAAATAAAATGTGTCGCAAGGGGCCTCAAAAAAGGATACCCGGGCCAGATCCGCACAGCAAAAACAGATCAATACACAGAGCAGATGAATCAAATCACAACATATCAGATGCCTCCTCTGAGCGTGAGCCTGAGCCTGCACAGCGCTCCTCAACACTAGCCACCCATTATGGCTCAATCCCCCTCAATCCCACTGCAAAGCTGGGCACATCCTACCGCCTTCCAGCCCTGGCCACAACAAACAAGGTGTTGTGTTCTGCCTGCCTGCAAAAAGCACGCTGACTAGACATGCCTGCTCAGAATGCATCTATATATAAACCTTCATAGCTTGGCTTCATATTGGCCGGTGGTCATATTTCTGCATGGATTACCTCAAAATTAAAATGGAGAGACATGTGCATGTGTGTTTGTGTTTCAACTAGTTACTGTATGCATAAGGACATGTATAATGATGTGGCAACCTGCAGTACAAAGTGTCAAAGCTACAAACACTTCATATTCATTGCATGCAAACCAACCGGACTAATTCAGAAAATACTGAAACTAATGATATGATCCAGGAAAGCAGGCTAGACAAAAAAAAAAAAAGAAACAGAAAAAAATACAACATACACATGCTAAAGTAAACAATCAGCTCCACATTCTATCATGTTATGAGTGACGTTTGTTCTGAAAATTACCTCCCACTTGTTTAACTGCAATTTTAATCACTGACCTTTGGTACCTGACATGTCCTCTGTATCCCCTTGATGTTATACAATCATAGCAGCAGATTTTACTCATGTATTATACATACCTAAACAGTTTTTAGTTGTGTCTTGACTACCTAGCAGTTGCTTACACACTTTACTCACTTCAAGTGGTTTATGTGCAAATCATGCAGCTCTCCAGGGCCAGGGTCTGCAATGCCAGGCAAAAATCAATGCATGTGGTTGGTGCAGAGATAATAATAATAATAATTTGAGATAATAATAATAATAATAATCATCATCATTTTATTATTAATAATTAAATATTTCAGTGTTATTATACCATATTTTAGTGTTATTATGCAGATAAAAAAACAGTAATTCTCAGACATGAATACATACTATTTTAAAATAGATATTTTTTTTGAAACCAGTAACACCAAGAAAATACTTACAATGAAGGTGATTATCATAATTATTTTAAACTGCTACCTTTTGTCATGCAATTGCTCTCATGGTCTAGTTTGTATTCAACAACTGAGTTACAAGCTAAACCTCAAATCTGTGTTAAGATCACCCCATAATTACCCTGAACATGATTACAGCTTTTTGAACAGATGGGCAGTGTTGTCTATGATAGACACATGCGTAGGCACACACACACACACACACACACAAACACACACACACAAACACACTTCAGTCATATTCTTACTTTTTCATGTTTTAATATCAAATGAAGCATAAAAAGATATGATTCTTTACAAAACATGGCAGGACGTCATAATATTTTCAAACAAACTCCATGATGTGGTGTTATTGACAGCTAAGTGCTGCACCTATTCCACCAGCACTGAGTATGTGTTGAACTACGTGCACACTTTTAAGAGACGGATTTTGAGTACCAATTCATTTCCTGCACTGTCATTCTTACTGAGCATCGGATATGTTATGAAGACAAAGGGGGGGCTGGGCTAATGGTCTTGTCCAACTTGGCTTAGCAAAGCTGACAATCCGTACTGTATTACAGAGAGTCGGGAGATAATTAGAGAGGAAATGAAACCGCTCGCTGTAAATACTGAGACCAGCGGGTTTAGCCATTATCATTTTCCTACAACGCTGTTGGTGTCCGGGACATTCAAAATAAAATAAATGGACAATTGTACTTGCTGAAATGTTTTATTTCCTCTTCCTTGTACCAGTTAATGTTCAATATCAGATATTAAAAAAAAAAAAAAAATGTTTATATTATGAGCCTGGATAGTTGTGAATAAATAAATAAATTCATATATACATATATACTGAATGGTCGGTAGCTAACTTATGCAGTCGCAAACTATCTCAGCGAATGGCTAACTAGCTACCATTTAGACACATCTCTATATGGACTCGGCCCCTCTGTGGTAGACTTCTCTGAACGGGTGTTTGCAAAGGACTCAAATTCTTATGACTTGTTTGCTGGCCATGTCTGATCATGTGACCGAACAACCACAGGAGCAAGAAGCATGGCTATACCTACTACCCACCCCTAGTGCCCCCACTACAGTCCTGTTTCTGCTTTATTAGTGTTTTTCAACTTTAAAAATGAACAAAGGTTTGATTAATGTGTTACATTTAGATACATATACATGTGTGTGTGTGTGTGTGTGTGTGTGTGTGTGTGTGTGTGTGTGTCTGTGTGTGTGTGTGTGTGTGTGTGTGTGTGTGTGTGTGTGTGAGACTAGACTAGGACTAAGTAAAAGAAAGATACAAAAAACAGAGTAAATGAAGAGGTGTGTGCAGAGAGACATATCGTGTGCCTATTTTTCCGCTGTAATCTCAACAAAGAGCAAATAGGGGTTTTGTTTCCCATTGAAGTCTGTGGCATAAGATATGAAATAAATAGCAATGAATGAAGTTATTATGCACTTATTCCATCCTCTTGGAAATTATTCTTTTTGCCTTAATATACTGTAAATACTTCAGATTCCCCACATTGCCTGATTATTATATAAGAATAACAAACCTGTCTGCTAAGTGCCTCTTCACTCCTGCGATGGTGAAGGGGTCTTTGACAGCACAGGGAAATAGCATTCACTCGACACCCTGACATAGTGAAAGAAAATGGGCCTATGAGAGCACTCCTTACTTCTGTCTCAGATTGCTCTGTCGCCATGCTTTCCAACACAGCGGCCTTGTGCTTGAGCAATTATGCATGGAGGTAAACCTCATGACATTGTGCATAAACCCACTTCAGGGAATAGGAAATCACATGCATGGGTCACTCTGGAGGCATTATATATCGGTGCACTTTTCTAATTGGTTTCCATAAAGTAGGTGCTGAGCTGGCAGGTGCATTACATAATAGTTACATGGTAATTATATGAGTAGTTACACATCAGCATGGCTTCCATACATGGTGACCTGCTATAGCTTGAATGGAATTGGCTCCTTGGAACTGAGCCTTTTGTTCTTTTCCTACCATATGAACTGTGCATAGAAATATCATAATAAAAAGTTCCATGAATAGTAATCTGCTACATGAGGATAATCCACATTTTTTTGAATATGAAAATGGTCAGAGCAAATGACATTCACTCAGCTAACACCAGTTTTTAATGAGTGCAAGATTCTGTGTTGTATTCATTAAAAGCGCAATTCTTCCAATACATGAAAATGACAAGCAACAATGCAATGTACTTGTTCCAGAATGTTCACCAGCACTAGCATTTTGTGCCTAAAAGCGGCCACTAGGGGCAGTGTTTCACTCCCTCCTGGACTGCACAGATGAAAACCATTACACTTCTGAAGGAGAAATGTTGGAATTGATGGTGATTGTTTTCTCCTTCGCAAATCAGTGGACCGTGGCAACCAATGAAGCGCTGTATAAAAAGCTCCCGCAGACGACATCATTGTCTTCTGAGCGTGTCTCAGAGGAAATAAGAGTAGAGGAAGGGAGAGTAATTGGGCTTGTCCCTCTGGTTTGTTGAGAGTGATCTCAGAATAAGTAACTTATTCATATGTAGAATGGTAGGTGGTTTGTCTACTCCTGGGGTATCATTGGAGAGCAATTTGTTGTTTGCTGGTCTAAGACAATCAGGGAAACTCCACAGACTAAACTGGGGCTTTGGTTTATAACACTTATCAGACCCACATTCAATGTATTTCTTCTTCTTCTTCTTCTTCTTCTTCTTCTTCTTCATAATAGTAGTTGTAGTAGTATTAGTAGAACACGTAGTAATTGTAGAGGTAGCAGTAATAGTATTAGCAAGATTTTGAGTTGATGCGAAAGAAGTGGTGTGTGCAGGAGACTGAGCACTTGGGATTTACGGAGAGTGTGTTTGGGGACATTGGTGTGAATGGATCTCTTAAACACTGCCTCCCAAATGTACACGATTTTAATTAAGCATGTGTGATAATTTTAGCAGCTATTTTGAGCAGATCTGCTGTATGTTTTCAGAATGCAATTGGAAAATTGGGTAATTGGGAAGTACATTCAGTGATTTTTTTTTTTTTTTTTTTTTGTCGACCACCCCCATCCCACCCCCCTTTCTGGTTTATAGGGAGAAAAATTACCAACATTTTAACCACATTTATCAGAGTTATCCCCTAGGGCCTTGAAAGAGCTGTAGTCAATCGTCAAACCACCAATCTCCTTGGCAACGCCCCACTGCACATGAAGTGTTCCAATCTTGTCTTCCAACTCAAAGTAAGGTGGTCAAATAAGGTACCATGGGAAATAGGTTTTGGGGGGAGGGACATAAGTCACATGCTATGACATGTGAAATATTGTCTAAAAATGTGAAATAAAGCAGACAGATAAACCATTTTCTGGCAATCTGTACTCCATTTGTCTTCCTATTACAAAATAGGTATGTATGATAACAAACACACACACACACACAATTTTATTCTAACTGCATAGTGGTTAAATTTTTGACTTTCAATAACACATTAACCATCTGGGATATCCAGGGCAGCCTGGGATTAGGTCCCCATATCGAATAGTTCAAAGCCTTAACATTAGAGTACATTTTCAAATTATGTTTCTGATCCCCTCATTTGCAACAACACGGCTTGAGCTGCCATGATGCCTTTGTCCAGAGATCTTCTCATGCTTGGGTCATCAAAAAAAAAACAAAATCATGGAAAAGCAAAGCTATTTCACAGCCTTTGTTTGCAAAACTCAAAAAGGTTGCATGCCAATATGTTTTACAGCAGCACCTTTCACCCAGGAAAACATGTATACACATAGCTGCCTATAACTATGGTTAGCAGGGCTGCAGGAAGGCACCTTCAGTTACTTTGAAAACTCCCAAAACAGGCACCATTGTTCACATGTTGGCATGGAACCCTCAGGAAAATACAATCATCAACAATGAGCTACTGCAGAGAGTTGCACCTTGGGAAAAAAAAAAAAAAACACCCATTTTGAGAGAGAAAAAAAAAAATACACCACTGTTAAGTGACTATAAATAGTTTCCATGATTTCACTACTTTGGAATACTTGTGTATACTTATGGAGTATATCTCTTAAACAATAAAAGGAACATTTTGTCCAAAGTGCACTATTAAAAGATGAAACTGGCCCCTACAAAGAACATTCGGAGATTGCAGGGCCTACAAGCGATGGCAGTGGAACACTCTAATGGACATCAAGAAGTATTACATTTTTGAGCCAATTTCTGTCCAGTTTTGGCCTTTACCAGCAGAGAGGGACCATCAACTGCATGCTAAAAAAAAAAATAAAAATAAAATTTAAAAATAAAATAACTGGAATGTGTCAAAAAAAGGACAACAAAAGATGCTTTTTTTTCTGGAAGCTGTTTGCGTCAAACAATAGTAAAAAAGGAGATTCAGCCAGTGCAGAATAACTGAGTGCCAAAGCAAAAACGCACACTGGACAGAAGCACAAGCTGAGACCTTTACTGAGCTGAGGCAAGAGCATGAGGGCTTACTTAATCTATCTGCAAACAGCTAGCACCACAAACAATGGAGCCACCACAACTGGACAGAGCAGCTAGGAGACCTCGTCTGTGCTGGCGTCATGGAGCCTGCTTCATGGCCTTGAAAGGACAGGCTCCAGCCTGTAGCATACTGCGGTTCCCGAAACCGGCGCTGTAATTTTAATGCTGTGGCAAAAATATAATTCCCCTGTTTCATACTGTGCAGGGAATTTCAGCCAAGCTTTTCTCCATTACAGAGTTGTCCAGTCACAGTGTGCGTTCACTGGCTGTAAACTTGATTACAGTTTATTTTTTTTTTAACAAGCTAACATCCTCAGCAGGGATTTTTTGTCTGTGGAGAGGAACATGTCTGTGATATGCATAAGAGCAGGACCTGCTAAGTCGAGGGGCCCCAGAAGCCTTATCAGATCTAATACCGTTGCTGAAGATTAGGTTTGCCCAAAATGACCCCCATCTGCTCGGTGGAAGGTCAATGTTGAAAATACCCCCACCTTGATATCCTGTGCTGTTGATTGCATGTACTGTCTGTATTGGAATATTACTGAGTGTTTCTGCGTACGTGCAGTAATTGTCTGCACTCACAGTGCAGAAGTATGATTTCAAGAAACATATCATTTCATCTTTTATAAATTTAATATAATTTTAATATAACCTACTGTTCGGACAGCTCCTGACCCTAACACTTAGGAGAAGGGACCACCCTGCAGATCTGTGTGAATAAAGCTTTGATATACTTGGGGCTTTTAGTCTCTGAGATTTTTCTTATATCGCTGCAACCACAGTCTCAAACCCATCTGAGAACCTAGAAGAATGAGCTGAAAACATCCTCCTCAAAACCGTCTGATGCTCAGAGCAGCCTGTAGCTGGCCTTCTTGTGCAGGCTGCTGTGCAGACAGCTGACTTACAGATAGATTTAATTGATCAACTGAACGAGAGAATTTAGAGAGATCTTCCTCACTCGTAAAGTGGAGCTGACTGACTGCCTGCAGTCAGGCAAGATTTCAGTCGGGTACATTTGAGTAAATGGCAATTTTCCTCAATTGTGTTTAGACACATATGTATGTCAGAGTCATGTAGCACTTTCGTTTTGTCCCTTTGTTCATTTTCCCCCAGCATCGTATGTGCCATTGCAAATGGAGTCAGCTCATGTTTAATCTGTTTGGACAAAGTTTGAACACTTTGCCGTTGTTTTCCACTGGAGCACTCAGAAGAGGGGTGCTCATCCAGGACTCAAACTCACACAGATATCTTGAAGTTCTTATGTCCACTGAGCACATGGATATCCGTCAGACTCACTGCCAGATCATCGCCATTGCCTTTTATCTATTTATTTGCTTTTCACAGCAGCGATGGCCCCTGCTTTGCGTGAAAATGTGAACACACAGGAGAGCCACAGTTTGGATGAGACAAAGACACCAGCTGGCCGAATATATAGCAAACTCTCTGTGGGAGCTGAGGAAAATAAAGCAAAAGCTAACACTGATCCACATCCAAAAATAATAATAATAACCTTAAATACACTGGCACACACCTTGTTAGCATCCCACACTAATAACACAAATTCAAACTCTGTGCGATTCTTTTTTGGAAGACATATAAAACAGATAGTGGTGAGTTTGATCTTTTTCTCTTTTTTATTTTAGCTTACCTTCTGATTGGGACTGACTGTGGCGGTTTTGAAAATGTTGTACTGTTTTTGTGAAATGATTAAAAGAGCTCTAGCTTTCTCCTTTCCAGAACAATATAAGAATGAGACTGTTTGCGCACACACACACACACTCTCTCTCTCTCTCTCTCTCTCTCTCTCTCTCACACACACACACACACACACACACACACACACACACACACACACACACACACACACACACACACACACACACACACACACCTACATTCCTTTATGCATATTTATCTGCATATGCATACAATACTATATCTTTTGTCATAATACGATTTTTGACATATGCCATCATGGATCATATAAAAAGTCAACAGACAACTGTGTTTTCTTTTTTTAGTAATGATCCCTCTTTTTTCTTTCAACAGCATACTGTGGAGTAATGCAGAATCCATCCATTTTCAGGATATTGAGTTTTGGAAATAACCCTCTGTAATGCATAATAAATAGCTTGCAGGCACAGCTTGGGTTTGTGGATGGCTCCAAGGCCTCTGTCTAAAGCATATTTCCTATGATGAAGCAGTGTGTGTTAAAACCAGTAGGGTGGCTTTTTTCTTTAAACCAAACAATAATTTCAATTCCACCCAAAAATAAAGTGCAAATGGATGACAAAAAATAAAAAAAAATATCTGTTTTAATGCTGCACAAGACATTATGAAATGGCATTGCACCGATTAACTCTCTGGGTACATTGTTCCAACAAAGTTAAAGGGTTGAATTTAGTGATTCAGATGCTTAATGGTAATATTGTGTCGTAGAAACATTCAGCTATTTGTGATTTTCTACTTTCTACTTACTTTGTAGTTTCATTGAAGGCATTAACTTTGTATTGCTGTATTAGTGTGGTTATATGTGAAACAAAATTACTTAATGCAAGCACTGCATTTAAAATCAATTAGTCACTAAATTACCACACATTCATTTGAATTAATAAAACCTGTGCTGGATATCAAATGAGACGGATAGCAAACAGTACAACCACTGAGCAATGTATTACAGATGAAATATGCATGCATTGATAAAGTAATATAAATGTATTTGGCAATGCGATCTGAATTGAATTACAACATATTGATAAATAACTGTAAACACAGTAGACGACACATTATGAATAATGAATGATTGTTACAAATGTATTTGGAATTTCCAAAACTATGTGGACATTTGCAGTGCACTATAACTATGTTTAGCAATCAGTTAAAAGCACAGTGGTAATCCATGATGCATGTTTTCTCAAAAGCAGTCCAATACATTTAGCCAGTCATTGTGATGCATATGGAAATATGCTTTAAGCACAGTATGTGACTAACATCAATGCTTTGGAGAATACATACAGACTTTTAACATATATGTCCTCTATTCTTAGAGATATTGATGAAACTGCCACATGTCCATTTCCGCCATTAAAGAATAATGTAATTCCATTTGCATTGTGCCTTTTCTCAGAGTGATTTACATTACAGAGAAAAGGGTGACTGATTCCCCCACCCAGGAGTATCCATTTCCTCCCATGGCCCCCTCCATGGTTCTTCCTGCTTTCCATGCAGGTAATAAAACATTTTGGTCTTTGGGAAGGAGTTTAAGAGCTCCTGTTCCTGCTGATGTGATGCTTTTAGCCTGCATTTTTATGACTAATATCCTTTCCATGTTTTTTTATGCTTTTGATGAGTCATTGATGAATTGTCTCATTTGGATGGACATCATCAAATGTACACACTGTACCCGGATGAAAATTACCAGTACATAAGCCAGTACCTTATTTTAGCTGACCTACAGCCGAGTGATGAACCACCTGCATTCAAATGCATGTGTCTTGCTTTAATATAGCATATGCAACGCCAGCCTGCTCACAACAATGCAGTTGTTTATAAATTAGTAATACCATACCAATGAATGTGTTATTGCTGTGGGTGCTTCATAAGTACCTGTTAATAACTGTATTAATAACAGTGTAATTGTTGAAACCTTGTATTGATAGGGCAGCCAACCGGTCATGAATGTTGAGTCAGACTCAGTATCAAAGTGGAATGATGACAGAACCACCCAGGAGCTTTATTATGGGATGGAGACTTTGTTCTCAAGTGCAGGCCAATCAGCATAGGTTTAGTGTGTGGACCCTTGTCCTGGCTCTCTTCTACCCTTCATCATGATCATCATCCTCTTTTAATCACATGAAAGATTTTTTAGGTTTCCAGGCCCTTGGAGGAGGCAGGCCTTGCTCTTTTTGATGAGATGTGAAAATTATCAAAAAAGAGTCTGAATCCCAACCATGATATTACTGCCAATGGCCAGGAGTCAACGCCAGTGAAGTAAGAACTGGCCCCATCCACTCCAGAGTGAATTAATGAGCAAGACCGATAAACTCATCAGACATACTTACACTTCTGTACTCTCTCTCTCTCTCTCTCTTTCTCTCGCTCTCTCTGTACTCTCTCTCTCTCTCTCTCTCTGTATCTGTCTCTCTCTCTCTCTCTTTCTCCTGAAATGGTTGTGATTATCTTTAAAATAGTTGTAGTGTTACAGTTACTTGTTTGAAGAGGGTAGTTAGTTATTTCACAAGGATGTCTTTCCAGAATGTTCAGATAATGTATGTTCCCTTATCAAATCCTGTGCTATCTGTCTGTCTGTCCGTCCGTCCGTCCGTCCGTCTGTCTGTCGGTCTATCTGTCTGTCTGTCTGTCCGTCTATCTATTTACCTTCCTCATTGCGGACAGCATTCACTGAAAGCAATGCAACATTGTCCTTAGCTAGACAGAGTAGCCTACCAAACTGTGTGTGTGTGTGTGTGTGTGTGTGTGTGTGTGCATGCCTTATGAAAGGCCTTAGAAAGAATATTGCAGACTCACAAAGAAGGACGGGAAAAAAGTATCATTATGTCAGTTGATGGATAATCACTCTACACCAAGTGCCTGAATGAGTTAACATGTACTTCCATAATTATCACTGTAAATAACCTCTAATGTAAGTTAATATGTGGATATGTGGAGGCGTTATTGCAAAACTCATGTAATCTGGTATGAATTTTCATTAGCACTATGTAACCTAGCTGCTCGATATGAGGAAAATGTCATGTGAGTCGAAGGATGCACATCCGTGTTCTGCCAAATGCTCAAGTGAATAATTACTGGCATGCCAGAACTGCAAATAATTATCAATGTATGGCTTCAGTGTAAGGTTATGATTTATTTATTTATTTACATTTGAATACTTTTCTGTTTTGTTAAGTTTTTGCACACTGGATTTCAATTTTCTAGTGAACTGAACTTTGACCATGAATCATGCAGCCAGTTTTTGAATTTTTAATTATTTATTTTTGCACAATACAAGAAACACCGTGTTGTGAAAGAAAAGATGTGCTGAAGTAATGATTACTGTTGTAATGGCATCAGTCCCTGCCAAAACACATTGAAGTGCATCAGAAGTAAGAGTGAATTGGTGTGGAAGCCGAGGAGCTGAATGGGTTCTGTGTTTCCTTGTGGGAATGCTGCTGGATGACAGCACAAGCAGATGATAATTATATTACCACTGCGGCGTGGGAAACAAACACCATCCGCTGCTCTGTCTGCTTTTTCAAAGAGAGGCGGAAAGCAAACCATAAGTGGTTCACTTGTGAAGCAGGCTCTCATTTTTTTTTTTTTTTTTTTTTTTAGGTTGACTTGGGTAACCATGTTTCCATACTGCCTCAGTTTCTCCTCACTATACGTTATCAGTACTTCCTGACAGGTTGTTTATGTACGATTAAAGGGTGACATGTGGTGACATTATAGTGTATTGGCTGGGGATCTGGGTTCAGAAGTCTGACGTTGCAAGCTCTGTACTCAGGTAGAGCACTGTTTTTGCACCTTTAAACAAACACCTCATGGGTACAGTGTACAATTCCCTCTATGCAGTGCATAAAAATGCACGGGACTGCCATGCTGTTATTAAGTGCTATATGGCTGGTATGGTAACAATCAAACATTGTGGTTCCGACGTCCAACCTGGGGAACCGCTGCGTTAGGGTACCAATGGCTTCATAGGAGCCCACAGCCCACCAATCACCATTCAGAATGCATTTCCACCAATCAGCACTGGCCAACCCACTGTGCTGCATAGCCTGTGGCAGGGACAGTGATCAGTTGGGTTATTGGTGAGGGCATCTGTGCCAGGTTTGCACTTTAACTGCAGGTCCCCATTAGCCCGTTGCAAGGCGGCACAGCGGTCACGACAGATCTGTGGCCTCCATGCCAGATCATGGAGCACGAAAGTGTAGGATGAGGATCAGCAAGTTTAGATCCTTTAGACCAGGTGAGATGACGTAACTCTGCTATTGGTTGTTTTGTGTGGTCAATAACTGCTGAGTCACAACAAAATCCTACGTACCCTGTTTCTCTCCAGAAGTGAGGACTGCCAGTTTAGATGCACAAACCCCAAATGGAGAGAGAAATGTGGAACATGATCAAAAGAATGAACAATAAACAGTCCATGCCTGTCTCAGATTTCTCTCCATAATTCCTAATACAATTAGTGGCTGGGATTTTCAAGCATGAGCTGAACGGATTTGATAGTAAGTCCTTGGTAAATATGCTTTGGTCTTTCCTCGTCCAGACACTCCACTACTTACACAACCAAATACATTTTTTAATGTACCTCCATTAATAAAACTTTTATATGCAGTTTTTACAGGCGGACGTTTTTATCACTGTGTCCTCTGTTGGTCATCCTTCAGTTTTTTCTCCAAGAGATGCAGTGGGGTCCAAAAGTCTGACACCACATTAAATAGTTTTTTGTTCCATGTAAACCTGGAAGTAAACAGAATGTTTCAGCCTTTTGAAATGTTTTACACAAAGAAAAGATTTGGAATTTAAAATGAAGAAGAAATATTATGATTCTTAATTATTTCTAGGTCAAATTTAAGCAAACCTGTCACACTGATCATGTTAACTCCTCTGTCCAAAAGGTCAGACACCATCAAACATTTATGGGGGAACTTTAAGACCTTGGAAGTTTTGGACACTTAAAGGGCATGGGATAATATGGATCATAAGGTTTTGAATAAGCTTACCATACCATACCAGCTCCAGTGCAAACTGTCATTCAATAGAAACATTCTAAGAAATTTGGGAGGAGGTATAGAATGATTCAATAAAAAGGTAAGCACAGGGATTGTAAACTGGTTTTGGGCTTGGAGTCCTAAGGGGGAGAGTAGTGGTGATGGTCTTGGAGGAGAAGAGGCCCCCCCGTAAGTTAAAAAAAAAAACATAGGAAAGGTGGCGATGGGGAGGAGGTGGGGATACTTTATTTTAACAAACTCCATTTGAAGCAAAAGGGGGACATACCAAAAACTAAGACATTCTAAAATTCATGTGCATTAAAAAAAATCTACTTTTCACTGAAATTGCTAATATAATTTTTATATTACATTATAAAAGAATACAAAGAACAAAACAGAAACACTTCCTTTAGTGGTCTCAGACTTTTGTACCCCACTGTATGTCACACTCCTCTATGAGGCATTTTAGGGGTGCCAGCTCATGTCCATCATCTAGTCTGTGAATGCGCTTCTCATTTATACCTTACTGGTACCTAATCAACATGCGCACATGGACAAATACAAAAACTACGTCCATCGAACCATGCTAAATCTGGCATCACTTGTTAGTTCATAACATTTCACTGGTAAAGTTTCACTCACTTTTATAAAATCAAACCTGTGTGTAAAAACTGTTAAATGACAGAGTACAATCTGTTCCTTAGGGACCCTGAGCCAAATATCACCGTCCAGTAAGGGTGCGCTGCTTGTTATTTATGCCTTGCATGCACATCCTAAAACACCATATCAATAAAAATGACTTTTTTAACATGATGACGCTGCTTCCACAACTTAAAGTTGGAGTTGAAGTTAGATAGTTTCAATGACCACAGTGCTTTCAATGAAATATTTTATTGCCCCACAAGGAGGTATATCACAGACTGTGCTTAGAGTCCTTGAGCTTTAATGTACGACCCGTCTCTCCAAGCAATGGTTAGAAGTCCACTTTTTATTTATTTTTTATTTTTACTTTTATTTTGAGATACTATCAGCAACTTTTTGTTGCCATGCTGCCCTCAAATCAGCTTGAAATAAAGGATTCTTGGTGTGACCGAAAGTATCTGGCCACAGCAGCAAAGGTATAACATCAGTGTTCATTTTTGCACTGATTGGTTTGATCAATAGATCGGTTATTAGGGCGTTTGACAAGCATGCATTCATTCACAAAAAAAAAAAAAAAAAAACTTTAAATTGCCAGTAAGCAATATGAATATAATTACATTAAATGCAATGCATAGTGGAAGAAGACATTTCCCTCATTATCTCTCACATGCTCTGTAAAAACAGGTTTAAACATTGGAAGAAGCCTTTTTTCCAGTCTTTACTAACACAAAGAAAAGGAGGTTTTGAGACAGATAAGGTGGCCATGGGCAGGGAGAGCACAAAGGAAACAAAGATTCACATTCACAACTCCGCACAACTCGTTGCCGCAGTTATTAATCGAAACGTTATATATTTTTGGATGCTTTGGTACCTTGGGTGCCCTATGGAAATGCTTGCAGGAAATCTCCACACACACACACACACACACACACACACACACACACACACACACACACACACACACACACACACACACACACACACCACACACGCATATACACACACACGCACGTCAAGTCTGGATTTACCATCAGGTGCTTTGCCCAAATGCTCACCATGTTAACTAGACAAGTATAACATTTTATAAAGCAATACAATTCTTTGGACTGATTTTTTTTCAATAATACAATCAATAAAATGCTGTGAAACATCAGGATGCAATGTTTTAACAATTATTAATGAAATACACTCTGGCTAAATGAATCAACATTTGCATCGAGCGAAATATAGTTTTCTACTGTGAAAACTCCTACTTAACTCAATAACTGTGTCTCTGACTTTGGGCCCACATGCACACGGGTTATCTGAAAGCCTGTCAATTTGTTTAGATTTAGCTGTTGCTCACTCTGCCCTACTTTTTATCTCTCAGCAAACCGCTCTGAGTCCATTCTGAGCCCTGCTCATTTGTGAGATCATTTGTTTCTGGCCTTCACGGCGCTTTCCGGAAGGAATGAACCTGTTCCCTAAACTCCCTGGGGATTTTTCATGGCGAGTGGATCCTTCCTCTTCCGTCCGCCTGCCTCCATAACCAGCCCCGCATCGCTTTGAACATCAGTCTGTTGAGAACACCAATAATTTAACCTTAATTTCCATGCCTGCCACCTGGCTCCACAGAATGATGCACTATTCCTGCAGCAAAGGATGTCACCAATATCTGTCACTGGCAACACTATTTAAAGGGACATATTTGTCAACACCCAGATTCAAACCTTAAGACTGTATTTACATTTATTGATTCATTTGTTTATTTTCCCTAAAGCTTTTAAGTGACACAAAACACATATGGATTTTGGAAAAAAAAGAAATTTCATATATGACTAGTGTGTTGGGAGTGTATGTAAGAACTGTGTATGTAAGGCTCTTGCTTTTCAAATACTCCTGAAAAATACCTCATGAACTGTATGCAGTCCTTAATAAAATAATTGCCCCAAGAGTTGGAATGCATAGAATGAATTAGAGAGGAAACGTATGACGTATATCAGATACAGCATGAAAAGAACAGAAAATGTACAGCAATTACAGAAAATGAAGCGGGGGGGGGGGGGTGAATCAAGCTTTTAAAAAGTACTTCAGAATGTTTCAGGATTGCATGCAATCGGCAACACAGGGTTATTCATTAAGCATCCAGAAATACAGTTCCATGGCAACGTTCTTACAAGCACAAAGGATGGGGCATTTGGCCCACTCCCTGGATTTCCTTGATGAAATGAACGCAGTCATGACCTGGCTTTTATATTCGTGTTCAGCATTGGGTTCTGCGGGACAAAAGATTCCAAGAACATCCGGGAGGGACGAAGACAGAGAGAGGGGGAGAAGGAGAGAGTGAGTACATCGTCTATTGTTTTCATAACCTGTAGCTATTTTTTTGCATAGCTGATTATTAGGATCTATATTCATGTAGCATGTATGAATTCATGCATGCATTTCAAATATGTACTCATTATACTGCTAAACGTGACAGCTAGGCATTTCTTTAGAGCTATATCAGCCAGCTAGCTACGTTCCCTTTCATGGGCTGGGACATGAGTTGCTTGAAATGCAACAGCAACAGTAATATAGTTAACTAACTGTCAGGCAACACTTATCATGGCAAGTCCCTCCCAGGATGTCGGTCAGCGTTGCAATATTATAACGGGAAAAAGCAAAACAAACCCTACGAAGCAAGACGGACTTGAGAAATGATGATATGTGATGATATATAAAATGTGTAAACACTGATGCAAAGTTGAAGAATTGAAGATAGTCTGAAGCACTTTCTGCATAACTTTACTAAGGACATAACAAAAAAAAACTGTTAACAAAAAATGCAACATGTTATATCAATGCTCTGGTTGTCATGGTCGCAGTTGCAGCTCATTAAGTATGAATGGTTTATTTCTGATTCCATATACACTGCAGAAAAAATATTGTACACCGATACACCCAAAGTACCGATACACCCTTATGCACTATATATAATAAAGCATGCACACACACACACACACACACACACACACACACACACACACACACACACACACACACACACACAGATACACACACACACACACACGCACACAGAGATACACACATTCATTAATGAACATGTAAATAAGTAGCATATTGGCATTTTATGTGCATCAATTTAAGAGAGGAACCGTGTGAATTTATGCATTATATGTTACTGCTTATGTTAAAATGAGCTTCATGTTTCATGCATCAAACTCAATCTACATCTAGAGGATATTTTGATCTTTTCTAAATCAAAGCAGCATTTATCTTTTTTATGTCACATGTCACAAAATATGAAATATGATGTATATTTTACTAATAAGTACAAAGAGCTCATTTTTACAGAGATAGACTGATCTGAGACTGATATCAATAGCTGTTGTATGGGATTTTTTTTCTCCCACATTTCTGAGTACAGAATACTGGCTTAGAGTCTGCATTAAATATATATTTAAGAACAACTGATAAATATGCAAGGTTATGTTTAAAATGTGATCCAGTGAAATTTATTTTTAAAAAATGTATTATTGAATTGTCAACCAAATTAGGAAAGCCACATTTCTATACTTTTTCATTCATAGATTCTAGTTAATTACATTTAATAACAGAGTGAGGCCAATATACATTGACTGGAGACAGTTTGGCAAGTACATAATTGCTGAAGCAGTGTTTTATAACTTTTGAAAATTGTTGCCTGAACTTCGGAGGTCGTTTCGTGAAAAGCATTACATGATGTACCTCAAACCTTTGCTTGAAAGGGGAAAACTAAAATCTGTTAAAGCATAAACTGTAGTATAATGGTTTAAGATTACAGAGGAGTGTTTTTGGTGCATGGGCCTCATGTTCCACTCACTCACACATTGTGCCAGGGCTGTCTCTGTAATGGCTAACTTTCACTCTGTGGGTTTTTCTGTAATAATAAGTGAAAAAATCATGCATTATCTGACAGCATCAGAATCATTTAAATCTGAAGCAGCAGCAGCAGCAGCAGCAGCAGCAGCAGTCCCTCCTCCTCTTCCAAATCCAGCCCGTTCTGATTCCCTTTGACCTTTCTTTAACCATGGAGGGATTACCCCTCGAGCGGCCGGGGTTTAGCGTCGGCATCAGTCGTGAGTCTGAGCGAGCTGTGTGACCGCCTATCTGCGGCCTCATCTGACAGCGAGCCGCAAGTTCAGCTGCCAAACCGGCTAATCCTGCCCCCCGAGGTGGCACTCATACTCGGCTAATTACTCTGTTTCCAGCGCAGCCACTCCACACAACACCACAGCCTCACAGAAGGGTACAGCTCTCTCTGCCTCTCTCGTTACCCATTTATCTCTCTCCTCCTTATTATATTCTCTCTCTGCCCCTGTCTCTCTCTGTCTTTCTCTCTCCTCTTCTCTGTTCCTACCGCCCTCTTCTCTCTACCTCCCTAACTCACTATCTGCCTCTCTCGTCTTCATTCTATTCTCTCTTCTTCTCCCTGCCTTCCTTTCTCTCTGTCATTCTCTCTCCTCTTCTCTCTCCCTATCTCCTCTCCTCTCTCGTCCTTCCGCTCTCCCCCTCTCCCTATCTGCCTCTCTCCTTCTCGTTATGTTCTCTCCCTCTCTCTTTCTTTCCCTCCATTACCTGTGCTGTCTGCCATTCCCAGAATCCACTCTGTACCAACACTGCTCTGCCCTACCCTGCATTGTCCAGTGGTTGGCTGGTGTATGAAATGACTGCCATGCAGATGAATTACGCATTTGCCTATTTTTACTTGATTATATTCTGACCGGAAATTCCTGCAATACAGGGTTTGTGGTTAGAATTATGTCGTTGAACATCATTTTATCAGATGATAAATGCAAGAAAGAATATATTATGGTCTTTTTTTTTTAATATGGTTTTGTATTTTTTTGTGTATTTGTAGGGATTCAACATAATTTATGATACTGCCAACTCTCCATTGACACATTTTATTCATTTAATTACATATTTGCCATTTTAATGTGCCAAAACAACCTCTCTTTCCCACCGGAAATTTCAGATTGGTATGTTTGACCATGTGGAAAACTTTACAGTGCCACGGTGGAATATTCCAGTTGGCATGGGATTGTGCCCGTTTCGTTGTTGCGAGCAGCATCACCCTCCCACCCTACCCTGCAAATAAGGCGTCATTCCGATGTGTGCCTTTGCGTTCTCCCCCAAGGAAGAAAATTAAGCATGTCAGTGGGCTAATACGCTCTGTGCCTTTTCTCTTCTCTGCCCTTCTGGCATTTTCCACGACTACCCAGACATCTGTGGCCCTTCGGGCTTGAGGAAATCTGCAGTTCCCAGTGGGGACAGAGCTGGGAGTGGTGACGCTAAAATGGGTGTCGCACGAAGGAGGGTAAAAAAAAAGGTAAAAAGCACATACACACAAATGCACGTGCACACACACACACACACACACACACACAGACATATGCAGACACATATGCGGATACATGCACATACATGTGCGTACACATGCACTGACATGCACACACGCACGCACACATGCGCACACACACACACGCACACACACACACACAAACAAGCTGTTCAAATGGAGAATACAATCTAAAACCCTATGGACAATTTCCCCAAGGTACTCCTCTTCAGACCCACAGCAGATCGCACACAGTGCAGTGGCAGAAAAGTAGCCCCCCCCCCACCACCGACTCCCCACCACCCACCCCCAGCCCCCAGCCCCCCAGCCCCCAGCCCCAGCCCCAGCCCCAACCCCAACCCCAGCTCCATTCAGGGCTTACAGACAATCGCCATGGATGGATCTCAAGACAGAGCTTGTCCACACAAAAAATAAATAAATAAATAAAAATAAAAATAAAAAAACGTTGAAGGGATATGCTGGGGATTAGTCATTACAATACAGACAATTGATCACTAGGGGGACATACAGGATGACTACATATTGTATATACAATGTACAATGCATGGTTAAAATCCTCTAATCACGGCAGTCTGTTCTTGTGCTTTCATAAGGCTGAAGGTATATAGAACAGGGAGACTTAGCATGTGGAGCACGCTATGCTCTGTCCATTCAAAACCCCTCCATTATTATACATGCGTTTGCTGTTGATGAGCTAACACTTTCACTGCTTGGCCTTCATGTGTAATGACGCACTGATTTTTATTTTAACTTTAACAAACTGCTGCGCACTTATTAAAAATGCTTTGTGTAAACTCAGCATATGAATATGCAACTTCCCTGCCCTGGTTAAAAAAGCACATATTCTTTTGAAATCATCTTTCCTTGATATCAGAGCTGAATATCAAGGTCCCCTGAGTGCTGTGCCATGTCCTTGAAGGCCTGGGATGCATAATTTCACATGTAGCGCCACGCTTGGGTATTCAGCATTGCATAAGTATCCCTCTTTGCTGAAATAACGATTTGGACATCAATTTGGATGAGGAGACTGAGGAGATGGGGGAAGCTAATGCATGACAACCTGATTCACCCCAACTTATTTCAGAGAGAAAGAGAGAGACGGAGAGAGAGATGAAAGCCAGGGCCATAGCTATGCATATGCATTTGGCTGGCACATGCTTATTAAGCAGACTAATTTAGATCATACCAACATCACTCGGTGTCAGTCAAAAGTTCAGCCAGCTTCAGAAAAACGATCCATACGCTTGCTAATGTAGAGTTATACAACGTATATGAATCGGAGAACAAGTTGTTAAAGGAAGTGTAAAAATGGCAAAACTCATGCAGACAACCCTGCGGTTTTAGCTAATGTGTGAGGTCATGTAGGCCTCAGGGTGGGTCCCAGTGTTTAGGTGTATTTTCATGGTGCAGCTGTAAACCATGCAGCTTCGGAGCAGCTGGTGGTCTATGCTGGAAAGGTAGCCAGGGAGTAAGCCAGCTAAGGTTTGTCTGTTTCATCACCCTCAAGCTGCTTGACTGCAAGTGCTTGAATTGAGTATGTGCTGTCTTTGTGTCCCTCTGATGGCTCAGGCAGAGAGAGAGAGAGAGAGAGAGAGAGAGAGAGAGAGAGAGAGAGAGACAGAGAGAGAGAGAGAGATACGCACATGTTCCTTCTCCCAGGAGTCCTCCACTGCTGTGTTCCTGCTGGACCTTCTCTGCACTTCTGGGGCTGCAAAAGCAATTAGATGTGCCACCTGTTTCCTCCATCCCTGTGTTTCTGCAGGCTGGTAATTGGAAACCCCTTTTTTGTTGGCAGCAGTCTTCTTCTTCTTCTACATCAGTAGCTGAAAGCTTGTGCAGCTGTCTCCACCAACTTCATTTGTAAGACACTACTCTTTATTTGAAGAAAAAAGAAAAAAATCTTCTTTTAGAAGCCTATTACAATGGTGCTTTATCTTATGTGTGTGAGTGTGTGTGTGTGTGTGTGTGTGTGTGTGTGTGTGTGTGTGTGTGTGTGTGTGTGTGAGAGAGAGAGAATGAATGTGCTGTGTTTATTACAATGTTCCTTTATCTTGTGTGTGTGTGTGTGTGTGTGTGTGTGTGTGTGTGTGTGTGTGTGTGTGTGTGTGTGTGTGTGTATGATTGTGTTGTGTGTTAGTGTGTGTGTGTGTGTGTGTGTGTGTGTGTGTGTGTGTGTGTGTGTGTGTGTGTGTGTGTGTGTGTGTGTGTGTGTGTGTGTGTGTGCCTGTGAGTTTGATGTCATATTATCATTGTTTCTCAGTGATGAAATTCCACATTTAAAGCCATGGACAGTCTCAATCAGTTGCTGATAAACTGACATTTAATTACAACACTTAAATGCCCTTAACCACCTTTATCCCCTTTTAAATGTAGGATCAGTTCACATGGAAAGCATGACACATTTTGTTCCCCCCACATATTCTACTTTTACTCACTGTTATGAAACTGATGGAAAATGGTTGTTAAATGGTTCTGACCTTCTGGGTCCTCAACTTGAGAGTCCTTTGGCTTCAGCTCAGAAGACTAAGAGATCCAGACCGGTGAAAATGTGGAAGATAGATAAAACCCCTTATATAATTTCCATCGTGACCTTATTCTGTTAATTATTCTTCATTTAGTCTATAAGGAATATAGCCTATGCATAAACAATAAAAAAATTATGTATAATTCACCACAAATTTTGCATATCTATATCACTTGCAATAAAAGTCAGTTAGTTATTTACATTTGTTCTTTATAAATGTCTAAGCTATAAAATGCAGCCTCACTCCTCTTTCAAACCAGGTTTTGTCATGTGAGAATTAAATAAATACGTTTTCTATGTTTGAGATGGTGGACCAACCCCCCCCCATCCTTATCATTCAAAGAGAGTCTGAGGAATTAGGAAAAAGAGGAGAAGAGGAATAAAAAAATACATATAAATATTAACATTACCTTATTGTCATTTAGCTGATGCTTTTATCCAAGGTGACTTACAGTTGATTAGGCTAACCATGGGCCAATCCCCCTGGGAGCAATGTGAGGTTAATGGGCTTTGCTCAGGGGCCCAACAGCAATGGTGTTTGTGCTTTGGCTAGACTGGGCTTGGACTACCAACCTCAGGGGTCCCAGTCAATTACCTTGGCCCCTAGACTACATGCTGCCCCTTAAAAATAAGTTCCATAATTCCATCAAAAAAGGAAATACAATCATGCCTTCACTGGAATATGCCACTCATTCAGGGCCCATGTGATTGTTAACCTTTTCACTTTAGGGCTCGTTAACATTTCCAATCTCCATGAAAAGTGCAGACCGATGCGGCTCACAGACACAGTGATTACATTTAAGCAAGGACAATATCTGACCAACCATGAAATTGAGCACTTACCAGGTCGTCTTGGTGACAGAGCAAAAAGCAAGGTAAAAAAAAATGATGTCCCTGTTTGTACATTATGTGTTGAATCTTATTTTATGGAATTTGAAACTGGGATTAAATATTTATCACCAAACATACTGGTTTCTCAGAGAAAATAGGGGATGTGAGTGAGCTGAGGGTTCCCAGAACACTCTCAGAAGTTTCTTCTGATATGCTTTTTAGGAAAAAAAATAAAATTATTTTTTTAAATTCTGCTGCTGAGTTATGTTTGCCCCATAATAATAATAATAATAATAATAATAATAATAATAATAATAATAATAATAATAATAATAATAATAATACATGGCTGCACAATGTGTCATCATTTTTGCACATATACTGTACATAGAGAAGAAATGTGGATGAACTACAATTTACAGGCAGGAGACAAAATAATGGACACCAAGATGAAGTGAAAAACTTTCAATGGCCTCCCCATTCACCAGATCTACACATTATTGAACCTTTGAAAGTCGTTCTGGAACACTGAGTGCTGGGTATAATTCTACCACCTTCATTTCATCAAGAGCTGAAGGCTTTCCCACTTTAAAGTGAGGCTGAATATCCCTCTATAAGCATTTCAAAGCTTACTGTATAAACCCACATTCCCATAATGACTGGAGCTGGTCTGAGCAGTCCAAAGGGTAGTCAAACTCCTTATGTATTCATATATTTTTCCATTATTTTTTCTACTCCTTGTATTGATGGAAATCAGCATTGGCTTTTCTGGACCATACTGCCCTGGTGTCTCTAATATGAGTCTAAGTATATAAGTAAAATACAATTAAATTATGATGCAAGATGGGTTGAATTTTTCATGAATCCAATTTATTTTTTTTTTGTGAGCACCAGTCCTTAGTTGTTCTTGGTGCCACACCTGGCTTTGACAGGTAGATTCACCTCCACTCCTCACAGTGGGCACCCTCACAGCAGGTACAGCATGATCCTCTAGTGTCGAAAACGATCAAGATGAGCCGGGTAGGTGCCCTGTCACTTGGAAAGACACAAGTAGTGATTCCATATCAGGAGAAAATCCTGGGAGAAAGTGTTTAAAAGGTCAAGCTCATTAACCCTTTGTGCATCTCATTATTATTCCTGTGAACACTTCCAGTGGAGAGACTCATTTTGCCGATGCCCTTTACCTGGACACTTTCTTTCTAGTACACATAAGGCGCTTTGGACCAAACAGTTTTGGGGACTTTTTTGAGAGGAACTACCCACTGGGGAGGTTTCTGGAGAACCACAAACCTCTAAAAAAAAAGGTTTCTGCTTGCGTTCACGCTGCCTGGAATGCCGACGTGACATAAACCGGCTGTTAGTATACCAGCATCATTTCTGCGCAGTTATTATACCAACGTCATTTCTGCATGCAATTCAAAAAACAACAAAACATGCTGCATTAACTCATGTGTTCGACCAATCAACACACACATACACGTCTGAACCAATCACTGTACACTTATGTCACTCAAGGTTCATTTTGTACTGGGAGAGTACTTACCCTGAAGTAGGAGCTAAAAAAGTCCCTCAAAACGGCGTTCTAAGAAATATAATCTTTCCCAGGTCCTGCAGAGCGGACACCATAAAAATAGGGTTGGTCCTCCAACAGTTCTTAGAACTATGAAAGAGATCCTTTGGTCTGAAAGCGCCTATGGTGGTGATTGTTAAGATGAGGTTTCATTAACCAAATTAGAGTGAAGCCACTGTCAGTTCTGAAGCATTGACTTTTTTAACCAATGTAAAAGGCATTTTTTTTAATGTACTTTGTTTTTTCTCTGCAAATTCAGAGCAGACGTCAGTCAAAATCGTTGAGTCACTGACACTACATGGTAGCTCATCCGCTTTTTGACTCAATGAAACCTCACTCTCCCATTACTAACATAAGGTGCCTGTCCTTCACTCTGTCAGCACGCTTCCACTTAAGTGCTAGAGAGTTCTGCTAACGCACTGCAGATCTAATAAGGAGGGCAGCTGAGAGCTACCTTTGACATGTCAACTCCACAGTCATTACTGTTCACACTGAGCTTCACATAGTCTGGCCCGTTTCCTTTCTTTTAAAAATTGTTGTTCTTTTTTCAAATTTGGCTGCTCTCCAGGGTCCTGAACCCTGGAGTACTGTCAGTGTGTTTTGGCATTGGCCCAGCTGGTCTCTTGTCACTGGACCCCCTGTACATTTCAACAGCCGATTCCCCTTGAAACTTCTTATTCAAAGGTGTTATTGTGTCAGACCGATTCTATTCTGGGAGACCAATTCCAGTGAATATTGTGGAACTGACGATTTATGTATTGTGTATTTATGTATCAAAAGGTGGACTTTTGTACTGTTTTTTTTTTGTTTTTTTTTTTTTCAACCTGCCACTGTCAGGTGTCAAATTCAACCTGGAACTGAATGTAATGTACTTTTAGTGTACTATTACTCGATTCTACACCATTGATACATTATGCAGGAAGCAAGCCTAATGACAGTTCTTATGAAGCTGGTGAATTCTACTTTCTTTCCTTTGTGATAAAAACGTCCTAAATGTTGGCAGAAGCCTCGAAACATGGAAACTGTGTGCAATGGTATATTTGTGCTTGTATTAGTGTGGTAACTTTGCTTTTTTTCTAGTCAAGCTGCTCATTCCTATCAGTGTATTTGAAGGGTTGGTAAATAATGATCCTGAGACACACCAGCTACTGGATACTAGATCGCTTGCTGAGAACATCTGCACACACTCCCCAGGTCCAATGCCAGAATGATATGATGTGCAAAACTACAGAGAAAGAACATGAATCTTTTTTTTTATGTGGTAACACAGTTATACATGTTTTACATTCTGAAACTAACAATAAAAAAGTGAAAAACTGAAACACATGGCTATTTTTATCTAAGGAAGTTGATGTTAAGTTAACACTCAAGCCTGTATTTTCGATGGCGCATGAGATGCTGTGAAGATGAAAATCAGGCAGACCTGACATGGATACCTGGCACGGATACCTGCAGATGCAACGGCCTCGGATCGCTCCGTTTGGCATGGTGATGTGCCCTCATTGTGGGAAACTGTGAGGTGGCACTGGGGTGACTTATGACATGAATTGCCACCCCTCCCAAATAAGAACAGGCGGTGGGTGCACCCCTCTGATGGCCAGGCAGCTGGCTGAAGCCTGCAGAGCACACTGCGGGAAGAGCTGTGGATTTCTAATTATATCTTCCCACATGTGTGCGAGGCAGGAATCAATAGCTGTATGAAAAGGGCTGTCTTAAACATTTTGCCTGAGTAAAGACCACAAATGTCAGTTTTTATTGATTGATCTATGTATTTATTCATGTATTTATTTATTTTGTTTATTTATTTATTCATACAAAGTAAAAAGACCTGTTAAGGAAAGGGGGGTTATTTGTATGTGATACAGTAGAAAACATCTTAGTTCATGAATTATTTCTTTTATTATTTTATGTGGCAGTTGTAGGATTAAATAGCCCCTCCTCATTGGCTCAGTATGAAGAAAATTATTCAAACTCCGGGTCTGGAATTCACAGTCCTCCGTGACATAAACATGTGACCTGAAGAAGAGAGTAAGGAGTATGAAAATTAACGGGTTCTCATCAAAACGGTTCGGAAGCTGTGGATTCTCTCTCTCTCTCTCTCTCTCTCTCTCTCTCTTCTCTCCTCTCTCTCTTTCTCTCCCTCTCTCTTTCTTCCACTCTGTAATGCTGAGCACGACACACCCGCTGGCTTCTGTCATCATGTACAGAAGTTAGTGAATGATGTGTGCGCCATTAGCCCCCAAAATAGAAACAAAAATGTAGCAGAAGGCAACATTAGCGGCAGAATGACATGCATTTTTAAACAGGAAACGTGGAGACGGGGCCCGTGCATGCCTAGAAAATATAACTACTTCAATAATTACTCAATTTGTTCATTTTTTATGGCTAATTAATTTGGTCTTTTTTATTTTGTAAAAATAAATAAATAAACTATAACAAAGTTATGTGCAGATTTGTGTCAGAACAGACTCCGTGCCTCTGTATACCTAATTGTCTGCCTTTGTTTGCCTGTTTGTGTGTTCTGCAATTCCTGCAACATGGGAAAACTAAATTATCCAGCATTGCATTATTATCATTATTTTATATATTTTTTTTGTAGTAATTGAGACTTCCACCTGAGGGCAGTACTTTCTAATCTAATCACAGAGAAGTCTATCTTTGAAACATCTTGCATTAATTCAGTGTCTCAGATTTTTTATTTTTTTTTTTTTTTTGGTGGGGGGTGGGGGAAGGGGGTAACTACCATGCTCCAGGTACTTTACCTCTTGTTACGAATGCAATTAAAAGCATTGTCCTGCTCCCTCATCCCTATGCACACATTAGTCTTACTGAATTTAATTTTCCAATCTGGCTCATAGATCATTTGTCTGAGGCTAAGAAAGCGTGCTTTGGTGTGCATGATAATCAACTTAGATGGAAATATGCACTCATTACCTACAATACCTCAAACCAACAAATGTGTGTTTTTTTTTTTTTTTTTTTTTTTCTGTGTAATCACAAAGAGCTATCCATTCATTACTATGCCACCTGTGTTTGTATTCAACACTTTCAATACATGACATTGTTTAAAAAAAAAAAAAAAAAAACTGAAATTGTCAACATGGATAGACACTTATGCACGATTGATTAGATTGCTGTGATTCCATTCCTTAGCATGGCTTCATTTTAACAGGGTTATTCTTTTACCTCTTTGATGGACAGCTTGGGAAACACACACACACACACACACACACACACACACACACACACACACACACACACACACACACATCTGCACATAGATGGTATGTGAAAACTCTGCAGTTCTCATGGGGCGTAAAATGTAAATAAAAAGCGAGATCTCATCAGAGCTCAGAGATACATGACCTAAACAAACTGATAAACCTCATGTGTTTAATTTCAGTGTTTAGTGTGTTTTTGGTTATTGCTCTTGCCTTTTAAAATGCAAAACAGCCCATAATGTTATACAGGCTCTGGCATTTTTGATGGTTTTTGTTTTAATTAAATATTCAGCTTCACCTTCTCCGCATCGAATTTTGAAGTAGATTTTTTCGAATGGGAAAGAAAAATCCATACATTATTTCGCAGGAACCCGAGGCTTGACATTCCGTTAGGGTGAACTCATCTTCAGGACGGCTGGTGGTCTCATCCAAAGCTAAACTTCAGACCTGCATGCCCTGAATGAAAACTCCTCAGACGGGCTCGGCTCATTACGAACGACGGGACGACGAGGCTTGTCCGACAGTGCAGGGATCCGTACAACTCTGCCGGGTAAATCGCTGTCGTCTTGGTAAGTCTCTCATTAATAAATGCTCTCAGCTTGTGAGAGATGGCTGTGCGACCCTTCTCTATGCCACAGTCCCATTCATTTCGAAGCCTAACCGGGCCTGCTCCCAGCTGAAAGCAGACGAAGAGAACCCCCTCAGGTACATGTAAATCTGCCTGCATTCTCCCTGGAGCCATTTTTGTTCCAGGTTATGCATTTCATTTTTTAACCTGTCTGCATGAAGGCAGACCTATTTTACTTTGTTTCTTTTTCTCTCCTTCTTCTTCTTCTTATTCTGCTGAAGGCTTTACCTGTTCCCTCCTTCTTATATCTCTCTTAAAGAGTCCAGTTATGTGCCCATTGTACCTGTTGAGAACGATTACAATTATTTCATGTATTTCATTTTAGCTTTAATTTCGATTGGTTTCTGGTTTGGGCTCTTGTCTGTGACAGTTCGGTAAACATCCAGGCTCTCATTCTGACAGTACCTTCCCTTGGGTGTATATCGGGTATAATCAAACTCAATGTCAATTCCAACACTCGTCTCCACTCCTGATACAATGGAGTTACTGCAACTCAGAACATGCTGGCTTCCAGATGCATTTTCAACTTTAAACTGCTTTTTTTTCTGTATGTGACATCATAAAGATTATTATATATTTTTTTTCTTTCAATCATGTACTTACATCATGGACGCATGTATATTGGATGGGGGTGCTTACAGACAGAGTACTTGTAATTAAGTATTCATAATCGTCTCAAAGTGGTCATTTGGATAAATGATTATCAGCCACTGTACCAGTGGTTCAGACAGCAGTTGATCGGGTTTTTAGGAGTGTCTATAAATATGTGTAAAAATAAATCCCAGAAAAGATGGGATGTTATATTCATGTCATGTCATGTTATATTCCCGTCACAATGGCCAATTACTCAGAAAAATACAGGCAACGTGACTTAGTCAAGATTGGATTATTTAAACCAACCTTTGCTCAATCGTCTATTTTTCAGTGATCTTTGAGAGTATGTATTGACAGAAAACCTGAGGGATCATGGGAATGGGTAGATGTGTTCATTTAGAGGAAAATAAAGGTAGGCTCTGATGGACAGCTGTCAGAAAGCTCTGGACTGAGGCCAGATAGCTGTGGATAGCTGTGATTGAGGAAGGGTGCTGGCTTTATGAGATGTCTTTGTTACACCTTCCTTTTGAAAAGACATCCAGGCCCACTGTGTTTCAGCTGATTGCGTTTCAAAGCGTGCGATAACAACTGTCCAACAAACCAGCTAACCATCCGGTTCTTCCCCATTTCAGAAATAGTGAAAAGTAATGAAACACTATGGCCTCATGGTGAGTGTTGTTGGGAACATGAATGCCTTTTTTTTCACCATAAGCTCACAAACTACCAACTGTCAATCAGACGAGATACCCCCACTTTTCCCCTCAACCCTATCATCGTCTATTGGCCCCACCCCCTCACCCATGAACCTGTACAGGAACTGATGCTGATTGGCCAAAACTTCACAATGGGGTGTGGCATATTTGCAAGAGACACCTTTTCACATTTTGTTGGAGTAGGTGTTTATATTTGGGGAGGGATGGGGCATTGCTATTCAGAGAAAAAGAGTTTATTATCAGATATTGTCAAAGTATAGAGGTGCATGAGTAACTGGGCCCTTGTAATTTTCAAAGGAATTGCATGTCCTTGGAAATGTAGATGTTCTTAATATTGCATTACCTTGCATCCCCTTCGCCAGTCTAATAACATCCAATTACTTATCTTTTTTTGTTTATGCTCCCTGCTCTGTTCCCCTCCCTTTTGAGGACCTCAAGCCTTATCTTGCCTGTTTTCTTCATTACAGAAACAAACTCATAACTTACAAATGCCCCCTTTGAACACCTAACAATTGTTTGGATGTCAAACATCAAAAAGACAAATATCTATTTGGTTCAAACATGAGATGTCATTCTAGAAATAACGTTTTAAAAGGCAAAAACATTAATCTGACAATTCATCAGTGATTTTGTGCTCTAAAGTCAGTTCCCTGAAAATCTGTCGAATTCTGTTTTCTAGGACTACCATCTGTGTTCTGCTCCCTAATCCACTGATCTAGTCTGTTCTTTGAACATTAATAAAGCACAGGCACTAAAAAATCTGTTTGATCAAGCATTCGCTAACAGGATTAAAATCTACTAGAACAAATCTTTAATAGTATTATTAATAAAAGTAAAAGTTCAAAACCAAGATCTCACTAATCATAACATTTCGGAGCACACTGCTATAATCAAAACGCACCCCTTAATTAGGCAGTACTGTGCCAGTATCTTCAGCTATTACAAAGCCTGCATAATTGTAGCTATGTTAAAAAAGAAGAATAATTTCTACAGTAAAGCCAAGGTCACACTAATGGTTTAATTTAGGAGTTGATTGCATTGAACAAAAGAAAAATAATGAATTAAAATACGCACACACACAGAGAGAGAGAGAGAGAGAGAGAGAGAGAGAGAGAGACATAGAGAGAGAGAGAGAGATTAGACAAAAGAGTAAATAAGAGGGTGTATGTTTAACAGAGAGAGAGACTGTCAGAGGGAGAGAAAGAGAGAGAGAGAGAGAGAGAGGTGCAAGTTTAGGAAGATAAATAGACAGCTACATAACAATAGTGCATGATACAGCGGGGAACAAACAGGAACTTCCACTCTTTGAAACACAGATTGCTACTGTCAATTAGCGGGTAGAGGTCAATCTGACATTGCTACTCTTGGAGTTGAGAAATGGCACAGCAGTTCCAAAGAACACATCTAAAATGACATACTGCAGCAGCAGCAGTGTTGTCATAAAATTCTTATGAGAGAGAAAATTGCCATCCCGACTTGCCTAATTGATACTAGGAATCTTTGTCATGGACTCTGGAGAGAAGAAAATGAGATGAAGGGGAAAAAAGACCCTTAGAGGCATTGCATCTAATTATGTCTTCTGCCACATATTAATGATTCGCAGCGATATGATGGCGGTGCCTTTTTTACTCCATGATGAACTGAGACATATCACGGTGCATGAAAATTGAAGAAAATGGCAGACATTCACACTAAAGAGATTTCTCACATATTTTCTCTTTCTTGTACAAGCTACGGATAACCGTATTGTTAACAGAGCAGCCGGCTTTAGTCAGTCCAGGCATAGTGGGGCATTACATGCCTTACATTAGAATGGAGAATAAATGAAACATATTCCATTTTTACTCTGCAAACCACTGAAGTTTCAGCTCATAGTTCATCAATACAAGATTTTACAGAGATCCTCAGAAATACCCATCTTAGACAAGAGGCTGAGCGCCCCTTTTATATAACTATCCGGAGATGAACAATGATGACAAATTACAATGGGAGGAAATCACAAATGCATAACTAAAGAGAGAATTTACTTACTTACTTACTTACTTACTTACTTACTTTTATTTACTTACCACCAGCAAAGAACTATGATAAAGGCTAACAAATAAAAAACTAAATATCACACTACAAATTACATGCTCGAAAAATACCACTCACCTCCACGATGACAACGTAACTCACCATACATAGACAGAACGGAAAAGTGAAAGCATGTACCTTCATAATGGAGTCTGTACTGTATTCATTGTGATATGAGCCTTCATAATGGAGTCTGTACTGTATTCATTATGATATGAGCCTTCATAATGGAGTCTGTACTGTATTCATTGTGATATGAGCCTTCATAATGGAGCCTGTACTGTATTCATTATGATATAAGCCTTCATAATGGAGTCTGTACTGTATTCATTATGATATGAGCCTTCATTAGGGTGCCTGTACTGCATTCATTATGATATGAGCCTTCATAATGGAGTCTGTACTGTATTCATTATGATATGAGCCTTCATAATGGAGTCTGTACTTTATTCATTATGATATGAGCCTTCATAATGGAGCCTGTACTGTATTCATTATGATATGAGTCTTCATAATGGAGTCTGTACTGTATTCATTATGATATGCCTTCAGCCTGTCATAATGGAGTCTGTAGTCTGCATTTCATTATGATATGAGCCTTCATAATGGAGTCTGTACTGTATTCATTATGATATGAGCCTTCATAATGGAGTCTGTACTGTTTTCATTATGATATGAGCCTTCATAATGGAGTCTGTACTGCTATTCATTATGATATGAGCCTTCATAATGGAGTCTGTACTGCATTCAATATGATATGAGCCTTCATAATGGAGCCTGTACTCTATTCATTATGATATGAGCCTTCATAATGGAGTCTGTACTCTATTCATTATGATATGAGCCTTCATAATGGAGTCTGTACTGTATTCATTATGATATGAGCCTTCATAATGGAGTCTGTACTGTATTCATTATGATATGAGCCTTCATAATGGTGTCTGTACTGTATTCATTATGATATGAGCCTTCATAATGGAGTCTTCATATGATATGAGCCTTCATAATGGAGTCTGTACTGTATTCTATGATATTCATTTTTCATGAGCCTATGAGCCTTCATAATGGAGTCTGTACTGTATTCATTATGATATGAGCCTTCATTAGGGAGCCTTCATAAGGGTGCCTGTACTGTATTTATAATGAAATGAGGATAATGCATGTTCTTTCACTGGCAATCCCTGAAATCTGCCTTCTCAAAATTGAGGCACAATGAAAGTGATCTCCAGCAATGCAACAGCTCTGCACTGAGCACCCCAGTGTTTCTAATCACAGGAGTCCAGGCAGATTTGTACAAAAGAAAATGACTGGAGTTCAAAGTATGCTAGATGGGTATATTCTCTGTCTGTCAGATGGATCTAATATGTTTTTTTTTTCTTTTCATCAGGGAAAACAATTTAAAACTTTTTTGCTCATGTAATTGTGTTCTCCTGTCAGCAGTACTGCTTCTGTACAGAGAGAAAGACTTCATGTTTCCCACCAGCCCTGACACCCCACTGTTTCCCATAATTTATGACTGAATTAATCTGAGGTCTAGATAAATTTTATGATGTCAAGATGAATATCCCCACTAGAACCAATTCTATTTTTGTTCTATTCTTGTCTTTGTTGAGTGGGTGTTAAAAGTAAAACATTAAGCCACGTGGCACAAACTTAATGGCAAGAAGAAAAAAAAATCTTATATTAAATGCTTTAAATTTTATATTAAATTTTGTAAAGAAAAAAATATGTAATCAAACATGCAATTTGACTAAATCAATTCAATAGTAAATGACAGATTTTTCCTTAATAATTGATTGATGTATTTATCTCTTGCCTAATTTAAGTTTGAAGTAGTTGTTTGTCTCCATTTGCCCTTGGACCAGGATGCGTTGTCACCGTTTGTCCCTTTGGACTTCTCTCTCTATGAAGAGCTTCATCCTTCTCTGGGAAGGGAGAAGCCTAATCTCCAGCCATGTGGCTCTCGTTTGGGTGCTGCGCGGCCGCCAAATGGTGCGCAACACGTCCGCACACGCCACACAGCGAGATCCAGGAAAGCGCAGCTCGCTAAGCCTCACTTCGTGCTGCAGCGAATGGTTTTAACCACAGGAGAGCGAGAGGGAGGAAGAACACCCGGCCCCGGTCCACCTCCCGCTCCAGAGACGCCGGTGGCAGGTGTTTATTGATGGCTGGCGGCGAGGATCCAAAGCAGGTGCGGCCCATTCCTTGTCACCATGAGACTACCGTCACGGCACACCTGAAAGTTCTCAGCCACCTGATCCAACCGATGATTCTCTTCCTAATCCAGCCAATGGGAATATGGCTCTCTGCGGTGGGTCTGGTGCTTATTTTCAAATGAGCTAAGAAATCCCAACGGGGAATTTTCCTGCCAAAAGTGAGAATGCGTGACCCCTTTTCCTGCATCTACAGATAAACGTTTACATGAACATGACCAGAGGCTATAAGATATTTACTTGCACCTCTTATTTTTGAAAGACAAAGTAAAGATGTCCGTAGTGGATAACCGTCCTTATTTGTTGCAGGTGTGTTTATAAGCGTGGCTTGGCTTTGGAGCCATGCAGGCTTGCCATTTGGGTCCAGACTGGACACACAATCAAACAGGATTTATTCTCTGTGTAGAGAGGAGCATGTTGCATATTTAATATGCATCTGCAGCACAGTGGGATTGTTCCAGCTCCTCGTGATGCTTTTTGGGGTCAGGGAGACTGAAAAAAACAAACGTTATTCACTTTAAAATAATGTATGTTATATGCAATTAAGCAGCTCTTCATTCCCCCCAATGTTAAATGCTTAATAGAGCATTACTAACTACATTATAGACCATTAAAATACACTTATGCACTTTAGCCCTGCATTAATTAATTCTATAAAATGTGTTGATAAGGAGAAAGCCAGTCTTGCTAAAAAAAAAAAATTAAAAAAAAATCATACAATATTGCAATGGGTGCTGTTGAGATTGTGTTACATAAAGTAGACTCTGTAGGCATCATGAAATAAATGTAATGTTTTTTTTTTTCCTCTGGTCCTCCCTTTTACACCACATTGAGAAAAAGCTTTATTAAGCATTAACAACTGAACTGTATTAGAAGGTGTTAGTCAAATTTGTATATGACTGCATTACATAATTACACAATAGTATGATTAATCACTTTTTGAAAAGCATGAAATGTAATTATAGTCTTGAAACAGATAGCGCTGCTACTTCCACTGAATGGGCATAAGACAGCATTCTAACTATTGGGCAGTTGGTTCAAATTGCCAGCCGTTTGCATTGTATTTCATCATTTAATTCTGATCCAATAAGAAGTGAAGTATTTACTTCACTGCATTAATAGTACAAGAGGACACACAAAGCAAAGTGATAGCAGGCATTATAAAAGTGTTTATGATGATGTATGCTGCATGCAATGGCTTACCAGGATTCACAGTTTACGTTTAAGGGAATGATAGTGCAAGACAGGACATTATAGCCTTCAGTCTGCAGGTAGGATGGCTGGTCTGACTGTATGAACTTTCTTTGGGTGTATATACATCCCTAATGGAAATTTCTCATCTCTGGATCCAGCTAAAGCCAGAGACCTTCATTTAGCACTGGTAACCTTGGGAAGGAACTGAGAAATCATTCGAGGAACAAATTTTAATCAATAAAGTTTTAATCACTCTGAATGTAATTGACGTTACGCGCCATCACTGACATATCCACGTTTACGCCAAGCTGTCAAAAAGGCAGGTCAATAGGAGAGGGGAGCTCGAACTCTTTCATCTCCAACGTTCGAGTGTAGAGGAGGAGAAATTTAATTTAAAAATGATCTTATTCATAGCAGGTTAATAATTCCAGAGAACGTTCAATGAAAACAGTACTTGGCTTCGCTGAGACATTCACACATATGTCAATCTGTCCCATCAGAGGTTAAAAATGTGAAAAACAGAATTTAATGTGTACAGATTTTCAAATAGGTTTGAGGTTTCCACATTACACAAGGGGTGTTCTGCAATAAACAGTGTTGTTATCACTACATTCATTTGCTCAGCAGACTTCAACACATAGTGTACCTCACATTGGATGTTTTGTAACCTTTAACAAAGACTGCTATTTACTTGAAGCAATTTGGGTTGAAGTGCTGTGTTCAAAGGCACAACAGCAGTGATCCTGCCTAAGATTGAACCTGCAGCTTTCTGGTCACAAGGGAATTTTCATTACCACTGCTCTCCACTTCTGCCTTCAGTAAAGAAACCCGATTGTAGGGGTGTAGGAGGGAGTCAGTCTTGACTCCAGACACTCAGTGTCTGATAGAACATCTGAGTAACTTTGTTAACTTTCCTGGCCCAGGCTGTCAGTGATTTGATTGGCTCCTGCAGATTTCAGAGGCGTGGCTTCAGGATTTAGTTGACTAAGGTGATTTATTATTCTCCACATCCATTCTGTGGTAGGATGTGTCAGAAGTAGTAACTGGCTTTTGATTTATCATTAAAAGCTTATCACAAATACCTGGTATAAACTTTTGTTTGCAAATTAAATTTGTTGAAAAAACTTTGGTAATGTGTTACTCACCCCAACATCAGGATTTTGCTAACTTTACAGCAGCTGGGTAATGGGCCACACATTACCACACATTATTTTATATTTTGCCAACCGATGATTATGGTGATTATGATTATGATTAGTATTATGTCATTCATGTCTACTGCCTGTGTAGCTACTAACCAGGTTCTAGCTCCAGTACAGTCATGGACAACAAATATTACATTACATTACATTACATTACAGGCATTTGTTAGACAGAGCGACTTACAAGGCAAAGTGCATAAATATGGAACTCTCAATGAGGATTCAAAACAGATTCCTAACTTCTGACAGAGAGCATCACTTGTAAACCATGACCTACTTACTGCTGTGACAATGGCATTAAAAAATGACCAACCTGACATCTTAGAGATTGTGGTTTGTCATTTGAACTGAATAACAGGGAGGATCAACAAGTCTTCTCTGCAGTATGGGTTGGATTATCATGAATACACTAGTTTTATGATAGTTGCTTGGTTTGTATGGATATGAAAGAAGTCCTGGCTTTTGCAGCTAGGGAAAGTCATACCACACTGAAGTGAGAAATTCGTCATAAGCGTGTCAGGGGCAGGCACGCACCTTCTTCTAGTCATGTGTTGTCATGTGTTTCCTATCAAAGTCAGGACGAAACTCTGAGCTCAGCATTCGCCAAGGGTGTCTTTATACCGACTTCCTGGGCAGAAGAATGAAAAACAGGTATGTTAAAAAAAAAAACAACCTGGTGGGAAAGAAGAAGAACGCTGGAATGTTCTTGAGTGAAGGTAGCGGCCCAGCTCATATGTAAGATAAAGGCAGGCACCACTGGGGCTTCTATAGGCAGCAGACATGGAGAGACAAGTGTGAAATATTCATGTAAGAGCTTCTGAATTATGAATGAAACACTGATCATTATGTTGTCTTCTGTGGGGGAAGAAAGAGACGCATGATATGGAAAACAGCACTTGCATTACACTGTTGAGTTTTCCACCGCTCAGCATTTCCTGGGGTTGAAGAAACTCTTCCATTACATTCTTTCAGATAAAAAAAAAAAAGTTATAATGGACTCATGAATGCATAGAAATGTTTGCAATAACTCATTGTTGTGTTGCTGAAAATGAAACAAACCAGTAAAATGTATTTAAAGGGAACTGTATCCATGTTGCAACAATTAAGCTTCAGTGCTAAAACTAGAGTCTTTTTTGTCATATTATATAGCCATAGTGTATGTATTATAAACTGTCACTTGAGGAGTGCTCAGTTATATATTACCCTCTGCTCTTGTCCCTCCCCTTTACTATCTCTCTCTCTCTCTCTCTCTCTCTCTCTCTCTCTCTCTCTCTCTCTCTCTCTCTCTCTCTCTCTCTCTCTCTCTCTCTCTCTCTCTCTCTCTCACTATCTGTGTAATTCCACAAGTCAGACTTGCTGACCATTTGTACCAGTTGTATTTTTCAGGGAAAGAAAATACATTTCAGCTCAACCTGATATAGAGTTCAGGTAAAACTTGTGTTTAGTTTGGTAAAGATAAGCTAACAGTATAGCAGTAGTTGTAAATATTATCAGAATTAGGTTTGCTTCAGGTTCTGGTTTGCACTATTTCTTAAAAATACATTTTGTGGTGTCCACCCCCACCGCCCCCCCCACCCCCCACACACACACTTTTATTTTTTTTATATAAGGTATACCTCCTAATATAGAAGACCACCAAAGCCCTGGGCAATGAACAAACAAACACACACACACACACACACACACACACACACACACACACACACACACACACACACACACCATAAAATAAAGACAGTCATGGTAAGCTAAGTTAGTTGTTGCTTCACCACTCTTGACTGCGGACCTCCAGCCAGAGTCAATAACGGCTGAGCTCGGCCTCAGACTTCTGGCCACAGCTGGACCCCAAACAGGTGCCTTTACTCTGCATGCCATCCAAAAGTGCCAGCTTTCATTTCATTTCATACATAATAGACAGTGTGATTAAAAATAAAATGTATGCCAAATTTAAATAAATGTTTTATTTTGTAGGTACGAAATGAAAACATTTAAGTGTAATGCTTTTGTTTTTCTTGACAAAGACTTGATGATTACGCTGCAAGTGTGAATAAATCTCTTGAGAACTTCAGCTGAGGGGAGCATGTCTCCCCATTGCCAAACTGAACACAGAGATGGCTCATTTATGCAGATGGTAGTCTAACATCTATTGTATTTCAAATCAATTGGCGTAAATCACTGCCACAAAAGAAAGCAGAGGTTCTTTGACTGTAGTTCATTCTTACAATCACAATTTAGTGAATCAGCCCATTTCCTTTGGTAAAAAAAGAATAGTCTTTTGCAAATAAGCATGTTGATTTACAGACTGTTCAACAGTACCCTGCTAAAGAGGCTTGAGCTAAGCAATTACATACTCCCATAATGAGCCAAATACTCTATGGGAAATCCATTGTTCTTTTGGGATAATAAAATGGATAGATGTCTTTAATACAAAAGTTGAAATTACTGTATGTGGCTGCAATGCAGAATAATAAATAATAAAAAAGAGAATGCATTATTAAATAGCACAAATGAAATATTAAAAGCTTTGGGCCAGCTGTTTAGTTAGCATATGAAAACCTAAGTAAATGAGTGTGAGAGATAATTCACCAGATGGAGAAAATATGTGCATCTTGGGAGCTTGTATTTACGGTTCGAGTAAATAAGAACTGGCTGTGTGATTACCACAGCAAATCCATACACCCACAGAGAACACAAAGCATTGTGGATTTTTTGTATTTCAGTATGATTTTCTTTTCATTTAATCTCTCTCTTTCTCTCTCTCTGTTATATGACAGACACACACACACACACACACACACACGCACGCATGTAAAGATGTCTTTAAATGAGTGTGCTTTGCAGAGCCCAAAGATGCCTGATTTATTATTGTGTTTAAAATGTATGGAGCCACGATTCAATCACCCTAAGCTTTGAAGGAAGAAACGTTTGGATGTGAGTGAAAAAACAGAAAGCCCTGCCAAAAATATCCCATGCCTTGACTGAAAATAACATCACTCAAGCGCCTACACTTATTCAGTTGGTTGGTCTATGCAGTAAAGAAAAAAAAAAACATACTGAAGACATAAGAACATGTTCAGTACAGCTGATATAGCTGAGAGGGCGAACACGTGACAGAGATCTGAGATTCAGAGCTGAACTCAGGTCAGTTTTCCGAAGGCCTGTCGATGCGTTGTCTCCCATGTGTCCGAAAGAAAACGTGTCGTGACCGGTGACACATCAGGACTGGTGACAGGTGCTTTGAAACCACTCTTGACAAGCGAACCCTGCTTGCCAGTGTACTTGAAAACATCTGTGAAGCAGTTCACTGTCTGCCATTGTTAGACCACAGCCTTCGTCAGGACAGGGCAAGACCAGACGAGGAGTAGCACTCATCTGTTTTTCAACACTACAGACAAAAAGTACAGGCTCATAACTGTCACATAATAATAATAATAATAATAATAATAATAATAATAATAATAATAATTATGAGCCTCACAGGCTATTGTCTGTATTGCGGTGTGACGCTGCCTGAATTTGGAAATTCTCTTACGTCATAAATATGAACTAACTTTCTGCTCCTGACGTATCATAACTTATCGTCAGCTATCCTTAACGTTTAGGTTCATGACTATGACATCATAGGTATGACCATCATAAACTAGTCAGGGATGTTTGTTTAGTTTCCAAAGTGGTATAACTCATCTAAACTGTCAGAAATGCACATACTAATTCAGATGAATATCAAGTCGGCGGTGGTGGGTGAGGAAATTCATAAATCACTCCACAGACAACCAAAGCCATCCTCAGAAATATGTGGGAACCATTGCAGAAAACATACCCTCGGAAATTTAACAAAGCTGTCCAGAAAGTATGTCCAAGATCCAAGAGCAGAGAGAGAAAAAAATACTATGCAATATGCACCAGTGGGCAATGGAGCACAGATACCACAATAAAGATGCACACGTATTGGAAAACATAATCATCCACATCTAATGCAGTCATCAATGTAAAGATTTTAACTAACTGGAGAGATACAGGATAGTAACATCAACTGGATAATATCCTCTGGAAACACAGTGCACTGATAAAAGGAACAGTTCAGAAACAGTGATGGCAAGAGCAGTTCAGCCCAGCTGAGCTCATTTCAATATAATTTATAGTGAATTAATGAACCTGTCTGATCTGGCATGGATGGATCCTGTTCTCCGACTCAGCTAATAATCCTGCCACGCTGTTCCATGCATTTTTAGTGATGAAATGCTTTCTGCTGTCAATATCAAATTTGGGCTTGACTGATGTTCTCATGAGTCCCATGCTTAGGAGGCCCATGTTCTTATTTTGTTTTCAGATATAGTTTAACACCGATCTTTAAATGAGATATATCATTTTCAACATTACCAACACACACACACACACACACACACACACACACACACACACACACACACACACACACACACACACTCACACACACACACACACACACACACACACACACACACACACACACACACACACACACACACACACAGAGTTCCAAAATGAAATACTAACCCTTTGTAACCCTTTGAAAATGTCAGCACACCGTAATGTGTTGTCTATAGCTTACATTGCACAGAGTGAGACTCTCTCTTGGGGGAAAGACACACTTTGCAGTAAAAGAGACTGGAGGTAAATAGGTCTCCAGGAGAGCTGGTAAACGAAGTAGGACAAGCGGGTAATTGTGAAGAAAGAACACGTTAGGAAGTGTGCCAAGGTTGAAGGAGGTGTGGAAAGAAACTGAGACAAGGGGGATCAGACCTCAAAGCTTCAAAGTCAGAGGGAAAGGCCAAAACGGGCAAAAGCAAATTATCTAGAAGAGGATGGAGAAGAGGATGTGGAAGAGGATGTTAGTTTCCCATTGGAGTTCAGCTTTATGTGTTTTCACAGCCCGTGCAGATGTTTGAGATTCAGCGGCCGTCACAGCTTCAGCGTACGCGCTCGAACCTCGTTGACGGTGGGCATCACATCTGAGGAAATGAATCCGCGTTCCTGAGAGTTAAAACTCATCAGAAAAGGCAAGGACAATGAATTAGCTTGAAGCTGTGGGTAAACAAACAGACACCCACGGTAATTCCAAGTTTCTGAGTGACAAACATTAGTTCAGACAACAAAGAGTTCAGAAATTAAAATACAGCAAGGAGGACTTTGTTCAACACTGTGAAGTGGGACAATACTTCTAGTTAATGCCCTGTATGTGACCTTAAATACACACACACACACACACACACACACACACACACACACACACACACACACACACACACACACACACACACACACACGCACACTTGCAGATATGTACTGAACTTACTATCCATACTCTTGTCTGACTCTATAATACTGTACAGATAATCTCTGCATACAGATGTGGAATAACAGCAGCTCTTATGTCCCAGATAATTTAAAATCCCAGGCCTGTAGGCCCTAGTGGGACCACCATTTAAATAACCTACTAATTCCCCAGACTGGCTCTGTAGCCAAGTAAGATGGTAAAGGCTGTGCAAGCACATATAAAAAGAAGGAGCAGCGTGGGCTCCAGGGCCTACAATCATGTGTCTGGGATAATACAGAATATACAGCACAGTTAAAGCACAGAGGGTATTCAGTGCTGGAAAGAAGGAAATTCTGTTTATTACCATACAATATGTAGCATTAATGTCCATGATATAAAATGTGTAATACATTAAACAGCTTGTCTGTTCTGATTTAATTTGTCAACAACATTGCAGACTTTGTATTATATATCCATGTGTCTGTTATGGTTGAATGAAGTCCTTGTGTTCTCTTGTGTCTGTTACATTTGAATAAAGTTCTACAACTTCCATTTCTACTGGCCCATAGTTATGTTTTAAACAGCTGTGTACTGCGATGTTGGAAATGCTCTTCACCAAGGACAAGGTCTTCCACTGCAGATCAAGCTCAGTTTATAAAACATTTCAAATCATGTAAATGACCATGATTCGAGAGCAGGAGTTAGCATGATAACTCCCCAAACAGTATCAGTCTTGTACTGTACACCTTTGGTATAGCCCACATCATTCCTGACAGGATAAGAATACCCCCCACCCCCCACCCCCCCCATCCCATACACATGGGCTAATTGAGCTCCCAAAATCATTTCCATGTGATCATGTCTGCCTGGCGCTAACACAATAAGAACTCTTCACTTTACTCTGGAGTCCGTCTGGGTGCAGTGGCAGGGGAATGTGGAGAGTTGCATCGCACTAAACTCGCGATGGTTAATTCAACACTCAGCAAAACGGCATGATTCAGTGATTATTTTCAAAGATAGTAAACAGATGAAAACTGTCTCCCTCAATTAGTAAAACAAACTCTTTCAAGCAGTTCTTTAAAGCACTTCTGCTTTTTCATGGCTGGCATACAATGCATTCATTTTTCATTCTTTTGCCAACAAGTGTGCTTGTCTCTGTATTAAAAGTTTAATCAAAGGAAGAAACTAAGGGATGCTATTGCTTTCATATCTTCAAATGTTCAGACTTTTCTTTGATGTGGTATGGGACTTAAACTGAAATAGATTAAGTGGAAGACATTTGTGTTTTAATGATTGGCAAAGTAAACATATATATAAATATACAGGGAATATCTCTCTCTCTCTCTCTCTCTCTCTCTCTCTCTCTCTCTCTCTCTCTCTCTCTCTCTCTCTCATGTATGAGGACAAGGACTTTTAAAACAAATGAATTATTTAATAAAAACAAATATGCATACATAAAACATAAATAAAATGTATATGCATATATCAAATCAATGAAAAATGAATTATAAGTAGCATGTTGCATGATTCCTTCTAGACAGATAAAAACCGCCAAAACCTCATGAATGTATAACCTACATGACTGCAGAAAAAACATTGCCTGACTAAATGTTGCATTAGGTATTGATTTTTTGGAGAAATACAGGCTCTTTATTTTTAAATACAGTTTTAAGGCCTAACCCCAACACATATCAGGAACTCTTTATTTATGATAATTCATGTCAGCATTCATGCAAACATGAACCTCCAATCAGTGCCAAGGATCAGTTTAGTAACCTGTCATCAGCATTCAGGCATTTATGAATTTGACAGCCTTGTTATGGTAGAACAACCAATGGCTGTGAGTGAACTTTGGTATCAAGCTGAAGATTAATGACAGTTCTTTCAAGTGTTATGTGTTTTTGTGCACACTACATGCCCTGTTTGCCAATGCAGACCCCAAACATGGCATTTGTCCATATCTCGGATGGATGGGCATTTGTCTGATAGGTTCGTTATGGTAGAACAGATCTTGGCTAGATTGGAGCCACATACTAAAATTCAGGTCATAGGAAGTCCTTTGATTTGACATGATTTCTCTAGACATAGCCTTACCTTACAAAATGGGCACCAAAACACAAGGCAACATCTAAGATGCAAATTGTCAGACAAAAAAAAAAAAAATTCACACAACCGTTCATGATTCATATGTATGACGATTCCATGGTTTTCTGTGGATCAGTAATGAGGTCATCAGTGATCATCATTCACTGATTTGGTGGTGAAAGATGTTCCTTTAAAGCTGATGTCTGTGGCTGACATCACAATAAATCCCAACAGAAATAAATAAATACATACATACATACACACACACACACACACACACACACACACACATACATACACACACACACACACACACACACACACACACACACACACACACACACACACACACACACACACACACACACACACACACACACACACACACACACACACACACACACACACACACACACACACACACACACACACACACACATACACACACACACACACACACACACACACACACACATACACACACACACACACACACACACACACACACACACACACACACACACACACACATACACACATACACACACACACACACACACACACACACACACACACACACACACACATACACACACACACACACACACACACACACACACACACACACACACACACACACACACACACACACACACAC